>JAMXBD010001548.1:0-343893 GCA_024138025.1 Combretum micranthum
AAGCATAAAATCCAAGTTGACATCATAGCCAACAAATTCACAGAAACTAAAAACTGTTTACATTAAAATCTTTTCTTTAAAACCAACATTGTAAACCCCCAAATTTTTGGAATCGATTTAGCATAAACCCTAAGCCGGAAGTCAAACAGAACCTTAAAGGTCAATAAAACCCTGGTTTATCGTAACCGATTAAATCCGATATTGCCGTTTTCTTTAGCCCTGGAAAACGAAGTTGGGATGATTAACTAGAATAGTTCGTAATAACCATAGGTTTTATAAAAATATCAGTTTCGTGAATTTCAGGTGTCCTTTGAACCCAATCGGACACAAGTTCTCGAGAACGTGTCCGGGAGCTCGGAATAGTAAAAATATTCGAATACACCGTTAGACTTGTAAAAATATAATGTTTTCAAAAATATCAATTTCAAAATTTTTCGGTAGCTAAAAAAACAGATATAGCTATTATACGCTTATTTTCTTACTTCGGTACTATATTAGTCATATCTACTTTACATTACACTTCATTACTATTCTATACTTCTACACTATTCTTTTATCTCTACTTTTCTTTCACCTATTCTTACACACTCCATAACCTATAACCTTAACTTTTACCTTTCCTATAACTTTATTTTCACATCTACCTTAACATTACATCTTTCATTTAACAAAAGTCAAAAAATAAATCACTTCCCCCTCTACAATGAAGTGGCCAGCGCCTCCCTCTCTACATCCTCATTTGTTTCAATTTTTCATTTATTTTAATCACACAAAAATCCCTCACCATTTTCCTATAAATACCCCCCTCCTCTTTCACTTCTTTCACACATTCATACCCACAAATTCTTACAAAAAACTCTCCCAAAATCTCCTCTCAAAACTTTCTCAAAATAATTCCACAACCACTTCTACCAACAAACCAAAACCCATAACCAATAACCATACCAAGTCTTCTTTAGTAACCACTTCATATTTCTTTCTTCTTTTTCATGTCATGTAACTTTACATGACCATAGTGTGAGTTTCCAAAGAATACAAGTTATGGAAGCTACATTATGGAAGCTACATTATGTTCATGTATTGTTCTTGTTCATGCAAATCCTTTTATGTTTATGTTATCATTATTTTTTTATGTCTAAGTATTACTATCTATATATATATATATATATATACATATTTTTTAGAGCATATAAGCTCACTTGCAATTTATTTATTTCATGCAAAGCAATTTATTTATTTAATTCATTGCAATTTATTTATTCTTTGTTAAATTAAGACTAGACTAGTCTTAGACTTATCCTCATCAAGTCAAAACAAGTTTTTCTCTTTCTTACATTTTATTTTATTTTGGGACTAGTCTATTTCTTAGTCCCGGGAGACTTGAAAAAGCTAAGACTCCAATACTTGACTTTATTATTTATGTTATTTTGTTTACTATTATTCTCATAATCATGTTTATTTAGATTATTGTCCAAAATTTTAATTTCTAAAAATAATTAAACAAAAGAAGAATTTTGTCACTTAGAGATAAGTTTATGAAAGTGTAATAAATCTATAAGATAACAAAATATAAACTCATTTCCTTTCAAGTTACAAAAAGAACTCACTATAATTTTAGAAACTACTTTTACTTTAAAAAGCTATTTAAAACTTTATTACTCCACTTTGTTTTTCAAAAGAAACTATTTATTGATGCAAAAATAGTTCTTTTTTTAAAAAGATAAAACAAGATGATTAGCTAAGGAAATTTTCAAGTAAAGACCTTTACAAACAAATAGGCAAAGAAAATATATGGTTTGAAAACAAAAATAAAGTTATTTCTTTTCAAGTTACAAGAAGAAACCACAAAAATTTTAGAAACTACTTTACTATAAAAAGGTTTCTTAAGTCACATATTGATCTACTTTGTTTTTATCAAGAAAATAAATTTTTATGCATGGACGATTTTTATGAAAAACATAAGACATGAGGAAAGAATGAGAAATTTTCGAATAAAGATTTTGTAGACAAAGGAAATTTGTACAATAAAAATAAATGGGAAGAATAGTGTGTTTTCTAAAATAGTAGAAATTTAGAAAATAGAAAATTTATTTTCAAAAAGTTACTTAGGAAAAATAATAAAGCCAACGTAAAGCCTTTTTAGAGAACAAAAGGAAACAAGATATTCATTTCAAGAAATCTACAAAAACAATTTTTGAAAACTATATTCTTCCAACATTGTTTTACTCAAGAAAAATAAATTGGACAACAAAACACTGGAGCATGATTAAATATGAGTTATATAGTTATAAAAAAAGAATTTTTCAACTATATAGATAACTAAGTATTTATCAAACAAATTTTGATTTCTTGAACCAAAGTTGTTTTGTGTGGGAAAATCCGTGGTAAATTTTGTCACCACTGTTTCGGAGCCTATATGGCTTTATTTGTTGAAAGTAATTTTGGAAATGGATATATCTTTTCGAGTAGGTAGAAATCGGTATATTATATGCGCGATTCCGAGTTTAAAATGACCAAGTTATGGCCATTTTAAGTTGGAACATCCTTTATACGAACTTTAACGTTCTTTTGACATTGTTTTGTCAAATTTCAAGAAACTCATCAAGGAATACTCATTGTAGGTATTTTCTTTGGCTAGGTGACCCCGAGGAAGGATTCCTTTACCCCGAGAATTATTACGATTAAGAGGAGTGTGTGAACGACTCATCCGCTTAGAGGAATAGTCGACATGGCATCGTGAGTTTATTTCCATTAAATGCTATACTTGTTGTGCTTGTAAATTAGTTGCATTAGAGTTAGGAAAAGATAAACCGATATGTATGTAAAATAATTCTTTGAAATAATTTTTAAGAATATCGGAATGGAATTGTTTTAAATGTTTGCTTCAGTATAATATTTGCTTGGTATGAAATTTTTTGATTGCCTTAAATTCAAAAATAATTATGCTATGACTTTATAAACAAATGAATTTATGCATACCACGAAGTGAGTCACATTGCATTTTGGGTTATTATCCTTGGGTGAGAAGGATAGTAAGCTCATGTCGAAAGCAACACTTGGCGGGAGATCCGAAAGCGATTGCTTGGCGGCTTAAGGCTTGGCGGAAGATCCGAAAGCAAGGTCAAATCAAGTAGATTCGGAATGCTTGGCGATGAGTGCTCGCAAGCTTAGAACTTTTTAACTAAAGCTACTTATTTTGAGGTTAAGTATCACCAAACCCCGAATGGAGGGCGCAAATCCATTCAACATATAGTTCCCGGAAAACTATATGCTTGTTTGCCCACGTCTTTGTTGCATTACATTTGTTTGATTAATCAACTTGTTTGAAATCTTGTTACAAGAAGTTATTTATGGAAATAGTTCTCACTAAGCCTAATAGCTTACACCCCGATAGATATCTTTTGAAGTTTCCCTACTTATGGTTAAGGCCACGTGGACCCTGCGGGCAGGTAATTTCCTTTTGGGTAATAGAAATTTAGATAAAGTGTAGTATTAGTAATGATGTACAAATATTCATGTAATAGATTAGAGATCGGGGGAAAATGTCTCTAAGTTTGTAAAACCATTGATATGGATAAATGATTATTATGAATCCTCTTTTCTTAAATGTGTTATTTGTATTTTCTTAAACTTCATAATTCCATATATGGTCCTCTAAAGTTGTGAAAGCACGCCTTACACTTAATATAAAAGCTTTTGGGAATGGTTAAGGTTGTCATACTTAAGCTTTAATATTGAGTATGGCGGACTGTCACGTTTAGGGTACCTTTTGGGGCGTGACAAATAGAAATATCCAACTACAACTCCAAATGATCTAAACATGTCTTTTCTTTAGAAATCCGGATATCTGAAGACTATCATACCCAAAAAGATCATATACTATATCTTCTTCACCTGTACTTGAAATTTAAAAGAATGAGTAGCGACGCCCAGTACGATAACTCCAATCCAAAAAAAAAATGCATATGCACATACAACAGACAGATAATCCATGCAACTTAAGCTAATGCATACAGTCATATTATTATCTTTCTTAAGCCAACAAAACATCACAGTCCAGTATTAGGTATACTCTAATCCCAAACTTGGAGTTACTCAGACCCCATTGAAAAACACATAACTCTTTGAAAATAATAATCATATACATATATGGATGAGTGGGTACTCCCCAAACACCCCGAATCTAGAACACCTAATTCTACTAGAATCATGTCAAGGCACGAGTCCACTAGGGACAACCTCACACCAAGATCATCAGGGTGTCTCACCAGTATCACTGTTTGCCAGGTCTTTACTGGTCAAAGCTAAGCATAACCAAACATACAATTATTAAACCGAAATGATTAGGTTTATTAAGAAATTTTGTTCCTACAACCATTCAATCAATACTAAACTTACAAGCAAAAACAGCAAGCAAATGGTCGTACCTTTCTCAATTTCAGGAATACAAATCAAATCCTCAAAATCCGATACCAACAACAACAAAGTCAACCCGAACTCCACAAACTCCTATATCCACACCAACAACAATTCCACAAATTCCAAATATCTTGTTACAACATATATATTTATATATATCAATAGATATGAACACATTATCAACATTTTCTAACAGACATGATTCTTCCAAAAATCCTAACCTGAAAAGAAATCTCCACTATCTACACCATCTACTCCAATCAAACTCCACAAATGTCCTCAAAAACAACAACGAACTGCACAACACTCCACAAATTCCGAATATTTCACCAAAACCGTAATTTTACATGACAATAAGAACATATAACAATCATCTAATCTTACATTATTTAATTTCATCAACAAAAAGACGTAAACTTACTGATTTGGATCACCAAAACCCGACTCACATCCATAAATTTGGATCCTAACTAAATCTAGGGTTTCCTTCATGCGAACAAATCACAAAATCCTTAAAATTTGCATGAAATTCGTATAAATCTGATATGAGAACATTATAATTACTTGTTTTAATCACAAAATTCACTCCTTATCCAACCGAGACAAATTTAATCCAAGATCTAAATCTTTCCCACTTTTTTCCTTCAAGAACACAACAAAACCCTAAGCAAACTCATACGAATTCATATATAATCCATAAAAGAAGGTTAAAATCACTTACTTTGGATAAAAAACACACTCCGGATGATTCTCCAACCTTAGATCTCCAAGAACACTCCAAAACCTTTTTTGACGAAGGAAAATATGATAAAGGAAATTCTATCGAAAACTGCTTCTTGCTTATCGTATTTATAGAAATTGGTCATACGCCGGCCCTATACCGGCAGCATACGTTTAAATCTTGCTGGTATACACCTTATGCTGGCAAAATTTACACAAGCGCTAGCAGCGTTCATCGAGGCTTTGAATTCCCAGAAATTCGATCCTACTACATATATCGGTAAATTCATGTCCTACACAGGCGGCGTTCCTAGCCGATGTTAAGAGAAACCCATGTACACACCGGCGGCATTCCACCCAGCGTTAAGAAAAAAGCTACTGTTCCCTTCCTACACCGTTTCTACACCAGCGGCGTAGGTTCTCCAGGAGGCGGCATTGAATCTGTTAAAAATTACAAAAATCTGAACTTTAAGATTCATTCTACAATTAAACTTAAACCTTAACAACTTACTTGTTTTGACTTTAAACTCCTCCTATATCATCTCATGATTCATGATTCATGATTCATTATATTTTTATATTTATTTCCGTGTATTACACTTTCTTTTGGAGATCGAGTACTGTGGGTAGGAAGTGAGGGTTAAGAGAGTTATTTCTTCTCTTGTCCTTACCTTAGAAATGTTTTTGACATTTAATGAAAGGTTCTGTAATATTTTGTAAGGCCAGTAAACTAAACTACTCACTTAAATGTGTCTACTAGTACTTTTAATAATTATTATCATCTTAGCTTTATCTATTGGTTACTTGGGCCAATTGTTATAGTATTGAATTATCAATTTAATGTTATCAAGCCTATTGGTTATCTATTCAAGATATACTTCTGCATGATATTCAAAGCTTTTGAGAGACTTAAGATTAATCTTAAGCTTAGGTCTCGTATCTAGCGGAACTGTCCCATCTAAGCTACCATCAGGGCATGATATTTGTAATGTGTTAAGATTCTATTATTCACTCAGCTTGTTATGCTCATACCTTTTTAACTATTGTTATAGGTTTTAAGGAAATGACCAAGACTAAGAAGAGGAAGCTAGCAGAGACCTCCAGGGAAGGAAATATGAGTTGAAGGAAGAATGTTTGTTTTGTATCAAGCTTTTGGGGAGATTAATGTTGTAACATTTTAAGTAAATTTTATATAGACTTTTTGAGATCTTTTGTTAAAGTGAAACGTTGAAGTCTTTTAAAGACAAATTTGTAAATTTAAGATTAAATTATCTAGGTCTTTTGTAAGGTTATTTTTATATGTGACTTATATGTATGTAATATCTTTCCTATTCTAATCAACCTCGATCTTGTTTTAAATGTCTATGCCACAGTGTATTTTGGTAGTTCCATTATCATGTAGCTTTCTAGAAGTCTTAGATGAAATGAAGTAAATGTGTATGACTTCGCTTTATCACATGTCACATGGACACTACTAGGGTATTCGGGTGTGACAGATATGGCCTAAGTCTCGGACGTGCTAGTGGGCATACCTAGCAGCCTAGTTGTTTTAATTACGTGGATTTTACACTTTTGTCCTTATTGCCATGAGCATTCCTAAGAATACATATACACATGTGATTTTGGCACAAAACCCTAAGTAGAAAGTAGAGAAAATGGAGTGAATTATTCAAAATTTAACAAAGCATCATCAAGATAGATTAATAACCTTATCTCTCAGGGTTTTTTTAGAATAAATTCAAGTAGACCAATCATTAAGTCTTTACATATCTAGATTGGAAGAACATTTAGACTTATTAGGCTTTTTCTTATCAAGTTTTTATATTAATTCTCTAATCCGCTTATCTATATTGCATTATCTATGGAGGAGTAATTCATTACCTTAGATTTTAGTGAACCCTAAGCCTGAATCATGTAACTCCTACTACAAATTATTACTGATTTCTTGAAATTGACAACCTATGCTGGATTGTTATTGAATTTATATAGTGGATGGCATAGATTCTTAACTGATTTCATTAGAATCAATTGGGAAAGCATTCTATTGAATAAATCTAAGCTATTAATAAGAATCGCTCATAACTTTAGAGATAAAGTAATGAAGTTCTTTGACAGTTGATTGATTAAGTTAATGAATTATGGATCTTAGTGTGATCTTAAGTTGCTATTGATCGACAAAGAGATTTTGATTGATAAACCTAGGGTTAAAGCTTAATGATCTTGAGAAAGCACAAACATACATCTAGAATTTTGCACTTCAACAAATCAATAAGAAGTATATGAGGATTTAGTGAGTTACATGACAAGGTTTAATAGTGAAGCAAAGTCCAATTGTTCTTACAATTGAATTACTTAGATAAGTGAATGGTATTGTGAATCAATAGTAACAACAGCAATGGATAATAGTAGTATTAGTAGATTAATCATAAAAATTGCTCAATTTTAATAGTTAGATAATAGGAAAAAGGTGAGTATTAGTACTTGATAAGATTCCTGAGGAAACAACTCTGCACTTAATTCTTATACTCCTATGATAAGAGCACTTGTTTAAGTATTGGTCATAGTTGGGATTTAGGATATAGGTTAATTGATTTTATAATTCGGTCATATATAATCACATGACCAATATGGTGCAACTAGGAAACTTTGAAGTATGAGATTCAAAGAAAATGGTGTGAAAAAAATTAAAGAAATCCATCTTTGGGTTAAATCAAGCGTATCGGCAATAGTATCATAAATTTCATCAAATCATTGTCTCATATGATTTCGAGATTAATGCTATTGATGATGGTATATACCACAAGTTCAGTGGGAACAACTTTATTTTCCTGGTATTATATGTAGATGACATATTGAGTAAAACCACGAGATTTCTATCACATAATTCTAAAATGAAGGATCTTGGTGAAGCTTCTTTTATATTAGGAATCTAGATATATCGCAATCATTCACTAGATATTCTTGGATTGTTACAAAAGAGTTATATTGAAAGAGTGCTCAAAAGGTTTGGTGTAAACCCTTAGATTTGATGGTAATTTTATAAGTATAACTTTAGAGTTGATATCGAAACCGAAACTTTAAAGTCAAATTGAGTCAACCTCAAACCCTAGAAATCCTAGATTGGATAAAAAAAATCTAAAACCCTAAAATATAAGACAAATTAGAAAAATAGTATAAACCCTAAATATAAGTAGAATAAATGCCTTATACCTAAAATGATCAGTTTTTTCGAAACTTCAATTATTTTGAGCCTTTTTAGGATCAGCTTCCACATCCGATCCCGATAAGATAAGAAAATAAGACAAAAATTTTGAACAAACAATTTATACTAAAATAATTAAGATACCATATAATGTCAGATGAAATTTTATCGCTCATAAAAATATTAGCGATAACTTTTATATACGTATTTTATCTTCTACAAGTAATTAAATTGTTTTGTCTACTATTCATTATTATTCACTGTACTATACTTTTTCTTACAACTCCTAACACCTATTCTTACATCCTTATATGCCTATATCTTATATTTTCTTTTCCCATAAAACTTTTTTGTAAACTTCATACTTAACTTTTTTTTACTTTTCTTTATCTCTCTCTCTCTTCCCTCCACCCCGACTCCCCCCCCCCACCAATCTTCCCTCCAATTTATTTTCTTTTCCAATTTTTTCACACATTAATTCACTCTTTTTCATCTATAAATATACTGCATGCCCCTCTCATTTTCACTTCACATTCCTTCATTTACTTCCAAAACTCTCACAAATTTTTCTCTTAAATTTACATTACACTATTCATTATTATTCTATACTATTCATTTATCTCTACTTTTCTAACACCTACTCTTACACTCTATATACCTATTATCTTTACTTTTTGCCTTTCTCATAACTTTATTATATTGAATTAACAGAAACATCATCTCTCCCCCTTTCACCAAGATGGCCACCGCCCCCCCCCCTCCTCTTTTTCTCTCTCTCTCAAAGTTTTTTCAATTTTTTTTTTTTAAATCACTCAAAATTCACTCCTCATTTTCCTATAAATACCTCCCTCCTTTTTCACTTCATTCACACCTTTACTACCCACAAATTCACTACCAAAACTCTAAATTTATCATCTCAAAACTCTCTCCACTTACATTTTCAAAACTCTCCCAAAATACTCTCAAACCCCTTCCACATACACAAAACCCATTCACATATATTACTCCAAAATCCTCCTTAGATAAAATTTTCTTTATATGTTTCTTTTATCATGTCATGTAACTTTATATGACCATGGTGTGAGTTTCCTAAAACTTAATGTTATGGAAGCTACACTATGTTCATGTATTGTTCTTGTTCATGAATATCTATTTATATATTTATGTTGTTATTTTACTTTGCTCATATTATTTTTGTTATTATATCTAACTAAATATAATTATGTATCTATATATATATATATATATATTCCTTAGAGTAAATAAGTTCACTTGCAATTTATTTATTTTCTTTCTTTACAATTTATTTATTTCATGTTGTTTATAGACTAGTCTCTAGTCTTAGACTTATCATCATCAAGTCAAAACAATTTTCTCTCTTTTTTTTTGTTTATTTTCTTTTCTATTTGGGACTAGTCTATTTCTTAGTCCCGGGAGCCTTGAAGAAGCTAAGACTCCCAATACTTGATTTTATTTATTATTTATTATGTTACATTTGCTTGTTATTATTCTCATGATCATGCACATAAAGATTATTGTCTAAACTTTAAAAATTTAATTATACTTTTTGCAAAAAGGAGATTTTATCACCTAAGAATGGTTAATATAAAATTTAGAATCTATGATTTAATAAAGTAAATCTATTCTTTTCAAAACTTTAGGAAGAACTCATTATAATTTTAAAACTATCTTTGTTTTGAAAAGCTTTTTAATCATTTCTATATTACATTTTTTTCCAAAAGAAGATGATTTTTTTTACTAAAATGTTTTACATAAAAATATAATATAATGGAAACCCCCTAAAAAGGGAATGAGAGTTTTCAAACCAAGATTTTTCAAGTAATGGTTAAAGAAAAATTGTATAAAAAACTAATAGGAAAAGTGACACTAATATTGAAATTTTCTAAAAAGAAAATAGAGAATTTTATTTTTACTAAAAAGTCATTAAGGAAAATAGTAAGATAATTCTTTGAAAATAAAAAAATCAAAATATTCAAAGGAATTACAAAATAGATTTCTTGTAAATTATGGTTTTCTAAACTTCTAAACTAACATTGTTTTAATAGAATTTTGTTAGATAACAAACACTTAGGCATGGATGAAATATAAGCTATATATCTATAAAAAGAATTTCTAACTATATAGATAACTAAGTATTTATAAAGCAATTTTTGGATGATTTAATGTTTGAAACAAATGCTTTTGGAATGGGAGGGAAAATTAGTGATGAATTGATTGTCACTGTTTCGAAGCCTAAATGACCTGTTTGATGAAAATAGTTTTAGAAATGGATAGATCTTTTCGAATAAGTAGAAATTGGTATATTATATGCGCAATTCCGAATTAAAATAATCAAGTTATGACCATTTTAAGTTGGAATTATCTTCTATACGAACTTGGATTTTGAGGACTAGACTTCTTTAAAAATCTCTTTTTTATAGAACAATAGCTTAAGATAATATGTTTCTATTTTGGAGAGACTCTATATGTGATATCTAAGTTTAATAGGGGTGTGTCCCTTAGATGATGTAAGACTTTAAATTATCAAGGATATGTAATTATGTTTATAAATTCTTGTTTGCTATTTTATTGCTATCCTCTTAAAATGCATTACTCCATCGACTTCTCTTATTTGTCGTGGAAGCACGCCTTGCACATAATATAAAGTTTTTATGACTAAGGAAGTTATTCATAAGCTTTAATATTGTGTGTGGTAGACTGCTATGTTTAGAGTACCATTGGGACATGACATTTGACATGTAGACTGTAAACCAATAACACCCTTGCAACCAAAGGTGACAAATTCATTTTAAATCAATGTCCTAAGAATGACCTGAAAGTAAGGAGATGGAAAAGGTCCTTATGCTTCAACTGTAGGGAGCCCTATGTATGCTCAAGTATGTATACATTGGATATTATGTACATTGTTGGGATGTTAGGCAGATGTTTGAGTAATCCTAAGTTGGATCATTGGAAAGAAGCCAAGAGAGTCATGTGGAATTTACAGAAAAAAAAGACTATATGCTCACATACGGAAACTTAGATCAATTGGAGATGATTGGGTATTTTGATTCTGATTTTGTTAAATGCCAATATAGTAGAAATCCGCATTAGGATATATTTATCTACTTGTTGGAGGAGCAGTTTCTTGGTAAAGTGCTAAGTAGACACTCATAGCTTCTTCCACCATGGAGGTAGAATTTGTATCATGTTGTGAGGAATCCAATCATGGAATATGGCTGCGAAATTTTTTCACTAAGCTGTGTATTGTAAGTAATATTGAAAGACCATTAAAGATATTATAGGACAATAAATCTGCAGTATTGTATTTTAACAACAATAGGAGCTCAATGGAGTCATAACAATAACATTAAGTTCTTGGTTATGAAGGAAAGAGTTCAGAATGGACAACATAGGAATAAACTCCATGATTGCGAATCCGCTTACTAAAGGTAGCTACCCAAGGTCTTCTATGAGCATGTTGCTTATATAGGTATTATGTATTTTCAAGATATTTAGTTTTTGTAGGAGTCAATCTTTTGAGTTATTGCTCATTATTATAAACATATTATATTGTCTGCAGACTATAATACAGTTATGGTTAAAGTTGTTGACTATAGAGTAACATAGTTAATTCCAGTTATAATGTTATTTGTTCAAATTTGATATTTGAACTTATACAGTATAAAGTATAAGGTTAGAGTAGTTGGAAATTGGCATGTCAAATCATATTACATGTAGTTTTCATGCTACACATCCATACCTGATCTATGTTGTTCAATTATATTGACATATGTGATCATTGAAAGGTTAGTTACAAGATATGTGATGAAGCCCGCTTTGGTCCTTTATTGATATAATTGATGGACTAGATTGTTTTAAGATGCATTCGATAGTGATAGAAAAATTTTGAGTACTCATATGGTATATGCACTATTATAAGGCTACACACATATAGCCCTAGTGGGGGATTATTAAGTTTATTCTTAATAAACCAGTTTTGTGGGTTTATATGTGTGAATTAAATTAAGTATATAGTAAGACTATCATAGTATATAAAGTCCAAATAAAGTGATCTAATAAAGTTATAGACTTTAAATGTGTCATATATATTGAGTATGAAACACTATGTGTAGAGATCGAATATACTGTTTTCTATTTTATGATTGACAAAATGGAAAATGATAAATATGGACTTATATAAATATATATGGTCATGCTCCACCAAGTTATACCTATCATATATTATTCTTTTGACATTCCATTATCACATCAAAAAGAGAAAGAGAGGGAGAAAAGCTCCTAAAGGTTGCACATTGACTTGGAAAACTAAATCATCTAAACACACACAAAAAAAAGAGGGATTTTGTGTGTCTTTCATATCATAGATTCATGTATGCTTCTACATTTACTTCTATGTATTTGTGCCCTAATCATGCCCTTGTGTTGTTTAATTTAGGGATTTAAGTTTTAATCACAACATCCCACAAAAATAAAAAAATAATACATAAAAAAATTAAAATATATAAATGCAAGGAAATTTAAAAATAAAAGAAACTAATCCACTAAAATCTTGCTGGAATAGGAACTATGACTTTATGGTCCTAAATAGCGGGCGAGTAGATATCATTTAGATAACATTAAGTATATAATTACACTTTGGAGAAGAAATTACAAGAACATAAAACACTACAAGATTTACTCAAAGAAAAAGAAGAAACAAAAAAGAAAAAGAAGAGGTTTTACAGAGATTAGAAAAAATTAGATATCTAATACAGGAAAATAAACGGCTTCACATCCACACTTTTAAACTTTAAATCCTTGAATCCTAAATTTCTAGGTTTTTGGAGATCAAGTCCTAATTAAAATGATGAATTTCATTTTTCTCAGTATGGTTAATAGTCACTCCTAAATTATCTCCAAAAGCATTTGTTGCAATAAAAAATATATCTATTTATTTAGATTTTTGCTGAGAGATTCATAATAAATAGGTTGAGTTGGGTATAAATTAAAATTTCAGGAAAAAAAAATGAAATTTCGGAAACGGGAACTTGATACCTTCAATGGGGATTTTTCTTCATGGGCAACCAAATAGTTATTTTAAAAAAATTTCTTTTTTAATGAGTAAAGGTTTATTTACTTCTTCTTACTTTATAAATATTTTTTTTCATTTAATTCAACTAATGATTTATTATTTAGATCGAAATATGGAAAAGGAATAAGAAGGTATACTAGTTTTGTTTGGCATTGTTTTGAAATTTTTGGACATTGACTGCACCTGGGCCATCTAGTAAACTAGTACGGAATGTCGTTGTATAGCCATTAAATTGTAAACGATGTGTATTATTCATTATTGGCTGCAGATGGTGATTAGGTCATCCGATAGTTTCCTTGTAGTATCCACGAGTTGGGGTCAGTGCCATGCGACCTTTATTACATCTATTTTGCATGGGGTTATCAATGGTAAAATTAAGTTTTTAATTTGCCAAATTAATACAAACCTTTAAACAGGACTAATTTATCAGTTGCTGAATCCTTCATGTCCCGTACTTACTTTCAATTTGCAACTCGTTATTTTTATTTAGAAAAAAAAGAAAAGGTACATAAAAATTTTCGATAAAGAAAAAGAAAAGAGGAAAAAAAAATTATTCCAACTGAATGGAGTTTTTTTAAAGCTTAACACAGCGCTATTAAGCAAGTTTGATCCAACTAAAAGCCCTATACGCTCATTATGAAATCGGAACGATTGTTGCCTCAAAACGAGATATTAAGACAACTAGAGGAACTTTACTTAGGCCCTTAATAGGAAGTTTAGTAATAGAACTCCTCAAACCCAGGAGAAGGATAGGATAAGAAAGAAATAACCTAATTAGTGCCATCTATATATAATAGATATATATATATATATAAATTTAAGACAATGAAGAGCATTTACACTTTAAGAGTTTAAGCCAAACACAAACAATGAGAGCTTCCAAGCCATTTATAGAAAGGTAATCTGAAAAAGACAAGAAATAATCATCTCATCAACAAACTTGCTAGTAATAGAAATAAAGGGGTAAAAGAAAAGAAAGAGGGATAAATTACGAGAAGAAGAAATGAAAGCAAATTAGGAGACTTCTATGGTCGCATCGTGGGATAAAGGCACCATAAAGTGTCTTAATTTTACAATTTAGGCAAATTAGTGTCTGAACTTTCAAACTTCATATTTTTTGTTTCTAGAGATACAAATATTGCCAAAAAAGTAAAAGTCATAAAAAATATAAAGTCTGAAATTTCATATACTAATTTTTCCAAATTGCAAAGTTGAGACACTTGTGGTACTTTTATTCGTCTCATCGTTGTATTTTTTACGTGATGGGTCTTATCGTTGCTTTTTATGAGATCAGTCTGTCATAATCTAAACTATCCATTTTATGATAATTAATATTAGACGCAATTGGATAGGTCATTATAGGGTCTTTGACCGAATAAAAACCATATAAGGTTGCTGGTTGGATTTGAAAAATAATTCCTCGACCTTATAGGGTTTTGGGTTAGGTTCAGATTATTAAAAAGACCCGATAGGTAACTCGAACTCATTAAATTAAATACAATATAACATATAATAATAAAAAATTGAATTTTGAATTAAAAAAAAAAAAAACCCTACTAAACTAAGTTGGTAAATACTGGCAGTCTGGCTTCTTTTTCATTTTCAAACAAGTCAAAGTCTTTACTTTCAAGTTACAATTACAAGTTACAATAGGCAACTGTCACGCCCCGGAGGGTACCCTAAATGTGGCAGTCCGCCGCATATAATATTAAAACTAATGAATGACAACCTTAGTCATGCAGGAACTTCGATATCATATGCAAGGCGGGCTTCCAAGATAGTAGGAGACTCGCAGGGATATTACATTTAAGCAAGCAAGAACTTATATAAATAATCTAAGATTTCTATAATAATATCTTTACATAATCTTAGGGGCATCCCCCGCTTTAGAAGTCTTTCCAAATAATAACAGCTATAACATAAGCCTATATAGAGATTTTTCCTAGAAGCCTATGTTCAAAACTTAAATACATAAAGCTTCTCCCAAAAACTCCTAGTAGCTTAAACTCGTACCTGGCATACGGGGCTCCTTGAGGCCAACCAAAGGTAATCGTACTGTAACAAAAAGCTATAAGGATACAAGCAAAACTAGCTTAGTGAGATAATTCCATCTACAAGACATTTCCATTTAGCAAACAAGTGATTAATCAAGCATATGAGAATGCACCAATCATATGAACAAACAAAAATACACATGATTAATCGGAAATCAAGTGTAGCATGGATTTTACGCCCTCCATGACAAGGGTTGGGAGGTTACAAGTCCATATGACCATCAATATTTGTAGATTTACCGGCTCGTACTCGCCCTGTAGACTTTTTGGCTCCTACTAGCCACCATGTAGACTTTCCAGCTCCTACCAGCCACCACCACCATTTCCTCGTTTCCCTACACGAATAATAGTAGTGAAAAGAATGTGACTCACAATTATGATATGCATGAATCAATTTCAACATATATTTAATCAAATAATGTTTAGTTCAAGTTAAAGGAGATCAACACAATTTTCATCATATCAATTCAAGAATCACAATTTATTTATCAAACCTTCTTTCAATATTCTTAATTTATATTCAAACAATCATAATTTCAAGTCACATAACAATTGTTCATTTTATCTTTCTCTTAATTGCTAATGCTTCTATTTACAAGCACAAAACAAGAAAATGTAACTTAAGTCAAGAATTAACTCACTCCATTTCGGTAGATCTTAACCGAAGTAATCCTTCGGAAAAGTGATCTCGGGTCCTTCTCCACCTAAACAAGATGAAATACCCAAAATGAGTTTTTCATGAAACTTCTATTCTTGAAGATTCTAAACTTCTCTTAAAATTGTGGTAAAATCGTATAAGAGGAAATTCCAACTTAAAATGGTCATAACTTGCTCATTTTAATTCGGAATTTTGCATATAATATATCGTTTTCTACCTACTCAAAAACATCTATCTATTTCTAAACTTATTTTCATTAAACTAAGTCGTTTGGGTTCTGAAAAAGTGGCGGATAGATTCACCACGAATTTTGTAAACTTATTTTCCTTCTTTTATCCAAAGCTCATTTGAAGAGATAAGTAATATAATAGCTTATAAAAACCTTTGGAAAGTATATTTTTATATTATTGACTCATAACAAATGTATGAAGTAAATGAAGTTATCTCAATTTATGAAAAAGTAAAGTCTTTAAAGATTTTGAAACTTGAGAACTTTTGAAATATTCATTTTGCTTTAAAAACATCTTAAGTTATTTATAATGAGTATTTCTTTTCTTTTCCTAAATTTTATTTTCGTAATCTCTTTAATTTCTTGAGGAACGATTTTTATTTCCTAAGCTTAGCTTCCAACACTTTTTGAAAGTATTAATACTTCTATATTTAGAAAAATAATTTCTTGATTTCTTGAGATCATTTTATTTAATGAAAGACTTTCTATCATTTGAAGAAAAGATGAAGTTGTTTGTAAAATCCTTGTTTACTTCAAAAAGTCCTCTTTATGTCATGTATGTTTTAAAATCTTTTATGAACTCCTCTAAGTTTGTTAAAATGACTTTTTATTTTAGAAAAGTTTACTTCCTATTTTATTTCTAGAAAAGAATCTTTATTTTAAAAAAACATTTCCTCAATTTATTTTGTTGAGACAAAACCATTCATGTTATGCATGAATATGAATCATAAAGCTATGAAAACATAAAGAAACATAATAATTTAAAAGAACAAGCTAATAAAAATAAATCAAGTATTGGAATTAGCTTCATCAAGGTGTCCCGGGACTAAGAAATGACTAGTCTCAAAAGAAAAAAGAAAATGTTTTGACTTGATGAGGACAGTCCAAGACTAGAAAGACTAGTCTTAAAAATAACATGAATGTAAATAAATTGCAAGGAAAGTAAATAAATTGCAAAACAAATGAGCTTATATGCTCTAAATAATATATATAGTTTATAGATATACTAGATAGTTATGAACATAAAAACAACATAAGGAAGTAGATTATGAACAAAACAAAGTATGAACCTATTGTTGCTTTCTTTAACCTTCATGGTTTTAGAAACACACACTAAGCTCATACTAGTAGTGAACATATGAATTTCTTGAATAAATTTTACCTAAGAGAACTAATCTTGGAAGAGCTTCTTGAGAGGAAATTCTTGAGAGATTTTAGTATAGTAACTTTAGTAGAAGAGAAGTGTGAAAGGAGTGGAAGTATGAGGGGGTATTTATAGGAAAATGTGGGAGATAATTTGTGTTAATTAAATAAATGAAATTAAAACAATTTGAGGGAAAGAAAGAGGGGGCCAGCGCTCCTTTTGTGCATGGGGAGGAGAAAAAATTATTTTTGGTCTTTTGATTAATTAAAAGTAAGATATGAAAGATGTGAAATTGTATTGAAAATGAAAATGTGTAAGAAATAGGTGTATGGGTTGTAAGAGTAGGTTGTAAGAAAAAGTAGAGATAGAGAAATAGTGTAGAATAGTAATAAATAGTGTAATGTAAAGTAGACATGACAATTAAATACTGGTAGTAAGAAAATACGCGTATAAATGCGATATCTAATATTTTTAGCTACCGAAAAATTATGAAATTGATATTTTTGAAAATCTTATATTTTTACGAGTCTAACAGTGTATTTGGAATATTTTTACTATTCCGAGCTCCTGGACAAGTTTTTCAAGAACTGTGTCCAATCGGGTTCAAAACGAGTTTCAGTTTTACTAAACTGATCTTTTTAGGCTTTCTTAGATAATTACGAACTATTCTACTCACTAAACTCTTTCTTACTCTCTTAAAGTTTCTTAAACGGTGATGCGCGGACTTAAGCGGTTACTGTAAACTAGGGTTTTGTTGACTTTGGAAATCGGTTGACTTCTAATTAGGGTTTAAGCTTTATTTGAATCCAAAACTTCGGAGATTTACACCAACCACCAAACCTACTACTTTCTGCCCAGCATCCATCATAGCATAGGATCGCTCCATCACCGCCACTCATCAATTTCCACTCGCCATCGTCACGTCCATGAGTGACCAGCCCAGACTTATCTCTCTACTGACCCAAAGCCGCTTAGTGTCAAGAGACTAAACCCACTTAGTGTCACCAACCCAAACCAAGGCCGTTGTCCGCCATCACAGCCAACAGGAGTATGAAATGCTCTGTTACCACCAATCTGTCAGACCATCGCTCACCAATCGCCACCATCACGTCTACACCAGTTGTCACCATCATTATCGTAGCTAAAGCTGGGGGTAAATGGCTTTAGTCGGTGGGTTGGCTCGTTTAACCCATTTTTAAGACTAGTTAGGGCCAACTTTATTGAACCCGTTTAAAAGTGGGTGAATTTTACTCAGCCCATTTAACCTACAGGCCAAAGTGGGCTGGTCCACGGGTTAAGTGGGTTGGGCCCGCTAGCTAACTTTTGTGAAAAAAAATAAAAATTACAGGGGAAATATCTATTAATGTAGCATTGTTTTTTACAAGGGTGGGTATATTACGATTCGGTTTGGTTCGTCCCATAAACTGAACCTAAAATTACAGTTTGGTCATTTTTATAAAATCGAACCTATTCATGCGATTCGGTTTGCTAATTTCTCAAATCTAAAAAAACGATTTGATACGGTTCAGTATACAATTCAAACCATATACTGAAAAGAGATTTTTTTTTTGTTTCATTTCAATAACAAAAAACTATGAATTGTCTTTCCATTTTTTTTCTATATTTAGATGTATTTTTAAAAGTCGAAGTCGTAATTAGTTGAAATCAACAATTTTGACATTTTAAGAGGAATTTGATTCCTCCATTAAATCTTAAAATCATGTTTTTATTCCAACTTATTAATGGTTATGATTTTATTTTCTTTTTTATTCTATTTGTCTTTATTATCTATATTTATTGTATGTATGAAGGAATTTCAATTTTATTTTATTCCAGCTCTATTAATGGTTATTGTTGTAATTACTTTCTTATCTCACATATATTTGTAAAGACCCGACATGCTCAATTCTCAAATTAAGCACACCAAGTCCCCAACCACGTATAACTCTTCGAATTATACGTAAGGTTGTCTTAAAAGAAGGTGTTTATGTGAACATTGTTATCCGATTTTAGATTATGAAATCGTTTAGTTAGATTCTGACAACAACTAGATTTAGCAGCGGAAAATAAACTTTAATAAAAACGTTTCTACATAAAGCATTTCAAACTTCCATTATACAAGTGGAAAAACTTTCACTTTGATAAATATTTAGAAAAGCTTATTTACAAAACTTGGGCACTAACAAACTCTTAAATAAAAATACAAATTTATAAATGAATCCAGTCTCTATAAAACAAAGCAAGGAAGAAACAAAATACAAGTAATATCTCGATCTATCACACTTCAATCATTCTCCCATATCGCTCAAAACCCGGGACAAAATCATCACATCAATCATCATCACCATCACCATCCTCATCATCAACAATAATAAGAACAACAACATCAACAACTCCACATCATCATCAAGTCACATCTCATCAGCATCCATCATCATACAACAATACCTGTAAAAGAATAACAAAACAACAATGAGCCGAAGCTCAATACACAGCAACACAATCACACACGGAGTGGCACGCGAGCTTAACTAAATGTAATGCATCAATCCACAAGTTTTTATCTTTTCATTAAATAAACAAAATCAAAATGGAGCACTCACACTCCGGAACAAGCCAATGGGATCTGGGGATCCTGAGTAACGCTCACGACGCTGTAGGAGGTTGATATAAGCAGCCCGAATACTTATACTCCTAGATAACGTTACATGAAAAAGAAACAGTAATCTCATCAGGACTCATAGTCGCTACTTAACTCACTTAACTTAATCCAAATATAATTTTTTCACATGCTCCATAAACATTGAATTAAATCATATTACTTCCTCTCAAGATTAAGTAAACGTTAGCAGTTATCACATTCCTTATCGATTACCCGCCGAGCCTAGTATTGCATCATGACTATTGGCCTAAGCATTTATTCTAACATTGTCATTGCATCATGACAAGTTGTCGCTCCTCGGACCGGATTCAACGACGTAAAACACAACCAACACTCATCAATTATTAAGCCGTCTTTAAGTTCTTAATCCATTTAGGATGCCTATCTTATCAATCATCACGCAAGTTACTGCGTACCTTATATACGAAATCCAAACATAGCCTCAGAAGGAATTCCAGAAGATAATCCGGAAGATAAATAAGATATCTACTTCTGTTAAGGAAAGAGTTCGTATAAGAAACTAAACTAAACTAATCATCCACTTCATCAAATTCATACAAGAACTTACATCAATTATTCACTAATCTCTAACTCATTTTGTTAAATCCTATTTGATCAGACACTAATGTGGAACCCCACTATGGCTGCGAAGATCGCCCCGCCAAAATATGGACAGTTCTCCTTTGTCTGTCAAAGAATTTCTTTTCTCTTTATTTATAGTGTTTTATTACAAAAGCATTAACAAAGAATTCACAAACCAAAAACATTCATTTTCCAAGTAAACACACATTTGAAACAACATATTCCCCATATTAATCAAAGATCATCCTAATTCATTCATCTAAGCTAATTAATAGCTATTAACCCATTTTAGCTTAACATTAGCCAAATTGATTAAAATTAGCCATTTGATTCATTTACTAAGTCAAGGTGATTAAACATAGACAATCTAATTCATTTTAGCTTAGTAAAGTTCATTAAGTCAAATTGGACTTAGATTAATTACTAATTCATTATACATCTAAGATCTAGTCACTTAATCCTAAGTTAGCTTAAACCTAGCCAAATTCATCAAAGTTAAATAATCTAATCCATTTTAGTTCATTCAAGTTCATTTAGTCAAGTTGAACTTAGATTGTAACTAGATTCATTTAGGTTCAATAACTAATCATAAGAACAAATAATAAACAAATCTTAAACTTAGCATGAAGGAAATTCAAATAAAATTCATATAGATACATAAATCATCATTTATATACTTACCAAGATCATTTAGTTTGATTAAGTCATCACAACATTATAAATCAAGCAATGGAAATCATATATATAACATAACTACTTTTAGTTTAATACTCATAGAAATTCAATTATTTGTTGAATTTATAAATCTATCTAAATCATGCTTAATTATATCCCTCAATCATCATTACACATCAAATATCACTTATCTATCTCATTTTAGCTCAAAAAGATCCATTTCCTAAGCAAAAACACATTTAACAAAGAAAACAAGTTTTTGACTTTGTTTGAAAAATACAAAGGCTGGAAAGAACTAAATTTAAGTATCGATAATTTCCGAATTTGTAAAAACTCAAAACATAAAAATTGTAGAACTCTTTTTAATCTTTCCAACGCAATTTGAATCACCTCAATCGAAAGTTGTATGAAAAAGTTATGACCAATTTACAAAACAGTATCGTGTTAGGGAAGAAATCCGCGAGCGCTACACCCTTGGCAACGGGGCGTTTTGACAGGTGTATTGACATATTTACGAAATTCCTTGTTTCAAACACTAATTTTACAAAATTTTTACACTTCAAACCTTCTCCAAAACACTTTACAACCATCATATTACACCCTACATCTATTCTAACATCCTCAAACATGCATAAACTTCACATTCACCACATCAAACATCTCAAACTTCATCAACTACCATAACTACTATTCATCATCTTCTTCCTCCTTCACAACCCGACCTCCAACAAGCATATATCAACAAATACTTAAATAAACAGCACTCTCAACCCAATTCAACATCAATTCATCAATTACAAATGTAAATAACAAGGAAAAACAAAGAGAAATAGAAAACGAAAACTTAGCTTTTTGGCTAAATCATGCAATTCCTTCTTCTTCTTGTTTCAATTTGGTTTATCTCCTCCTATCTTCATCTCCTACTTGATTTCTCTCCTATTCCTTTTGAAAGTGAGATCTGGGAGATGAATTTGAGAGAAAGAAGAGAGAAAAGAGAGAAAGAAAAGAGAAAGAAAGGAGAGAGAGAGAAAAACGAATTTACAAAGGAAGAAGAGAAATAAGGAGGCAGCAAAAAGAAAACTAAAAGGAAAAAAATAAAGTTAAAATTAGAATATTTTAAAATAAAGGTATCGGATTTAGAACTTTCAGATCAATATCTTTAGTTCTAGAAGCATTTAAAAGATAATTTTAGAACCGATAGGTTGGAAATTAAGAACTTATAATAAGAAACTTAATTTAGGAATCTATTTTGGATGAAATATATTTAATTTGAGTTCGGGTTTAAGAACTGATATTTTTATTCAAGCAAATGAACTCAAATTTTATTGAGATTTAGGAATTAGTGTTTAGGCTAAGAATCAATGATTTAGGAATTCTCTAAACACTTTGATGACATGTTTAGGGAATTTGAAACTCAAATCTCAAACCAACTTAATTATTAGCTAGTTAAATTATATCAACTTGTCTATTTAAATCCTATAATTCATTTTAGTCATTTAAATCTATCTAAAACCAATTTCTATTTTAGGTGAAAGTTGGGGTATTTCAATATTATTATCTATATTTAATGTAAAGGGTATTTTTTTCATAAATCTTATTATATAATCATTTTAGTGCATTCCATTTTTTTTCAGCGACCACTTCATATGAGATAAGTTATTTGAAATAGATAAAAAACTTCGATATAAAACAACATTCAAGTAATCATATGAATACAAAATTTCATACACACAACTATAAGAATTAAAACAAGATTCAAACGTGCTTTTATCCATCACTTATTTCTTCATTTGATTAAATCTCATAAGATATAAAGCCTACATAAATATATCTAAAATCATATCACAATGTATTAAGGCTTTAAAAAGAATCAATATCTACAAATTTAATATAATTTGTAAACAATCTCTCATAAAAGAAAATTTTAAACAAAACTAATATTTATTTGGTTCATCAATCTAGTTATTTTTATATACAATATATATTGCAAGTGGTGTCGTATAAATGCACCTTAATATGAGTCTTTTTTTTTTTTTTTAAAGGTGAAATTGTTTGGTTCGATTCATGACTCTAAACCGAAATCCCATTATCAAACCAAATCATTCAGAAAAAAAACAAAAAATTCTGTTCATATCGATTCACAATTTCGTCAGTTTTTTTTTTTTTTTTTTTGCCCAAAGCTAGTTTTTGAGACTTTTATACTTGAGATTGAACTTATGTGTTAATCATAACAAAGAATAACAAATTGATGCATATGCATCATAAAATTTTTTTTTAAGTATATTATTATTGTTTTTCATGAAATATAATATCTAATAAGTTATTTTCGAAAACTTTTTTTTATATAAAAAGTAATTAAAATAATAATGAAATTAATCATTAATATACAAATAAAACCCTGTAAAACTCATTTTTTTTATTAGATATATAAATAAGTTAAATGGGTCAACTTGGCCCATTTAACGCACAAAATATACAAGCTGGTTAAAATGGTCAAAAAGTGTGCTGGCCCATTCAACCTACAAGCCAAAGTGGGTTGGATTAGAGTTAGAAAATTTTGGCTCATTTAATCTAAGGGCCAAATTGGGCCAAGTCGATTTGGCTTGTTTGTCCCACTTGCCTACCTCTAATCGCAGCCGCCACACTTACCTCTCTACCGACCTGAAGTTGCCACTTGCCATCACAACGACCTAAATTGGACCTCCTTCATCATCTTCATTAGTCGCTTACTCTGTTTTAAACATTTTTAGTGTAAAACCTTAAAGTTGCTCCTTGAAATCATTATCCTGTTTTTTTCTTTGATTTTGATTTATTGTGAAGATTCCAAAGAAAAAAGGTTTTTTGGTTTGTGTTATAATGCTGACTTGTCTGGGTTTGACTATAGGTCTATTTCATTCAAGTGTGTGTAGTATCTTTATACTAGGTTTTAGGTCACTAATTTGGGATTTAATTATTTTTAGTGTAAATGACATTAAAATAAACTATAGATTATATCATTGTTGTGAGTAACATTGTGAATTTGTTATATCTCCAACTAATTGTTTTTACTAATTTAGCATAAACATCCTATTTATTTTCATTAATATTTTCATTAAATTAATGAATAAAAAAGACAAAAAACAATTACAATTTTTAATATAAGGCAACATATGTAGAAATGTGGTTGAAGATACCATTTAATCAATTATATTTCCTTATCTAGTTGCAACTCTTGCCTAAACAAAGAATTTTTTTTTTCATTTATTGTTGTGATATGCATACTTTATATGAGATGCAAAAATTAGGAGGAAAAAAAAAGTGACACAAGAATATTTCTCCCAGCTAGAGGTATAACGTGGAAAGTTTTGTGCTTCCCTAGCTTTGCACAATTGTTGTAGAAATTATAGTACGTGTTAGCCTTCTCATTCTATTCTTGTTGCTTTGTTACTCTTGGATCCCTATTGGAATTTCTTATCTATACTATTAAAGTAAAACCAACCTCTTTGGTATCTTTAGTGTAAATGTTTTTAATATATTGTTTTTAGCATATGGACACAAAATATTTTTCATATCCTTGAAATCATGAAAAATTAAATAGGGCTTGAATATAATTAAATAAGGGTTGAAAATATAATCTTTTCCTTTTTTAGCATATGAACGTAAAATATTTTTGGTATCCCTAAAATCATGAAATTAAATAGGGTTTGAATATAATTAAATAGGGATTGAATAGACATAGACTTTGCCACGTAAAATATTTTTGGTATCTCAGAAATCATGAAATTAAATAGGGTTTGAATATAATTAAATGGGGGTTGAATAGATAAATTTTTTTATGGGTGTAAAATATGTTTAGCATCCCTGAAATCATGAAATTAAATAGGGTTTGAAAAGAATTAAATAAGGGTTGAATAGAAATAGTTTTTTCCTTTTTTAGTTATCAATATATATTGGTATAAATCTTTGATACCATATTTATATATGGTAGTTACCCAACATAGAGAAGTTACCTATGGAAATACAATTGTAATTATTATTTGTTATTAATTTTCTAATTTTTAAGACTAATTAAGGTTGGCCACTTCTATCAAAACAATATATCTATTTAATTTATATATATTGGGTTGTTTTATTTATATACACATCGTGGGTACGTCGTCTGCTTTTAGTAATTAAGTTATTAAAACTAAAAAAAAAAGTTGAATGGAGTTTAATTATGTGACAAAATATGACAAATGATATAAATAAGTAAAAGCATTTTTTACTATTAAATTGATATTTTAAAATTCTTACATTATTTATGTTATTAGGTTTATTTTTGTGTATATAATTAATGAAATTGATTACTCATTAGTCATTTGGTTCCTTACTAGAAACTAGTCAAAATTTGCATGTATCATGTAATGTAACCAAAACAAACTGGCATGTATTAAGCATTTTTACTCTACTTGGCTTTTCTTTCCCCACTACTTATAGGTAATTAAATTTAAATCTTTCTATTATTTATCACATACACATAATAGATTTGTCTACTAGTTGTTTACTAGTTTTTTTTTTCATCTCTTGACCTTAATGACTAATATTTTGTCATGCCCCAAGAGGTACCCTAAATGTAACAGTCTACTACACTCAATATTGAAGCTTAAGTGTGACAACCTTAGCCACTCCCAAAAGCTTTGATATTAAGTGTAAGGCGTGCTTTCACAAATTTAGAGGACCATACGTGGAATTATGAAGCTTAAGAAGATATAATAACATATTAAGAAAAGAGGATTCATAATAATCATTTACTCATATCAATGGTTTTGCAAACTTAGGGACATTTCCCTAGATCACTAATCTATTACAAGAGTATTTGTACATCATTACTAAAACTAAACTTCATCTAAAATTTCCTTTATCCAAAAAGAAATTACCTGACCGCAGGGTCCTCGTGGCCTCAACCACAAATAGGAAAACTGAAAAAGATATCTATGGGGGTATAAGCTAATAGGCTTAGTGAGAAATATTTCCATAAATAACTTCTTGTAACAAAATTTCAATCAAGTTGTTTAATCAAACAAATGAGATGCAACATACATGTGTCACGCCCCGAGGGGTACCCTAAACGTGGCAGTCCGCCGTACACAATACTAAAGCCTAGGAATGACTACCTTAGTCACGCAAAGGCTTCCATACCATGTACAAGGCGTACATCACAACTCAGGGAACGCATCGGAGTAGCGCAATTTATATCGATAATAAATAAGTAACAAGGCAAAGAGAATATAGAACATAAACATATCACATTTCAATTCTTAAGGGCATATTCTTCTATTGTCTTTAAATAAAAGTACCTCACTAATCATAAAGGTTAGCACATATAAAGAACCTTACAACTTTCTTCATCGTATGATTCCATATCCTTAATCGTCCGTCCATGACTTCCTTAATGTCATGATCCTCAAATTTAATCCACGAATATACCTGTTTCAATCAAATCTATAGGGGTATAAGCTACAACTTAGCTTAGTGAGATATTCCTTTTCATTCGCACCACATTTTCAAACAAGTTCATTTATTTAATCACACATATGCTATGCATACAATGAACAATCACATGATTACACGAATATATATAGTCCGGAAACCATATATAGAACGGATTTACCCCTCCGTATCAAAGGTTAGGGAATCGGGGTTGAAGGTCCTCGACCTTCTACTGCTAGTCCCCAGGTCCTCACCCACAGCGTTCGGTTGGCTCGGCTCCGAACCTAGAGTCGCTTTCCCCGAGCGATTTGGATTCTCCAGGAAGGAACATGGCCCGTGGCACCGCACGATCACAGCCAATCCAACTCTACGCGTAGGAGTAGCAGCCTTCTGAGATAGATGTGACTCGATGGATGCTATGCGTGAACGTTTTATTGTTCTTAGGTCAAACCTTATTAAGGTTTATTAGGGGCGATCAATCAATTTAGCACAATAAACAATCATACAAGTAAGTAAACAAAATTATTTAAACAAGCAGATCGAAGTTGCGATATTCTTAATTCTCATTTCACGCATAAACATAGAATCATATATAATCCCGAAATCCCCAAATATATTCGTTTTTATCTTTTCTAGTATACTAATGCTACTTTACAAGCACAAGCAAAGTAACGAATTAGAGGAATAACTCACTCGTCCATTTCGCTATCTTCTTAGTCGTAGAAATCCTCGGGTAGGGTATCTCGTGTCCTTGTCACCTAGACAAAAGAAATACCCGGGATAAGTCTTCATGAATTTCTATTCTTGGAGATTCTAAACTTTACTTAAAATTCGTGGTAAAATCGTATAAGAAGAAATTCCAACTTAAAATGGCCATAACTTGCTCATTTTAACTCGGAATTTCGCATATGATATACCGTTTTCTACCTATTCGAAAAGTTCTATCCATTTCTAAACTTATCTTGGTCATAAAAGGTCATTTGGGTTCCGAAAACGTCAGGTACAGATTTAAAACGAATTTTCTAAACTTTTGCAAAAATCCATTTTCTAACTCAACTTCATTTTAAAGAAAATCCTTTTGTAACATATAAATATATATTTGATAAACACTTTGAATATATAGGCATGCTCACTTTATATGCAAAAATCCTAATGGTAGTGTCTCAACAATTTATTTCATAAAAATTCATTTTGATTTAAAACTTTAACTTTGAAATTTCTTTTCAAGTATTTAGAAGAAATTTATATTTTTATTACAAATGAATATATTCTTATTTTATTTCCTTCATTCCTTTTTCCAAAACAAACAAATTTCCCTTTAACCCTAGTCTTTCATAAATTTCATTTCTAGTGATAAAAGGTTAATTTATCAAACTATATTAAGTTGTCAAAAACCTTTTCATAATTTGTTTATTTAAGATGATCTTAGAAAATGAGTCTTGTTTTCTTATATCTATTTCTAAAATATAAGCTTTTGCTTTCTAAAACTTGTTCTTTCATTTCTTTTGAAAAGAATCATTTTTATTGATAAAATACATTATTGCTAACCTTACTTTATATTCTTTTGAAAACAAGTTCTTTCTTTTAGAAAAAAAATCATTACTTTTCCTAAGTGGGTTCTTCATGAGTTGATTTTTATATTAACTTTGAAAACTAGTTTGTTCCTTAGTTTAGAAAAGAATTTAAGTTTTCAACATTAACGATTTATTTTTCTTAAAACTTAAATTACCATGAAATATAAAGAAGATATTTATTTCTTATAAAACTATCTTCGTTATTTTAGGAAAATCTTGGGAAGCTTGTAGTGCTTTATTTTTATGTTGTTTGATAAAACTTCATTTTGTGACAAACCATATGATAGAAAATCTAGTTTTGAGTTCCCTTAATAAAATGAAATTCTACTTTTTAGACTTAGTTGAGACATTAACATTATGTAGATGCAAGTAACATGAGCATATAAAATAATAAGAACATAAGGAAATACTAAAAAATAATAAGTAAGAAAATAAAATATCAAGCATTGGAACCTTAGCTTCATCAAGGAATCCCGATCAAGTATTGGAGCCTTAGCTTTATCAAGGCATCCCGGGACTAAGAATGGACTAGTCCCGAAAGATTAAAAAATAATCAAAAGTTGTTTTGACTTGATATGGACAAGTCTAAGACTAGAAAGACTAGTCTTAATATAATAAAATAAATAAATTGCATAACTTGAATAAATAAATAACAAATGAGCTTATATGCTCTAAAAAATATATACATAATATACATATATATATATAACAATAATAATAACAACATAATAAAATAGGAAGCTTATGTACAAGAACAAAACATGAACATGTTGTTGCTTTTACTACTCATATGAGTTTCAAAACAACACCATAGTCATGTTAAGTTACATGACATGGATGAATAATAGATGGAAGAAATATTACCTAAGGTATGTAAGAGATATGAAGATGGTAGATGGAATGGGTATTATGTGAGTAGTGATATGTGGTAGATAGTGAGGCTTTGAAAAGAAACTTTCTTTGGTAATGGAAGAGGAGTGTTTTCTTTTTACAAGAAGTGAGTTCTTGTAAGATTATAAAGAAGAGTTTTTGGAGAGGATTTTGGCATAATTTCTTTGCTTTGGAATGGTGTGAAGAAATGAGAAGGGGAGAGGTGGTATTTATAGAATTTTGTGGAGGAATTAAGAGTGTAATAAAATAAATTGAAAAGAAATAAAAATAGATGAAGAGGGGGAGGCGCCGGTTTTTTTTGAGGGGAGATGATTTGTTTTATTTGATTTGTGTAATAAAGAAGTAATGTGTAAAGTTTGATGTGATTAAAGGTGTATTGGAAATGAAAAAAGTAAGAAAATAGATATGTAGGTGTAAGAAATAGGTGTAAGAAAAAGTAGAGATAGGTGAATAGTACTATGAATAGTAGACTAGACAATTAAAGTACCGGTAGTAATAAAAATACGCGTAATAATGCGATATCTGTAATTTTTAGCTACCGAAAAATTCCAAAACTGATATTTTTGGAATCCTTGTATTTTTACGAGTCTATTGGTATAAACGGAATATTTTTAATATTCCGAGCTCCGGGACACGCTTTTCGAGAACCGATCCCGTTTGGGTCCGAAGGTCACTCGAATTCGCGAATCTGATATTTTTATGTTACCCTACGTTATTACGAACTATTCTAGGCATTAACTTAATTTCGTTTTCTAGGGTTTGAAAACGCGGGATTGCCGGATCTTAACTACTAGGGTTCGTTATAGGCTTGTTGACTTTTAGGGTTCCGTTTTGAATTCCGTTTTCATCGAGATATTCGTAAGATCGTATAATTTTCGAGTTTGAGCGTTTTAGAATTTTAGCTCGAAATATGTTTTATTTTATTTTATTTCGTGATTATTTATAGTTTTTAGTTCTCGGAATCGTTTAACCGAGTCTAGGTTTATGAGTTGACTCGATTTGACTTTTGGAAAATTTGGATTTTGTGATTCTAAAATTTTACTGAAGGATTTTATTATCTCGTTGTTAAGCGGTATTTGGATCTATTGTTTCGATTTGCGTTTTAGGAATTGGGTAGATTATTTAATCGACGTACGGACGTTGATTATATCGGTAATTGGACTTTATATTTTGTTTCAGGGTTCTCGTTTTCTCAAGATTGAGAAACTCGTTTTTGTTCTTATTAATTTTAACTTGGTTCGAGTTTTAGGGTTTCGTTTCCGGTATTTGACTCGGTCTAGAATTGAGTTTTAATCTCAAGTTGATTTTTCGGGTCTTTGATATTTATACTTCTAAAATTATTTTTAAGGATTATGAAAATTTTTGGGGGTTTTACAACATGTGGGCAAACAAGGCATATAGTTTTCCGGGAACTATATGTTGAATGGATTTGCGCCCTCCATTCGGGATTTGGTGATACATAACCTCGAAACAAGTAGTTTTAATAAAAAGTTTTATGCTTTCGACCAATATCCCCAAGCATATGAAGTCTACTTGAATTGAGCCTTGCTTTCGGATTTTCCACCAAGCATTTCCTGTTTCCATAATGCCACCAAGCAATCGCTTTTGGATACTCTGCTAAGTGTTGCTTTCGACATGAACTTACTATCCTTCTTACCCAAGGATAATAACCCAAAATGCAATGTGAATCACTTCGTGGTATGCATGAATCCATTTATTTATGATATCATAATATTATTATTATCAATCTTTAAGGCGATCAAAGAATTTCATACAAGCAAGTGTTATACTAAAACAAGTCATTTAAATCAATTCCGGCCTTGATATCCTTAGGATTCTTTCAAAGAATTATTTTACATACATATCCATTTGTCTTTTCCTAGCTCTAATGCAACTAAATTACAAGTACAACAAGTATAGCATTTAAAGGAAATAAACTCACGATGTCATGTCGACTATTCTTCTTATACGGATGAGTCGCTCACACACTCCACTTAATCAAAATAATCTTCAAGATAAAGGTATCCTTCCTCGAAGTCACCTAGCCAAAGAAAATACCCATAATGAGTATTTCTTGATGATTTTCTTGAATTTTGACAAGACAATGTCAAAAGAATGTTAAAGTTCGTATAAAGGAAAGTTCCAACTTAAAATGGCCATAACTTGGTCATTTTAACTCAGAATCGCGCATATAATATACCGATTTCTACCTACTCGAAAAGATCTACCCATTTCTAAAATTATTTTTAACAAATAAGGTCATATAGTCTCTGAAACAGTGGCGACAAAATTCACTACGGATTTTCCAATTCAAAAACAACTTTGATTCAAGCAATCAAAATTTGTTTGATAAATACTTAGTTATCTATATAGTTGAAAATTTCTCTTTTTATGGTCACTTAGCTCATATTTATTCATGCTCAAGTGTTTGTTGTCCATTCATGTTGCTCAAATAAAATCATGTCGGTTTTGGAGTTTTTAGAAAAATATAGTTTACAAGAATTCATTTTTTGTAGGTCTCTTAAAATGAATATTTTGTTTCCTTTGTTTTCAAAAGATATTTTATGTTGACTTATGTATGTATATTTCCAAGTATCTTTTTGAAAATAAATTTTCTTCTTTCTAAGTTTTCTATATTAATACTATTTTTCCTATTTATTTTTCCTATACGAATTTCTTGGTCTATTTGTTTGTAAAAATCTTTATTTGAAAATTCCTCATCCTTTCATTATGCTATCTTTTTCATGAAAATCATTTTTCTACCAACAATTTATTTTCTTTTGAAAAACAAAGTGGAATATTAAAGGTTTTAAGAAGCTTTTCATGACAAAAGTAGTTTCAAAATTTTAATTAGTTCTTTTTGTAACTTGAAAAGAGATAACTTTATTTTTGTTTAAACCATAGATCTTATACTTTACATAAACTTATTTTTAAGTGTCAAAATCTCCTTTGTGTCAATTATTTTTAGAACTTGAAACTTTGGACAACAATTTAAATGAACATGAATTATGAGAAAATAATAGCAATCAAAATAACATAAATAATAAAGTCAAGTATTGGGAGTCTTAGCTTTTTTAAGGCTCCCGGGACTAAGAAGTAAACTAGTCCCAAAATAAAAATAAAATGAAAGAAAGAAAAATTTGTTTTGACTTGACGAGAATAAGTCTAAGACTAGAGACTAGTCTTAAAATAACAAGGAATAAATAAATTGCAATGGAATAATAAATAAATTGCATTGCATAAAAATAAATAAATTGCAAGTGAGCTTATATGCTCTAAAGAATATGTATATATATATATATAATAATAATAATAATACTTAGATATAGTAACAATAATATGAACAAAAATAATAACATAAACATAAATAGATTTTCATGAACAAGAACAATATATGAATATAATATAGCTTCCATAACATTTAGTCTTTGGAAATTCACACTATGGTCATGTAAAGTTACATGACATGAGAAGGAAGAAAATAATATGAAATGGTTACCTAAAGAAGACTTTGGTATTGTTATATGGTTATCGGTTTTAATTGTTGGTAGAAGTTGTTTTGGAATAAATTTGAGAGAGTTTTAGGAGGATATTTTGAGAGAGTTTTGAGAAGAGATTTTGGGAGAGTTTTTACAAAAATTTGTGGGTAGTAATTATGTGAAAGAAGTGAAAAAGGAGGGGGGTATTTATAAGAAAATGTGAAGGGATTTTTGTATAATTAAAATAAATAAAAATTGAAACAAATTTGAGGAGAGGGAACAAGGGGGGGCGCCGACCATCTTGATAGAGAGGGGGAGTTTGCTTTTTGTTAATTAAAAGAAGTAATATGTAAGGTAGATGTGAAATAAAGTTATGGGAAATGTAAAAAGTAAAGGTTATAAGTTATGATGTTTGTAAGAGTAGGTGTAAGAAAAAGTAGAGATAAAAGAATAGTGTAGAATAGTAATGAATAGTATAATGTAAAGTAGATATGACTAATAAAGTACCGGTAGTAAGAAAATACGCGTATAAATGCGATATCTGTCATTTTTACTTACCGAAAAATTACAAAATTGATATTTTTGAAAACCTTATATTTTTACAAGTCTAACGGTATATTCGGAATATTTTTACTATTCCGGGCTCCAGGACACGTTTTTCAAGAACCATGTCCGATTGGGTTCGAGACGAGTTGCGGTTTTACTAATCTGATCTTTTTATGTTGCCTTAGATAATTCCGCACTATTCTACATTCTAAACTTCTACTTATCCTCACCGAGTTTCTTATTTGGGATTGCCGGACTTTGGGTTATTACGTCTAACTAGGGTTTTGTTGACCTTTAGATTGACTTCTGGTTTAAGGTTTTTAGGCTAAACCGATTCCAAAAATTTGGGGGTTTACATATTTCAAGTGGTGATTGCTTTATTATTGGGAATGGATGAATATGAGATTAATATGGAGGAGATTTGGAGAAATAAAAAAAAATGAAAAAAATCAAATTTATTGGGATGAAATTGAAAAAAACCAATGCAATTTGTAAGATTAGAAAGGAAAAAAAAAAAAAGAAGAAATGAAAGTAGGTCAGCGAGGCAGGGAGAGTCAAGGTCAAAACTCTATAAAGGTAGATTTGGGTATTGCACAACATACCTTATAGGGTCATGGGTTGAGTTTAGGCGACCCTATAAGGAATCAGGTCAGGTTCGGGTCTTACATGACCTTCCTAAACCCGCCTTGGTTGCATCCCTAATCAATAACAACCTTTAATTAAAAATAAAAAAATTTCAATTTTATGCATAATTGAACCTTTCCTCTTGTTTTCTCCTTTTAAACCAATAATAATAATAATAATAAAATTTCTCCCTCTATTTTCTTCTTTTAACTTCCTCCATGTTATTTTACTCTTATGAATCAAAATTATCCTTTATTCTTTCCCATTCCTCCTTCCTCTATTGCACACGTATTTTTCTCTTTATTCTCATAAATCGTTACCACCATCCCCTATTTTGACATCTCTTTCCTCCATAGTACACATATTTTTCTCTTCATTATTAGACATTGTCACCATCATCGACATTTTGGCATTTCCTACTGAAAGCTGCAGCCAATCACCAGCATTTCAAATCTTTCTACGAGGTAGATATAATCCAATTATAGTAAAATTCTTCTATTGCCTATTTTCATTTATATGGTGGCATTTCATATCTCCTATTCCTCCCAAATCCTTATTTGTTATTACAATAGTTAAATTTGAGCAATTTCACACTTCTATAATTGGATCAGAGTTAAGATCAGATGTTGTGATGGTTTATGCTTCATTGGTGATGTAGAAGCTATTAATTCTATAATTTATCTAAAAATAACAAACATAAAAAAATACTCAAAGTTCTTTGTAGTTATAACATACATATTGTTTCCTTTTTTCAATCTTATTGTAGTTTTTCCTCGGAAGTCTTAATTTGGCTTATGATTTAAATAGGCAATGAATCTCCACTTCAAAGGTGCAAGGGTATGGATAGTTGCAGGGGACTTATTGTGGAAAAATGCTAAAAATGTAAGTAGTAAAGTAAGGAAACTATCCTCTACTAAAGCGACTGGTTAGAATATGAAATAGAGTTTTCTCAATTGTCTCTTCTCCCTGTGCTTGCCTTTTTTTTGCTTATGGACTTTGTACTTGGAAATTTGTTTGACTCCTATGGTGCTCACTACTCCTATTTCACTTGCAATGGCTAAGTAGAAACCATAACTTTGGTTTTTTATCTTAAATGCACAATATGATTCTTGCAGCTATTACATTGTTTTTTAAGCACAAATAGTTTCATTAAAAAAAAATGACTTTCAATCATGGAGTAGCACGAATTATTGCAAAAGCTAAAATAAATAAATTATACATCCAACTCTCTTTGCTACAACTATTACCTTATTTGAGGAGAAAGCAATAAAAGAAGGCTGGAGTCTCGACTGACTACAGATGATAGCATAGTAATTATGATGTAATATTTAGCAAAGGTTATGATAGGATGGCTTTAGGCTAGTGCTATAAAGTAACCCGATTGAGGTTTTTGTTGGTAAGATTTTGTGCTGGATGTTTTACAAAGTCAAGATGCCTTGAGGCCAAGGCGGATGCTTTAAAATATGCCATGCAAATTTACAATGAAAACATCTTGGTTTTGATTATGTGATATGTTGTGATGCTTAAAACTAAAATGTAGTAAAAGTAAAATTCTAAGGTTGTCGAAAAAAAATTCAAGAAAGAAATTTAACTCTATGATTAGTATCAATCTCGTTTTTTATTTAACTACGACATCATTACTTTTGTAAACAGTAAAGACATGATAAATTGGAAATGGTCATGTTGTTTTGGCAATATTGTTAGTTGTTTCCCCAATAGTAACTTTGGAGTGGGGGTTGTGAGGAAATGGCTTGATAAAGCTTGTAACTTCCTTTTCTTATTTACTCTATCCCACATGGGATTTTTGACAATTCAATCTTGTGTTTTTATTATAATATGGCTTTCTATGGCCTAAGTGTGTTTAATATGGTGTTTTGGAAATGAGACCACACGTGTACACCACCCGGACCAGGTTGGGCTGTGTCTCATTTATTTGTTTTTGTTTTCAAATTCCATAACCGAAAAATTATTCTTCTTGAAACCAAAATTTTCATTATTTCTAAAACGAAAAATTTGTTTTTCTATAGTTGTCAGAATTCTAATTAATTTTAGAACAGTCAGTTTTTTGTTATTTTTTTTAACCTTTTCAATTGAATGACAAAACAGAGTTATGGTTCTAGCTCTCAGAAAATTGCAAATCTTTTGTTCTTTCTATTCTTGTTTTAGGCAATTGAAAATCTATTTAGTTCCAAGCTTTTGTTATAAGTGCATGTGATAGAAGTGGTGTGTGTTAACCTAGGGAGCAGACGGCAATTGGCGATTTGCACCTCAGTCATACCGGATTTGCTTTCAAGGCAGTGGCACATCTACAGCATAATCGATAAGTTCTTTCTGCTTTGATTTGCTTTTTCTTACTAATAGAGTTGTGCAATAAATGAGAGATAGCAAGTCAACAAACTCTTAGATTAAATATATATCATTTTATGCTATTCTATTAGTTTTCTATTTGTCATTGTGCATGTGATTAATAATTCAACCGATGATGATGTGTTAATGTCCTTATACATGTGATAACTCCTTTTTACTCTATTCTATTCATAGAAATTTAGGATTAATTTGATGCATTTTTGGATAAATTCCTATGAATATAGTGCTTTTAATGTTTAAATGTTTTTTTTAGCTACTAGAATCAAAGGAAGAAGAATTTAAGTGTTTTGAATTAGATTTTGAGCAAAACAACAGCAAAACTCAAAGATAGATTTCTATCGAGCCTTGCAAAAGTGCCTGTCGAGGCCTAAACATCAAGGGACATTAGTCTCGTGTGCCCTGCATTCAGCCATCGACATGACTTTTGACATATGTTTTGAGGTGATTGAGCCTTGGACTGAAAGAATAGCTTCTGTTGCCACACTATGAGGCCTAGAATCGACATGACGAATGCTAGATGAAGATTAGACCTTTGCTTAGAAGTACAACTTGAGTCAAGCTCAAGTGTCGAGCCTTCGACATATTCAATTTACCCATCGGCTGAAGAATGGATAAAAACTCAAGTGTAAAAGCAGAATGCCCTGCATAGGTCAAGCCCTGACTTTATGCAACATTTGAGTCGACTTACCATGCAACAAGTGACTTTATGAGCTAACATTTATGACACGCACATGAGAGCAAATAACTAATTCTGTCATAAAGAATCTATCACATCAGCAAATAAATTTATCATGATTTATGTACCTCTAGCCTATAAATAAACATGCATAGGCATGCAATTAACATATATAGTATATGTAACAAATTCCTAATATAGTATAGAGAGATAATTCTTTGGTAAAAGAATTGTTTCTTCTTGCTGGGAAATCTCGAGTTTTCTAAGTAAAATCTTTTTAATCCATTGTTTGTATTTTTGTAAGACTCTGATCTTAATCTATAATATTCTTTTTTATTTCCATATTATTTTTCAGAATTCATGCTTAATGTTGACATCCATGGAGAAATAATCTCCTACAGTTTAGGGTTTGTGAATCTAAATCCTGATTCATGTGATTTCAAATGCGGTTTCAAGTAATATTGACTAGTATTTATAATTAGTAGCCTAAATTTATTTTCATGAGTCTAATTGCATGGTTCAGCTTATATTCATGCGTGATTTTAATTGAATAGATTAAGAGATCATTCTTTTGAGTAGATCTGGGCTATTAATGGAGTTACTCATAATCACTTTGAAAGAATGATGGTGAAACTTTCTGTTATTTTTTTTTTTTTTTAAATTCATTAAGTTGGTTTTGAAACAAATGATTCTTAAGCTTTATACAGATCTAGACCACTAATAACTTATGAAGAGATTCCGGTAGACTGGTCTAGATCTAGAGTTACTGATCTTGAGAGAAGCTTTAACTTACTTTAGTGAATCCAACTATGTAAATACACCAGCAAACAACTCTCTTTTTGAGTTTATCAAAAAATCACATTATAAGAAATTGGTGAAACAAATCCTGGGCTCTCGTTTGCATTTTTACAAACTCATCCCTAAGTTTGCCCTGAGAACATTTGTGCATATCAACTAACCATAGCTTAGCTTCTATTTTTATCATGATCTTTTTAATTTTCTTTGACTAGATAATAAATGAAATGTGAGTAAGATAGGTATCAATGATCCCTTACAATACGATCTAATATTTTTTAAACTACTTCGGTAAGTATACTTGTTTGATGTCTGTAGTTGCTTACAAATTGAACAAAACATATTAGTCTTATAAATTTTCGAAAACTTCGACTTTGTGTTCTTTGAAAAATAGTTTTAACCCAATGAACCGATCAACATGCTTTAGTAAAAGGACGGATTTACCATTTCAAAATGATGCAAGAAATTACAAGGGTATTGCCCACTGTACAAAGAATTGTTGGAAACACACTTCGAGGCCTAATATATCGATCAAAGCACCAAGAAAACAAAGAGATGCAAAGATTGAAAAATTTCCACATTTTTATAGCTTACCATGGTTATTGGTTTGAAACTATAAAACGCATGATCAGTCAAGAGATTAAGGCATTGATCTGATGGCTAGGACAATTTCAAAGTCTATTCATGTTCTATGTTAAAATGCTTAGGTTTTTGCCTTCCAATCCATTTGTATGAGAGTTGCTTCTAATTTTGGTGTTTGTCCCCATGATGCAGGTTTCACATAGTAGAGGTTCTTCTTGCTCTAGAACACCTCCATATCCTATGAATAATTTATCATGATTTTAACCCAGAGAATGTCCTAGTGAGGGAAGATGCGCACAACGCTTTCTGATTTTGACCTTTCACTCCAGCGTGCCTTCAATCCTACAAGACAGGAGTTTTTCCCTTATCATTTATCATTTCTCCCTTTCCGCAACGTAATGTTCAAAATGCAATGCAATGCAATTCTTCCGGTCATCCAGCAATTTATGCTAAGCTACTATCTGTAATAATAATAATAGGACCGGTTCTATAAAAATATAGGACTGTAGAATTTTCCACAAACAAAATAATCAGAATAAATGCTCTAAATTTTTTTTCTCAAAATTGGTAAGCACAAAGTTAATCCTAAACTTTATTTCTATGGTATGAGCCCATCCACATTAGCGGTAAAAGTGGGGCAATCAATTTTTATTTTATCCAGGATTCTTAACTTACAAATTTGAGACAACTTATTAATTCTTTCAAATTGTCCATGATATCAATACCGTTTCAGTGATTTCATTGTTGATATTTTGCATTTAATGTGTCAAAATTTCAATGTTAGACCGTTTTAAAGATTTATATATCCCTACTTCGAACTTCGTTAAGCTTCTGTGCAAGGTAAGGTCGCATACGAAAAACATGAAAATTCATTTTGGCTTAATTCGAAATAAAACTGGCCATTTCATGGTTCCAGTAAAGGGGACATTTTTTCTGCGGGTAATGTTTCGAACTACGGACAAGTATGAAAAAGATAAACAATATTTCTCATTTATTTTGTAAGTTCTCTTGTTGGAATGTCTGTGGTGAACTAGATTTACAAAAGATATAGGTAAGTACTGTTACTTTCTCTCATACTATACTGACATTAATTGATTACATCATTAAATTATTTCTCTGTCGTAGTCACTTACATTATTTTAGAATAACAATCCTCACCTGGTTTGATAACGTGAGTGCCCTTTTTTAGCTGATATGCAATTCATTGATGCTTATTAGCAGGAAGAAAGGGAAAAAAAAAAACAAAAAGGAAAAAACGAACTCCCTTTGCAACTCTTAGCAAATTACATAGAAATTGTAGAGGGTATTTGGTTTTGTGATAGATAACCTCACTAGACTTGCATATTGGAACGACTTAGGTTAGGCAATTGGACTTGTATATTGGAATGACTTAGAAGGAATTAACTTAATAGGTTAAAGATCAAGATGGTAAAGAAAGGCCAGACTACTTTGACTTTTCTTGCAGGATGCATTCGGCCACTAGACCCAAACATTGAGAGGCCCACGAAATAATTGATTCATCGGGTTCGTTTACCGAGGCAGCAGGATGTCCATCATTTCAATCACAATTCAAAGATTACAGAAATAAGATTCTACAACCAAGTTTGTGTGCTCAAGAATTAATCAAATTTCAGCAAATCATATCCCAAACAGTTTATATCAACGAAGTCAACACTAACTCTGCAACTGTAAATTTTTTAATAGTAAAAAAAAAAGGATGGAAACAGTTGGAAGAAAAATTAAAAGAAAAAAAAAATCGAGTAGAGATGAAATAAACTGTGATTTTCATTTTGTATTAAGTAGCATAAGAAGGAAATGTTTTCATTTTCTTTCTTTGGTTTGTCTTAGAAAAGAAATTGGAAAGATATAACATTAGTATTGGACTAAAACCGCTATTTTATTTTGAGCAACATTGTTACAAAAGACAATTTTATAATTGTTACTTATTTCTATCAATTCCCATCATATCTTTCCAAAATTGAAAATATTTCCCCTCATTCTCTTCCTATTCTTCCCATTTCTATTGTTTACTCAAATTGGTTAAACATGTAATTTCCTTCAACATCATTCTGTCTTCTGCCTATGACCTATCCAATCACTTAGTAAAGCTCCTTCGCTTGTCACAATGGCATCCACCTATTGAAATTACCTGTCCAGGCATCCCAACGGATAGCCATTTTCACCACATCACTCCTCTAAAATCACTTAAAGCATGAAACATATATTACAAATTCCTACAAAAATCAACCAGATTTCTTGCAACTCCAACTAGTCCTTTGGTGGGCACTATGCTAACCCATGGCCCACGGTAGAATTCAGAGCTGAATCAACGAGCTTGTCGCAAGAACTTTCCTCGATACGTGCACTTAATCTCAACCATATACAGCCTATTGATTACTCTCTTCCTCACCGTGTTTTTGTGAGGGATGTTATGGGTGTGGCATCTTTTGCAATTACAATCTGTTCAGAATTGCCTATAATCCTGCAACAACAGCCGTCCTCTTGCCAATATGAGTTCTCAATTCACTTATTTTCGTCCGCTTTCACCAACAAGTGACATTAAGAAACTGCTTTGACAAATTGTTCTCACAGCAACAAGTACATAGATTGTTGACTTATTTTTAGTCACACTCTTCACATAATTGATAGAAGCTGCATATAGGACATTTCTTTTTTTAATGTATCATACCGTAGAGCGTACTGTTAAGATAGGTAGGCTAAAATTTTACTTATCTTTTCACCTACTCCTACTAAAAACATTATGTTGATAAGATGTAAGTATGCTTCATTGACTTAAAAATTCACTGACAAAACTTGGTTTTTTTCCAATTGCAATTGCCAATAGCCGCCATTTGCTGAATTTCTTTAACAGGGAATAATCATACCGTTCATAGTATTGCTGAAAAAGGAAAAGTTGCATCATAGATATAAGATTTTGGTCAAAAATTTTAATACAGATCAATGTTCATGCTATTGGGAAGACAGGAAAGAGGACGTACAGATTCTCATTTCTTGATGAACTGTAGACCATTCTCATTGGAGTATCGCTCCATGAATCGCATGAACCTGTCCCACTCTCGGGGTGATCTCATGACATACTTGGCTTCGATCCCGGCAGGCTTACCATTCAGGAACTTGGCATTAACATCAACTGATTGAAGAACACCTTCCTCATCAATCATGTAGAATCCAGTAATATCACCGACATCCCCAGATGCGTCAAAAACTGAGGGTTGTTCAAATCTAAATATTGCAACACCATTTGTACCGTCTCTTGACCGGGTTAGCCTAACATCTGGAATTGTTTGCTCATCTGTTCCTTGTATAAATTGAATTGTTGGCTTGACCATCATGACTGTCAAATGTGATGTTTTTGTGCTTTGTCTTATAACTGACCTTTGTGAGTGAGGGATGTGCAAATTCTGGCCATTGAATGAGGAGCACGAACTTCGATGAACAGCAGATGATAACATTCCTGTAGGAAAAGAACCACAGTTATATGTCACATGTTTCCTCATAGTCATTTACATGTGACTACACATGACTATTCTGAGCATCTGCTATATCATATTTATAAACAAAATTCTAGTCAGCAGCCATAACTAGCCCAAAGGAAAAAAATAATCCTATGATTCTTTGAATTAAGTTGGATTGGCTGAACATCTTCAGCAGGAATTTTCTTGTCTGGTCTCTAAATCACTTGTGTGAACAAGGTAAAGGTAATTATATATACAGGTAACATAGCATTATATTCCATGGAAAATTTTTCAGAATGTGGATTGTCTGCACGACTTTGGTAGGGACTTTTGTCACCTATACCCAGTTGCTAAACCAAATTGTACAGAGCATTCCTTTAGCAGATTGCAAAAAAACTGTAAGAGAGGTCATCTCAAAATTTAAACTCAACAATCAAAAGACATTCCTTGACAGTGTAGAATAGAATGAAGGTGTACTGCAACAGCAGCGTTCTTCATATTTAACTTCACTATCTAGACGTAAGATATAATAATCGAATGTTAACTATCGAGCACCCATTTATTAATATTTTGGAATATCAGAAAATACAGATTCTATGAATTATCCACTAAATTAGGCAGCTGTTCTATATGACTGATTTAGTGATTTTTTTTCCAACTTCCTAATTCATTTCTTGGTTAAACACATATAATGTCTGCCATGAGCATACTAACGACAGGTATGACAGTAGTGCTAAATATGGAAATTACAAGGGCAAATTTGTATGAAATTACATTGGTGTATAATGTTATACTCTAATCCTATAAAATATATATTATATATAATGATTGAAGCCTTTACCCTGAGGTGGTTGAATTTTAATTAGATTGTTAGTGAACAAGTCAGTCATTAACCATATGTTTTCATATTGTGAATTAGGAGATTATGAACGCAATAATCTCATATTTCGAAAATGTTCTCAACTCTCTCAATTTTATTGGATGTAATTCCTTGATTTGAACTAAAATCAAGATAACAACACCATACATGACACCTATAATCCTTTAATTACAGCAACCATGGGGAAATAAGAAAATCTGACAAACTCTTTCCATCCCAGAGAACATTACCAATACTTTTAGAAGTTTATCATCAACTGTTTTTACAAGGTTGCATGCAATGCAGATTTAGTTGCAACTAATATCAAAATTAAGAGGGGAAAAAAGAAGAAAAAGAAGAAGAAGAAGAAGAAGAGACTGCATATATTACCATCATATCACCGTTCTGCATATTTTCGAGCAATTAGCAGCGCCATAAGATTATACGCCATTGAAGCACACACAACAAAAGCTAGAAAAAAAGTGAAGCTCAAAGTGCAATGTGGTAGTTGATAAGCAAGATGAGTACCTATACAAGCACGGGGCTGAGGAGCATAACGAGAGAGCGGAGATGAGAATCCAAGAGGACGTAGAGCTGCCATTGAAACAGTGGAGGGAAATTTCGAGCAAGGTTTCAGATAGTGATTAAAATCCTTGATAGTTAGTTGGTGTTGTGGCTTAGGACAAGGTTGTGTGGAAAAACGACAGCCATATCTTTCAAGTTTATTTCTTTTCATGTTCTTTATTTATTTATTTATTATCTTTATATTGCATCCGCACCAACGGCTCAATGTTTCCATAAAACTCCCGGGATATAAAAACACATCGGTACATCTCTGTTTTGGGCTTTTCCATCCTTTAGGCCCAGTAAAAGTTTAAGCATTATTATTATTTATTTATTCATTTTTGAAATAATGTTAAAAAAATTGTATCTTAACTTTTGAGAAAAGTTCAAACAAGTATCTATAATTTGATTTTAAACAATTTAGTACCTAAATCAAGTTTTCACGTACATTATTCCAACCTGAAACAGATTTAATTATCTAGAAAAAATATATGTGAAAACTTACTTCAGGTATTAAATTATTTAAAATAAAACTTGAGGTACCCGATTAAATTTTTTTATAAAAATTGAAACATCATTTTTGAGATTAGTTATTTCTTTTTCTTTTCAGGTGCACAAACGAAAAACCCAGGATGACAGTCAAGAGGAATCAAATCGTTACTTTTAAAACATTTATATCTAATTTGCAGCCACCAAAGTTAAATTATTCAAATATTTTTCTTCTGCATTTTTTTTAGCTTCACGTTAAAGTGAGTAATCTTTTAATTTTCAACGTAACAATAATCACACAACAACATAAAGTAGGGGAAAAAATTATATATTAAAAATGGTTCACTTTTTGAAATCATTTTAATCGAGATTTCTCTTTTTTCCTTTCTGTTTTCGCTTTGGAGTCTTATACCTTTTACTATCATTTTGCTTGAGCCATTCACATTTTCACTTTTTTACTAAGTTATCCACCTTATTAAAATGATAAAAAATAGGCCCTCCATTAAAATATATATATATATATAATGCAATTTTCCTAAAAGAAGTTGACTAATTATCTTGTCTTACCTTCAGAATAATTAATAAATAAATCCACATTAAAAAGTTTTAATAATGATTAATGGTTATGATTCAGGTTTTTCTTTTTCAATTTTTCCTTTGTTTTTTTTTTAATGTGAAGAATTTAAAGAGAAAATTTTTTAAATGTAGAATGCTTAAACAATATAGTAATATAATAGGTGACCATGGAAATTTAGGCTCGATTCATTAGGTTGTCTTGAGCATCAATCCCTAATTCCTATGGTTCCTCATGATCCTCTTTGGTCTCACGTGCAAGATGACGTAGTCATTGCAGCTCTTTCCCTACCCGATCCCCTTCGACCAACGCATGTGTTTGTAATCTTGTAATTTTACCGTTTGCTTTCTCGAATTATCATACCATTTTGTTTCAATATAGTATAAAACAATCAAAACAGTATAGTAGGGTATTGAAAGAATAGTATAGTATAAGTTTCTTATATTATGTTTGGTATACTAAATATAGTACAAGTTTTTCTTGTTGTATATTTTCAAGTATACACTATATTAACACTTCCAATAGTTATAGTACCATCAATGTTAGTACCATTGCCACTATAATATCATTAATATTATAGATAATGATCGCAGCTTAGAGTAAGCATTGAATGATATTGTATCATAATAGTTACCATAGTGATGATATGATGGTAATAATGTGATAGTAATTATAGCAATTAGTGCTAATATTATACTGATGATGCGGTGACTATGACGATGACAATGATAGTGACAGTGTTGGTTCTGGCAACAACAGCGGTAGTAGTTATAGTGATGGTGATGCTCTTAAGGCTAGAAAATGATAATGCAATGGTGATATTAGTGTTAATTTGAGGACTTGGTTAGGAAATTTCGTTATTTGTGCATGTTCTATGGTTTTTATACCACTAGATTGAAGGGATAAAAATTTTGCATTTTGTTTAAAACCACAAGTGAATTTTCACCTAGTAAAGGCTTATTTTACAAATCAAATTTTATAAAATGAGTTTTGTCTTATCAAGTATCTTAAAATACTGTGAACAAAATACTATTTTAAAGATACAAAACATAGACATATGTGTAAGAACACTTATTCAAGAATAGTTAAGATTGGTTGTCACTGGCTTTCCTTTATATGGTATCGATTTTTATAGAGAAAATATCAATCTTTCTCCAAAACCCAGATGGAGTCTTATTGTCTATCAATCTTTCTCAAAAACCTAGATTTGCTATACCTGTTTTTAGTTTAATATGATAACTTTTTTTTATTTTCTCTTATATAACATATTCAAAATCCCTTTTAAGCCTTTGGTTTACTCAATAAATTTAGTAAACATTGAATTGTGTTGATTTACAAATTTAAACTTAAGCTATTCAATCGTATCGCAGCTTGATTGAGATATGGGATAATGTAGTACCCAGTTAGTTAGCCTTCAGGTCAAAATCGATTGTCGCTAGAAAGGTCAAGTAGACCAACGTAATGATTGATCTACTCGATCATAACTATCCTACACAACATATGGTCAATCTATTTAGATATTCCAGCTCACACCCAACATTCTTAGGAAGAGGCTTAATTGCTCAATATCCACTCCTTTAATAACCGACATGCACTTCATTAATTTCATGAACATACACCAGCTTTTGATAACTGCTAATCATCATTCTTTCATAAATATCACCTCAAGATGTCCTTTATGGACGAGTTAGTAATATCAAGCCCAAACTTTATTTCATTACTTATACATTATTTTAAACTTAATTGTTGAAGTGACTGCACTAGACAACCTTTAGTATCCTTTGACCCATTTCTACTTTACAAGCCCTATCATTGCTCGAAAGGGATATTCATGCTATAATTAAAATTTATAACTCAAGAAGAAAGCAAATTCTTGTCAGTTTAATCAAAACCCTAATAAGCAAACCGAATTAAAACTATAAGGCAATGAATGGAAATTTGGACTATATCATTACATAATGCCACACTCGTGCATTGAAGGAGTTTTTCAAAGTAATTTTTTATCTAGTGTAGTTTTTAGTTGTTAAATTGGTGGTAATTTGTAGTGATAATTTTAGGAATAGTTTTTGATAGTTTAAAACTTGAAATCCCAAATTTCGTTGTTTGAATTAGATTGTCAAATACTATAATTTAGTACTTATCTAGAGTTTTCTTTGAGAACCAGATCCAACCTTAGTTTCTCACTCAATACTAGTACAATCAATGTACTTGCCATGGGCTAATAAATTAATTTTTGAAGTGCAACTAGAAAGATATTTTGAAAATTTGTGACAATATTGAGTGACACTACATGCAAAAACAAGCACAAACAATAAAAAATTTGCACATATTCAAAGATATTATGTCACAAACATATTTGGTCAATTAAATGTAATTTAACTCTAACAAATGAGTCATAATGCAATGTATTTTCATCAAAAGCTCAACTCGAACCCTTTTATTTAACAATCTCCTCCTTTTTGGTGAGGACAACTATTGTACAAGGAACTCCCTCTCAACTACAATCCCTTTCAATCAACCATTTGAGTTCAAATAAAATTTGCAACCTAATCTCAAAAAGTGATGCTTAATTAGTAGGAATACAAGTTACACTTAATGGACAATTCAACACACACACATGATCAAACTCTCAAAGCAAGTTTATATATTTACAATTAACATGTAAGATCATGTCAACACATGCATATTCTAGCATATTGCAAATATGCGCAAATTATCGTAAAAAGGTGCCTATATTTTCCTCAAAAACAAAAAAATTTGCCTAAAACATTCCTCATGAATGCTTATCTATTTACACAAGTTAAATATTCAATGTTAAGCACGAAGGAACATTGTTTATGCACCATACTGAAGTAAAATCCAATTTCATGCACTTAGTACCTCATTTTAGCACATAAAAGCTCTCTTCTTGCACAAAGATCACAAAATTACTAGAGATTATTCAACCAAGCATATCAACATGTCTTAAGAACATTATTAAGCACAAATCACAAGGTATATCATGAAAAGAACTTACACCATCTTATGGTGCTCTTAAGATGCCATAAGGATACAAAGAAACCAAATTTCATCATTTTGGTACTTAATTATATATGGTTTCATTTTAGTTGGTTCCAATATAAGTTTGTTCCTTAAGGACCTACACCAACGTACTTTTATAATTCAAATGCCTATTATTTCTTATTGTACAATTATCTGCAATATAGCCATCTCTATCACAATAGTTACAAGTTCTATAAGTAACTTTCACATAGTGAGACTTATAGGATTTGCAATTGTTATTCTTATTATTGTCAATTCAATACTTATTTGAACCATACTTGTGCTTTTCAAGAAGCATGCTCAAATTATTTTTGCCGTCAATGGATTTTGCTATAATTGCTTTTGAATCATTTAAGCTAGTTTTCAAAATAAAATTTTCCATTCTAGCTCATCTAGCTTATTATCATCACATATCATATCATTGTTATCATCACATATCATGTCATTATTATCTCCTTTTAAAATTTTCTTCTCTATATCAAGTAAATCATTCTTAATTTTCAATTTTTCATTAGTCCTGCTCAAATCATCATTTTCCAATTTCAAAGACTCATTATCTTTAACCAATTTAGTATTTTCAACTTTAGATTGACCATTCTCTTTGTTAGATTCATCTAACTCATCTCCTACCTTTTTCAGTAATGGTTTTAGAATTCTATTCTTTTTTCTCAATGTGATCATTTATAGCATAATTTTTCATACATATCACTTTAACATATAAAATGTTAGAAGAAGAAGAGCATGCCCCATTATCTAGTGCCATGAAGTAAACATCATCTTCCAACTTGCTTAATTCTTCATTACTCTATGTAACCACCATGGCTTTCCTTTTTTGCTCCTTTGATAGCCTTCGTTTTGCTAGAGCAATATTGTTGGACATGTCTTGTCATATTGCATAGCATGTGATGATCTTTTTCCTCTCATTCCTTAATTTTGATGTGAATTCGTCTTTCCCCTTTTTCAACTTCTTGTTGAACTTCAAGAACTTTGCAAATTTCATGGTCATTGCATCTAGATCATCATCATCATCCTCTTCACTTTTTTCTTCCTCTCTTGAGTATGAGCATGATGCTTTGAGGGCTATTTCCTTCTTGTTAGATTCTTCCCTTTACCTGTTGATCATCTCATAAATTTTAAGGGTGCCAAGGAGCTCCTCTTAAGTCATTTGCTTAAATCATGTGCCTTCTTAATAGTCTCTCAATCATTTGGTAGTGACTTAAGAAGTTTATAGTTAATTTCCACATTACTGAACTTCTTTGCAAAAGGGCTTAAAGATTTATGATATTGATGAACCTATCATGAATGTCATCTATGGACTCATTAGATTCCATTTTGAAGTTTTCAAATTCTCCACAAAGCAAACTTATTTTTGTATCATTAATTGTAGTCGTTCTTTCATATGTTTTCTCCTCTAATTTATCCCATATATATTTAGCATTTTCATATCTACAAATTTTACTAAAATCATCTTCACTTAACCTACAATAAAAAATGTTCATAGCACTTTTATTTAAGCAAAATTGCAGAAACACCCCTATAAACTATAAGGTTAGTGTTGATTGACCACTATACTTTAAAAACGTGTTTTTTGATTCCTTAATCTATAAACAATTAGCACTATAAGAAAATTTATACCTTTTCATCGTTTTTTTCCATAAAATTTGTACAAAAAGTACCATCAGGAACGATACAAAATGTTGTACTTTTGGATAGAAAAAGTACAAACACCCTTAACAATGCTAATTGTTTATAGACTGGGGGGGGGGGGGTTTGGTGGTGGGGTTGGGGCTTAAAAACACTTTTTTAAAGTATGGGGGATCAATTTGTACTACCTCAAAGTTTATGAGGTGTTTTTGCAATTTACCCTTCATTTAATTAGACTCTTTTTTCTTTTCACTTTAGTTTTTTTTTTTCTCTTTTTCCTCTATTAATATAGAACCATCATTTATAATATTCTATAACATCCCATTTTGACCTTTTAGAAAAATTTTCATTCTACATTTCTAATAAAGATTATTATTTTTAGTTAAGAGAGGTGACCTATTTATATTTATGTCCTCCAAAAGGCTTAGAGTGTTAGTAGAGTATTAGTAGTCATATCTTTACTCTAGAGGCAATTAACTAAAGCCTGAAGACTTGCTCTAGTACCAATTGTTAAATAGATTCAACCCCTAGGTTAAAACTTGACTATTTATCCTTGTTTGAAAATTTAATGCACAAATGATGCAATTTGATAAATTGAACAAAACATGAACAATATAAATTAACATACAATAAATAAAGAGAGAAAGAATAGAGAGATCAAACTCGGATGTAACATGGAATTTAGTCTAACCTTAGTCTCCATAGGTCCATAATTGCCTCCTAATTGAAGAATTCACAATCATTTTACTAATCACAAATAATTGCTCACAAGGAGCTATTACATAACTCAGAATACAAATTCACACAAAGTTTCACTCAAGTCGTGTCTTATCTCACAAAACACAAAAATTAATTAAGGCACAACTTTGACTCTCACAAAATTACTCAAACTAATATAGAGTAGTTCCTTATAAAGTGTTTGCAACAAGAGACGCAACACTTCTAATTTGCAAATAGAATACACTAACCAATTTAAAAAAGAGTGACACAAATGACTGAATGGAAATTTAATGTGCACAACTAACTCTCCGAATTTGCATAAAGTCATCCAATTATAACTCTTTAAGTTATTTGATCAATGGACATTTTCACCTAAAAATTGCCCTTGCATTAAATGCTCTAGTGACTATTTTCTATCCACTAGTGTTCAGTTACCACTTGCAAAACTAACTACCAAACATTATGAACCCTGCTAGCATCCAGATGCTAGCTCACTACACCATGATAAAAAATACTTTGATCATGTCAAAAGTGTTTAGCGTTTGAATGCCAACCCTAGGTGTTTGGACATTAGTTGTAGTTTACATTATCAAACTCTTAGTCATGCTAGTGTTTGGATGTCATGCTTTAAAGCATGTCTAATGTCCTGAGGCAAGTTACAACACAGTTACGTCTTGCAACTTTACAAACAAACACAATACATAATTTGCACAATTACGAACATATAATGTCACAACTCATGATGCAAATCCACACAAAGTTTCACTCAAGTTTTTGTCTTATCTCATAAAACATAAAAATTCTTAGGGCACGACTTTGACTCACATAGGATCACTTAAACTTGTAGGTTTAGATTGCACTCGGGGTGGAGGGGGGGTGGTGGTTGGGGTTCTAGTGGTGTTGAATTGGTTGTGTTAAATATTAAAACTCTTTCTAATAGATTTTAATAAAACCCCTCTTGACTTTACAAATACAAATGGCGTAAACAAATACACAAATAAAAATGTAAATGCAAAAAAATGAAAGGGTAAAGGAAAGAAGATCAAATGCATTTATATATAAAAGTTCTTCCTTGTGAGTTAATCATTTCTTTTGACTCTATAATGGGGATTTGATCATCTTCGCAGGTTGAGTTCCACTATATCAAATGAAAATTGAGAGTGTAATCAAGCCAACTTCTAGTAAAGTCTTACTCTCGAGTTTGTCTAGCTACCTTAGCTACTCACTCAATTATAGTGACTACTATTCTTAACTCTATCTCAAAATAATCGCACAATGATCAAATAAGGACTAATATAGTTTATTCTACAAAATAAGCTTTAAGAAAAAGTTTTGAAGAAAAAAGATTAAAAATTTAAGATAGCATGATGGAGTTCAGATTGCGATGGATGCTTTTTCTTGTGTCTTTTTGATTTAAAATGATCTTCTCTTATCCACTAGCTTGCAACGTTCCATTTCTTTGAACAGATTTGTTTTCAACATTATTTTTGTTAACATAGAGATATGATTTTGAATTTGGAAAACTGATCCTTATCTACTAGATATTTTCCTTTTTTTTTTGGGGCCAATTACTAAATATTTTCTTTGATAGCCTTGATGTTGATCTTTCGTAATCTTTAATAATATTTGTTTAAAAATTTAAATTTTGGAGCCATGAAAGTAAGAGTAACACAAGATAAGGTCAGCAAGATATTCTCCTACGAATTTATATGGAGATTAATTTTCGAAATATAGGGTAGTTAAGATAACCCATTATAACGCCATAAAATAAGGACATTACAAGCCGCCATGTATCTTTCTCTTTTTAAGACACGCCAAGGCTATTAATCTAATCAACAAGTATAAACAATTATAATAAACTTCAATACTCACATAAAAGAGTACCTATTTAAGTTATCCCATAAAAACAAACTCTTTTAAGATAAACATCTTAATGACATAAACCAAAGCCATTGTAAGACCCTAGATTTTTCGGTAATATAAGTAAACCCTAGAACCGAAAGTCAAACCAGAACCCTAAAGTTAACTTAGTTCTATGTTTAGTCTAGTGAATCTAGATCTGGCAATCCCGTGTTCTTAAACCCTAGACAACGAAATTGAGATAATTATGGATAATAGTTCGTAATAATATAGGAAAGCTTAAAAATATTAGATTTGCAAATTTCTAGTGTCTTTCGGATCCGATCGGGATCAGTTTTCATAAATTGTGCCCTAGTGCACTGGATAGTGAAAATATTCCGACAACACCAATGGACTCGTAAAAATATAAGGTTTTCAAAAATATCAGTTTTAAAATTTTTTGATAACTAAAAATATTATATATAGGCCGTTTACGCGTATTTTCTTTACTACCGGTATTTTAATTGTCTATTTTACTATTCATAATACTATTTCTAGTATTCATTACTATTTTTTTATCTCTATTTTTTCTTACACTCTATTCTTATACACTACTATACTTATACCTTATAATTTATCTTCCCCATACAACTTTAATCACATCACACCTTATATTACTTCTTTTTATTACAAAACAATAAATTTACTCAATTTTTCTTTCCTCTTCAAAGCCTTGCCATCCACTCCCTCTCTCTCATTACTCTCAATTTATTTTCTTTGTCAATATATTTAATCACATCTAATTTCTACTCAAAAACTCTATAAATACTCAATTCCTCCTTTATTCTTTCACACAACTCATTTCCTACTAAAACTCTATCAAAATTACTCCACAAACACTCTCTCTCAAATTCTCTCCTAGGTTCTCTCTTCTCTCCATAAAATCATCTCCCACATATTACTACAACCATTCTTTTCCTCTTCAACAAACACATAACCTTAGGTAAAATTTCTTACATATATCATTATATTCATATAACTTAGTATGAGCTTATTGTATGTTTCTTAGACTCATGATAGTTAAAAAAGTAACAATATACTCATGTTTTATCTTTGTTCATGTTTATTGTTATTATGTTGTTGTTAATATTGTTATTATTATTTGTTCTAATCTAACTTCCATATAGTATTATGTATATATATTTCTTTATAGCATAAACTCACTTGTTATTTATTTATCTTTATGCTTTGTAATTTATTTATTTCATGCTATTATTAAGACTAGTTTTTTCAGTCTTAGACTTGTCCTTATCAAGTCAAAACAATTTTTCTTTCATTTCTTTTCTTTTCCTTTTGAGACTAGTCTATTCTTAGTCTCGGGATACCCTAATGAAGCTAAGGTTCCCAATACTTGAGTTTATTATTATGCTCTTATTTATTATTATACATATCTTATCTTATTATGTGATATGGTTATATTTCTCATATCTACGTAATCTCATTCATGCATGAACATGTTGATATTATCTCAACCATAATGAAAAGGAGTTTTCGTAAGTAATAAAAATAAAAACTCTCTTCAAAAAATAAATTTTAGCACATAAGAAATGATATTTTTTTTATATAAACTTAAATTTTTATCTTAACAAATATTTCAAAAGTTAGATAAGTTTAGCTCAAGTTTTAGTAATAATACTATATGGGATTTTATCAATGAATACATAAAATAAAGTTATCACAAACTCTCTTTTCAAACCAATGAAATAAGAAAGTTTCTTTATCCTTAATTCTTTGTTTAACAAAAGTTTTCTTAAACTCATATGTAAAGCTTTCATCAACATACTAAATTTAGATAAGTTTTACAAAATTATCAAAGGATAAACTTTACTTAGGAAATAAAAATAATAAATAACTTATAAGATCATTGATATTATTTATTTAAGATGGATCTAACTTTAGAAAAACTTTGGAATACATAATCAAGAAATATTTAGAAAAACTACATTTTTCAAACACTCAGAATAAAGTTGTAAGAATCTTAACAAGACTAAAATTACTTTTTGAAAATTTAATTACTCCCAATATTAATAAATGGAGGAAATACTCACTTATAATAATTTAAGAAATTTTCCCAACAAAACTAAAAAGGAAATTTTCAAGTCTTAGCATTTTCTTACTTTTAAGACACTTTGTTTTATAAAAATCATTGTTGGGACAACACTACTAAATTCATGCATATAATTTGAGTCTATATATATTCAAAAGATTTTTCAACCAAACAAATATCTATATTTTTTGTACAAAGATTATTGGATGGAGAAACGTTTGAAAACTTGAGTTTTGAAATCTAGAATTTTCGTATCAATTCTGTACGTCACTATTCCAAGACCAAAATGACTTCTTTTGATAAAAATAACCTTAAAAATAGATAGATCTTTTCGAGTTGGTAGAAATCGGTATATAACATGCGAAATTCTGAGTTAAAATGAGCAAGTTATGACCATTTTAAATTGGATTTTTCGTTCATGCGAATTTTGACGAATTTAATAAGATAGAATTAGAGAATTTAAATAGATCTTGGATGAAATACTCATTTTGGGTATTTCTTTTGTTTAGGTGTCGATGACCAAGATCTTCTCTGTCACAACCCGAAGGGTGCCCTAAACGTGACAGTCCGCCGTACACAATATTAAAGCCTAAGATGACCACCTCAGTCACGCGAAGGCTTCCATACTATGTACAAGGCGTCTAACACATGGAGGAGACTCATCAGAGTAATGCATTTTATGTTGATACAACTTGAGAACAATGTAAAGGATATTCAATTTACTATACTTCAGATACAAAACACTATACTTCAAAATACAAATCATTAAACTTCAATTATATTCATCCACAGACTTCCCTACATAACTATTACAAGCCAGATCATAAAACCTAGCTAATAACTTCAACAATTTTATTCTTTACTGAAATCCCGAAGTCATTCTCGGCTCCAACCATCACGGTCCCCACTTAGCATTCTTGAGATAACCTGTTCATTTAAACAACTATTGGGGTATAAGCTACACTAGCTTAGTGAGAATTCTCTTAATTTCGTACCATAACAAGTAAGTTATAATCAATCATATGCTATGCATGAACAAACACGTGAGCAAGCAATTATGCATGGGTATCCGGAACCCACACACAGAATGGATTTACGCCCTCCGTATCTTGGGTTAGGAATGGTATTGAAGTCTACACGACTGCATCTAATCCCCAGGCCCTCGGCTCTTAACACTCGACTCGGCTAGGCTCATCCGAGGAATGCATCCACATGCGCCTTAGTACCCCTGAATGAGCTCTGATACTGGGTTCGTCATCCCAACGAGTCCTCGAACCATACTGATCGACTTGCGTAGGAGTAGCATGCTACCAATGCAATATGTCCGATGCAATGCATGACCAATTTAATTTTTGCTTAGGTCAAAATATTCATACATTCTTTAGAGTGACCAATTAATATCACACCCATAACAGAAATAATATGAACAGTGCAGTTATCCAATCGAATCGTGGTTTCGATATGCTTTAGTATTCTTTAGCATGCATTCATCATAGTCTCATCATATATCCCATCTCCATTCATATCAATTTTTATCTTGTTCCTATAATTCTAATGTGACTAACTACAAACACAAACAAGGTAACAAAATAAGGAGAAAACTCACTCAGCCATTGGATCACCGATCTTCTAGTAATAATAATTCGGTGGTAGGGAATCGTCGAATTCGGGATCACCTAAAAAGAAAGAAATACTTTAATAAGTATTTCGACTCAAGCTAATCCAACGACTTCATATGAACTATCAAATTCGTAATTCTTATTCTAAGTGGGAATTCCAAATGAAAAATACACATTTTGAAGTTGAAAAACAACTTTTCTAAATATGATTCCATTTTCATCCAAATTTTCAAAAATTATTTTGGTTGAAAATGAAATATATCTTGAGTTTCCTACAACTTTCCTACCATCATCATGCTATTGCAAGTTGCTCATGAACATAAAACAAAGTCTAATGCATGTATGAACCTAAAAACAACTAGATCTAGTTATAAATGCATGAATCACTATAATAGTTATGTGAATGATGGATCTATATATAAATCATAAGAAATAACAAAATAACCACTTAAATAACAAGATCTATGGCATAAACGAAAATCTAAGCTACAAAAAGTTAGATCTACAAAATATAATAACTTTAAACAAGAAAATAATTATGATACAAGCTAATAATAATGGAGAAGAGGAGTGTTTCATTTTTGACATCATCATCCTAAGATTTTAAGCTTATAGAAGGTCATTTGATGCATGAAACCTTCATTATACTTTACCTATATCACCTATAGAGGTTTTGAGATGAAGATTTGCTTAAAAATCTTCAAGAATGAAGTGTGGAAGCTATTTTTAGAAGTGGGGGCAGCTTGTTTTTCATGGAAGAACAAGAGAAAATGAAGAAAGAAAGAGAGGAAAAAGAGAGGAAAAAGAGAGAGAAAAACTAAGGAATGAAAAAGGAAGGAATGAGTAAATGAAGGAGAGAGAGAAAATGAGTGTTTTAATTGAATAAATGAGAGGAAAAAAAATCAAACAAGGGTAGCAAGGGAGAGGGGCTGCTGCATGTGAATTGTGGGAGAGAGAGGGAGGGAGAAATTTTGTTGAAAATTGACTTGAATTTGAATTGTGTAATAAATGTGTAATGTAGCTTTATTAAGAATGACTAGAATATAATTAATTTGGTCAAAATGGAGTAAAAAAGGACAATGGCAGCCATAAAGAAGGGGAAAAATCTGCCATGAAGTGTGGGACAGAGTGTAGAAAGATTGAAGTGAAAAGGAAGTGATATGTGTAAGGTGTACTTGAAGGTATGGGTTGTAAAAGTACTTTCTTAATAAAATAAAATTAGAAAATTTATTCCAAATATTTGTAGCAGATTTTTCATAATTAAAATTAAATAATTATTTGAATTATTTTGGTATTTTAATAAATATGTTACCGGTATGATTAAATTACTCGAATAGGGACTATAAATGATATTTTTATAACCCGAAAAATTATAAAAAATTATTTTATGAAAATAAAAATATTTTCCAATTATTAAATTAATTTATTTTATTTTTAGTTCGGGTCTTAAACAGAATCTAATCCCGTAAAAGCCCGAACTAACTAAATTTTAGAAAAACAAAATTTTTTATAATATATAAAATATTTATCTAATAATATAAGGCTTTATAAGGATAATAAAATTTTGTAATGAAATAAAAATGAATAGTGCAAAAGACTAATCAATTACCGGTAATAATGAAAATACGATAAAAAGGTTATAACTGTAACTTTTATAACCTGAAAAATTTCATAACTGATATATTTGAAAATCTTATGAAATTACGAGTCTAACAGTACTATTGGTATATTTTTTATATCTCGAGCCCCGGGACACGCTTTTTGAAGTCTGTATCCGAACAGGTTCGAAATAGGTCAAAATTTTACCAATATGATATTTTTAAGAAAACTTATATTACTACGAGCTATCTTATATATTTAAACTACATCTCGGCCTCTAGGGTTAGGAGCACTAGATTGCCGGACTTAAACTATTGTATTCCACTTAGGGTTTTCGGGTGATTTTCCGGTTTAGATCATTGCCAATTTGGAAACTGATATTTTATACTTATACAACATATTTAATTTGAGAAATTTATTTTACATTTCATTTTTGTAAGTATTTAATATCTTTTAATGTTTTCAGAATTCATGAATTGGGTTTCATTTTAGAAAGTTAATAGTTATTTACTTTTTATTAATTTGTTTTTGGGCTTTATATTACCCGATTTTATAAGTCGGAGTTAAATATGGATTTTTTTTGTACGTCGTGGTTTTGAATTTGAAGACCACTAAGTTCTTATTTTGTTTTTAAGGATTTTCATTTTCTCATGATTAAGAAATTTTTGGATTCATTCGTGATTTGGGACTTGTCGAAATTTGGTTTTAATTTGGAGTGATTTTTAGGGTTTATTTTCGAAGTTCATCTTGGAATTATTTATTGAAATTTTCCGGGGCTTACATTCTCTTCCCCGAAGATTATTCGACTCATAGAAAATCGCTATGAACGAGTGAATTTTCTTTACTTTTATGTATCCGCACATGTGCTTGTAGAATAGAGCACTAGATGTTAGGAAAATATAAAATTGATATGCATGTGGGATATCATGGGAATTATTTATGTGAATGGTTATGTGCGATCAATGAATGATAAGTATATCGGAACTCGATCTGTGATTGATATAATTGTTTCTATGTATGTAGTGCTATGTGTGCAATTATTGATTGATCGCTTTAAAAGAATTAATGTCATATTGGAATCCCCATATAATAAATTGCTCATGCATATCACTTAGAATATTATTTCGAAATTTTGCTACTACTCCTCAACGTGAGACCAGAAAGGTAAGCTGCCTAGCTACATCTTGAGGTTTTAGGACATTCGGGGAATACGGCCTCGAGTTGTAGCTGAGTCGGATCGATCGCTTTGGGTATGGAAAGCCCAGGGACTAGTAGTATGGTTCATTGGAACCCCAAGATGCACACAAATTTTAAGGAGGTCGTTTGGGACCCAGTTTAAATCATTCCTTAACCACCGATGGAGGGGTAAATCCATCACACATATGAAACCAGATAGTCGTATGTACTGTTTGATCATATGGTTGTTACATTTTATATGCTTGTTTAATGAACTTGGCTAAATGCTTACTATGAGTACTTTTGTGTAAGGAATATCTTACTAAGCTAGTTATGCTTATACCTCAATAGACTTTTGATATTTGCAAGATCGTTATTTTGCACTCGAGACCATCTTGATCATCCGGGTAGAAGACGTAGAAATAAAGAACAAAGAGATTCCAACGAAGTACCAGCTAAACAAGGAGTACCCCCGCAAAACCAACTGGAGAATAACCCTGCTCCTGCCTTGAACCAGCAAAATGACTTTGTTGCTACCCTTAGATAGATGAATCAGTTGTTGACTATTTTGATTCAACAACAAAATCAAAATATTCCAGCTCCTGCTCTACCTCAGAATGCTCCTGAAGCTACAGTAGAAGCACCTAGCAAACAGCCGAGATCACACTGAAACTTACTCACCGACTTCATCAAAAGTAACAGCTACTTAGATGGAGCCTTCGGAAAACCAGATGAGGCCGAAGACTGGTTGGCCTGAGTTGAGAGATCGTTTGATGCTTATGAGCTACCCCACCATTTAAGAGTATGTTATGAGACGTTCCTATTGAAATTTAATGCCCAAATATGGTGGGAATCGAAGACGTGAGAATTGCCAGCTCCAGTTACTTGGGATATGTTTCGAGAAGAGTTCTTGGAAAACTATTTTCCAAGGAGTCTCAGAGTTTGGTACAGTGCTGATTTCTTGCATATTTCTCAAAGGGGGAGAACCATCGAGCAGTATGAAACTAAGTTCAGTCGCTTGTTACAGTATGCTCCTGAATCCTATAAGTACAACGAGGAGTTAAATAGATAAGTTTTCTTGAATGGATTAGATGAGGACCTAAGGATTCGTTTGGTGGAATTTGATATCAGAAGTTTTAAGGAGCTAGTAGAAAAGGCTCGAATTATAGAAGGAGCCAAAAAGATGAAAACAAAAGCCCCAGAAAAGAAAGTGTTTGTGTTTGGAAGGAAGCCATATGAAGGACCAAGTTTTGGATTAAAAAATGAGAGGTTTAAGACCTTTGGAAGTTTCAAAGGAAGTGGAAGCAATCAAACGGAAGTAACCAAGGTGGATATCACATGCTGGAAATGCCGAGGGAAGCATTATCCAAAGTCTTGCCCATAATTGCAAAACAAGTGCTACTTTTGTGGGATCGTAAAATCCTGGAGTGTCCCAAGAAGAACATCAGTGTCTGTTATGTGTGTAAACAACCAGGGCACTTTGTAAATGAATGCCCTAAGAGGAAAAATGCTCTAGTGAGGTCATCCAACACCTCGGGAGGATCCACCCTTGTCAGAACCAACAATGGGAACAAAAATGGGAACCGCTCTAGCACATTGATGCATGGAATAAGAGTTTACAACCTAGAAGGCCAGTGGATGTGCGAAGAAGTTGATGAGGAGGAAGAAGGATGTGAGTTTGTTGCCTTGGAAGGAGATGAAGGCTATGATCATGGACTCGTTGCAGGTTAGCCTTAACTTTAAGCTATCATTTTGTTTGTTTATAGTATCTTTTTACATTATCAAATTTGTAACAATAAAATCCCTATATCTCTTTAGCCTAAAGCTTTAGAAAAATTCGATAAGTGTAGTATAGTTAGTAACTAGTGCATGTTGAATGCAGGAAATATATGAGTAGCTAGTGAGACCGCTTATGCCTTGTTTGATATCGGAGCCACCCATTCGTTTATCACCCCCAACCTTGCTAAGAAGACTGGTTTACCTATAGTCACCATCGCTACCAGCTTTAAGATAAAGACACCCATCGGTAGAGTCGTAACTACCTGAGAAATGTTGAAAGAATGTCCCTTAGAATCCAAGGACATCATACGACCAGTGACTTGATAGTGTTGGAGTGAGTAAGTATGAAGTAATTCTTGGCATGAGTTGGTTGATCTGTGTAAAGCACGATTGATGGTCGAGAGAAAAAGGTGAATTTTAAGGATGTAAACGGGAAAGGATATTGAGTTCAAAGGAGAATCCATAGTAGTAAGGAGACAAGGATTAAGTTCGCTCAAGTTAGTGACAAATGAGGCGGAGATTGACCAACAAATCAATGCAGTAGAAGAAGAAAGCAAAGGACTAAAGGTGGAGGATGTAAGCCCCGGAAAATTTCAATAAATAATTCTACGATGAATTTCGAAAATAAACCCTAAAAAATCACTCCAAATTAAAACCGAACTTTGAACGAGTCCTGAAATATAAACGAAAGTAAGAATTCATTAGTCTTGACAAAATCTAAAATAAAATAAGGACTACAAAGTCCTTAAGTCTAAAAACCATTACGTAAGATAAACTTCTTACCTAATCTATATTCTTAAAAAATCGGGAATTAACACAAAACACAGTGATAATTTGCTAAAAAGCAAGTTAATCATAACATGACAATTTGAAGGATCAGGAAATCACCAAAGGCCAATTCCATAACTAGGCTTTGGCACGATTAAGAAAACTTTATCTGCCAATAATAAAATATAGACTTTGGAAATTCCCCAAACGACCAGACTAATAATCCTAAGAGACGGAAATCACAATAAAGCCCTAACGATCAAATCAAACTCCAAGAATCATAGAACGAGTTAGAAATTGAAATCTCGTAATCTTAAGAAGGAAGAATTCAAGAAACAAAATAACAAATTAAATAATCCTTAAAGTTAACCAATTGTTCAAAACCTTAAAACGAAGCAAAAATAAATTCGAAAACAAAACACTATGAAGATCCTTTTTCAAAGCAAATTATAAAAATCAAGATTTCCCCAAAATCATTCAAAAATCGATATTTGACTCAAACTCAAGAAAATCATTATGGTAACCATTACCGATATAACTCCGGATATAATAATTCAATTCAAGATTTCCGAAAGCAGTAAGAGATATTAAATACTTATAAAAATAAAATTTAAAATAAATTTCTCAAACTAAATACGTTATATAACAGAAAATCTCAGTTTCCAACTTGGCAAATCTAAACCGGAAAGTCACCCGAAACCCTAATCGGAATACAATAGCTTAAGTTCGGCAATCTAGCGCCCTTAACCCTAGAGGCCAAGGTGTAGTTTAAATAAGTAGAATAGCTAGTAGTAATATAAGTTTGTTCACAAATATCAGATTGGTAAATTTTTGACCTATCTCGAACCCGTTCGGGTACAGACTTCGAAAAGCATGTCCCGGGCTCGAGATATCAAAAATATACCATTAGTACGTTAGACTCGTAATTCCACGAGATTTCTAAATATATCAGTTATATAATTTTTCGGGTTATAAAAGTTACAGTTATAACCTTTTTATCGTATTTTCATTTCTACCGGTAATTGATTAGTCTTTTGCACTATTCATTTTATTTCATTACATAATTTTATTATTATATATTTTTTTATACCCTGGGTTTCCTAGTAATCAAGTAAACTTCGAAAACCAGAAAATGAAACCCTAAACCGGTTTAGTTCAAGCTTTGTGAGAAAGACTTAGAAACCCAAATTCCGGCTTTTCCACGGTTTCCAAATAAGAAACTTTTATAAGAAAAATTAATTTTGAATATAGTTCTCGATTATATTTCAAACCAAGAAAAGATCAGATTTTGAGAAAATTTCAACTCGGGTCATCCCGAGACCCATTATGGAAAAGCGTGCCCCGGAACTAGAATTTCAAAAATTTCTTTATGAATACTCATTTGAATCGAAATAAAATAAGGATTTCAAAAATATATTTTTCATAATTTTCCGGCTTACGAAAAATACAGTTATAGCCTTTTTATTCGTATTTCCTTACTACCGGAAATTAAATTGTCTTGTCAACTATTCACTACTATTCAAAAAGTACCACCTATACTACCTAGTCTACCTATTAGCACACTCTACCATTTCAAACCCTTACCATCACTCAAATCAATCTCTTTTCTCTTTACTTTTTGTCCCTTCACCTTCATTACAAGTTATGACAAGTTAAATCAAAATCAAATCTTCCCTCCTCCCCATACATTGATTGGCGTGAAACCCTCCCCATGAAGCTCCATTTTGCAAATTCTTTTAAATTATTTTAGTTTCATTTAACCTAAATCCAATCCATATATATACTACTTTTTCTCTCTCCTTCCTCATTCTTTCACTTTTCCATTTTCACAAAGTGAAAAAGCTCTCAAAACACTCTCTTTTTCTCTCCTCTCCACTCCCTCTTTTCCTCCTTGGCCGAAAGTTTAGAGGCTCCCCCACACACACACAAAACTTCCATTTCCTCTTTACATCTCCATTCCACTTCAAGTAAGTAAGCCTTTTACCCTTTCCATCCTTAGATCTTTGTTATGGCTAAGTAATTCTTGGATATTTCAACCAAGTGTCCCCATGATCTTTTGGTAGGGACAATGAGATATCAAGACAAGAATACCGAACCATTACAATGTGGATCTAACTTTTAAAGAAGCTTTCATACCAAAAGCTTTATGTTCCTCCAACAAAAAGTATTTTAAACAAAAGATCTTTTATAAAAATATAGTTTTTATGTTTTCAAAACTCATTTAAGCATTTGATAAAGTAGATCCATCATATTACTACTCATGATCATGTAGGCATTTAAGGTTTCATTATTATTTTGTGTTTATGTGCATTAATAGTCTTTAATGTTTTTGTCTTTAGTAAATGACTTTCCTAGTATATAGATCTATAGATAGATGAGTCCATGAAGTCAAAAAGAAAAGTACTTTTCAAGAAATGAACTTGTGAAAATTCGGATGACTTTGAAAACCTAGGTCAAAAACACTTTTATCAACTTCTAAACTTATATTTTACAAGAGAAATAAAGCCTATAGGTAATAGATAATGTTTAGTAATATTTTTCATGAGTCTAAATGAGTTTTTACTAAAGAAAATGTTGGAAACAAGAAATGAAGTCCATAGGAGTTTTGAGTTAAAAGTCATGTAGACAAAATTCGTAATAATGGATGTAGGGTTAGAAAACACTATTTTTCCAACTTCAAAAATGATATTTTCTTAAATAAATGAAGTCCTTAGGATATAGATATAATAAATACTTAAAGTATTAAGTACAAATATATTTTTCCTAAGAGAATCAACTTGAAAATGGACTTTTGTAAATTCGGATTTTTGGAAACCCCATAGTAAAAGACCCACTTAAAAGTTTACAAATGTGGATTTTATTAAAGAAATAAAGGCCTTAGGATATAACTAATATAAGGGTCAAAATTTCTTTAAACAAAGTAGAGTTTTTCTAAAGAAAATCCTTGTAATATGTAGTTGTGGTCAAGTGTAGTGAATTCACTTACTAAACATTGGTATAAAATGGTTTCTAAGAAAAGTTTATTTTAAAATTCTTTAAATTTAAAAAGTTATAAGAACATAGACTCATTAAAGTTCACATCATGACATTCATGATAGGGAAAATCATTACCATTGCATTTAGTATCATTTCATACTTAGGAATCTCAAATGCATTCATGAAAACCGCATTTTTGGAATTGATAAACCCGCTGTACAGATCTGATCCCTCAATTCCGAGGCTTAGATATTTTCAAAACTTGATTTAAACTTCATATTTAGAAAGCTCTTCCGAAGTAGATAGAAATCGATATAAAATTTGCGAGATTCCGAGTTAAAATGACCAAGTTATGGCCGTTTTAAGTTGGAATTCCCGCTTAGGACGCGAATTACGAATTTGATAAGTTCGTATGAAGTCGTTGGATTAGTTTGAGTTGAAATACTTATTAGAGTATTTCTTCCTTTTTAGGTTATCCCGAGTTCGACGATTCCCTACCACCGGATTATTATTACTAGAAGACCGGTGATCCAAGGCCGTGTGAGTTTTTCTTCCCGATTCATTTATTGTATGTGCTTGTAAAGTAGTGCACTAGAATGTAGGTCAATTGAATGGAATATGAATGATGGGGATTAATGGGAAATTATATGATTGATGATGATGTGAGAACACAAATTAAGAATATCGAAACCGGGTGATAAACTTTGATTGTATAGTTAGCTATGATGGATTGTCTGATAAATTGATTGATCGCCTAAGTAAATTGGCTTAATCAACTACTTGGACTAATGCTAAATTGACATGTGCATATCACAAGGGGATGGAGCATTAGCATTTGTAGGTTAGTCGTGAACCATAAACGACATCGAATAATCGTAGGTTAGTCGTGAACCATAAACGACATCGAATAATCGTAGGTTAGCCGTGAACCATAAACGGGATATTGTTAGTACTGCAGTATTCGTTAATCTGCTAACCCGGGATGGAGGGCGCAATTCCATCCACATATGATTTCCGGATGGTCATATGTATGTTGAACTCATGTGTTTGATGCATACACTTGCTTGATTAATAACTTGATTGAATTGCTGTGACATAAATGTTTTTGTGGGAGATTACACTCACTAAGTTAGTGTAGCTTATACCCCAATAGTTGTTTAAATGAGCAAGTTACACCAAGAAATGCTAAGTGGGGACCAAGATGGTTGAAGTCGAGAATGACTTCGGGATTCCGGCAAGATATAAGAGTGCTTGAAGTTTTTGGCTAAGCTTTATGATTGGCCTTGTAATAGTTTTATGTAGTGAAGTCTTGGGATAAATGTAATTGAAGCTTAATGATTTATATTTTGAAGTATAGTGTTTTGTATTTAGAGTATAGTGGATTGCATTTCCTTTACATTGTTACTCAATTGTATCAACATAAAACGTATCATTCCGATGTGTCTCCTCTATGTGTCAGACGCCTTGTACATAGTATGGAAGCCTTCGCGTGACTGAGGTGGTCATTCTTAGGCTTTAATATTGTGTACGGTGGACTGCCACGTTTAGGGTACCCTTCGGGGCGTGACAGAGGATATACCTATAGTCAATGAGTTTCCTAATGTTTTTCCTAAGGAATTTCCTGGATTGCCACCAAAGGCAGAGATTGATTTTGAGATTAGCTTGATACCAAATACCGAGCCAATATTGAAAGCTCTATACCGCATGGCACCAGTAGAGTTGAAGGAACTCAAGAAGCAATTACGAGAGCTTCTGGATCAAGGATTTATTCACCTAAGTGTGTCGCCATAGGGAGCACCAGTTTTATTCGTTAAGAAAAAGGATAGGTCTATGAGGTTATGTATTGATTATCGGGAGTTGAATAAGGTTACAATCAAGAATAAGTATCCATTGCCTCAGATCGATGACGTCTTTGATTAGTTGCAAGGAGCAAGTGTGTTTTCCCGCATCAACCTGAGGTTCGGATACCATCAGTTAAGAGTAAGGCCGGAGGATGTACCAAAGATCGCTTTTCGGACTCGTTATAGACATTATGAGTTCTTAGTGATGTCTTTTAGATTGACAAATACACCTGCTGTTTTCATGGACCTGATGAATCGAATCTACAAGCCTTTGTTGAATAATGGTGTTATAGTTTTCATCGATGATATTTTGGTCTACTCGACTACACAAGAGCAACATGAGGAACAGCTTTGTATGGCGCTTCGGACGTTAAAGGAACATAAGTTGTACGCTAAGTTGTCAAAGTGTGACTTTTGGTTAGATAAGATATCCTTTTTAGGATATGTTGTTTTAGGAGATGGCATATCGGTTGATCCTGAAAAGATTAAAGCAGTGATGGAGTGGAAGCAATCAAAGACGGTACGGAAGTATGAAGATTTCTTAGTCTAGCTGGCTATTATCGAAAGTTCGTAAAGAATTTCTTGACTATAGCCAAGCCATTAACACAACTTACTCAAAAGAATGAGAAGTTTATCTAGACCGATAAAAGAGAAAAGAGTTTCCAAGAGCTCAAGTAAAAAGTTATATCCGCACCAATACTTGTTTTTCCAAACCTTGAGAAGCCTTATATGGTGCATAGCGACACATCAAGAAATGGTCTTGGATGTGTGCTAATGCAAGAAGGAAAAGTGATTGCTTATACTTCGCGACAGTTAAGATCGCATGAGCAAAATTATCCGACACATGACTTGCAGCTAGCTGTTGTTGTTTTCGCACTCAAGATATAGAGGCATCACTTGTATGGACAAAGATGCGAAATATATACGAATCACAAGAGCCTCAAGTACTTATTCACTCAGAAGGAGTTAAATATGCGACAACGGAGATGGTTGGAGCTCGTAAAGGACTATGATCTTAGAATCAATTATTGTCTAGGAAAAGTTAATGCCGTTGATGCCTTAAGCCGAAAGAATCATGAGGAAGTTACCGCGTCACGCCCCAGAGGTATCCTAAACGTAACAGTCCGCCACATGCCATATAAGACTCTCGAATTACTATCTAGTCTTTCGGGAGTCTTGTATAGATGTAAGGCGTCCCTTTACGACAATAGAATACTCTATTCAATGGAGTTAAGAAGTTTAATGCGGCATTCGATAGCATTAGATAATAAATCAAAACGCATACATAAAAGTTACAAAGTCTAAAAGGCATTCCCCCGCAAAAGAATATTAAAGATCTATTACAGTCATCCAGAGTCTTTTGATTTCTTGGAAGTCTAAACAAAACTGAATACAACTTCTATAGAAAACGCTAGCTCTATACCTGAGCTGTAGCCTGCTTGGCCTAGCCAATAAACTCGTGCTGCAACAAATAAAAACTATAGGGCGTAAGCTATACTAGCTTAGTGAGTGAAAACTTCTATATCGCAATTAAAACATAACATTCAAGCAAGTATTAATCAGTTAAATGGTATGTATCAAACACGTGAATTCAACAAACATATGACCAGCTGGAAAATCATATGTGGATGGACTTACGCCCTCCATCCCAGTTAGCAGATTAACGAATCCTGGTACGATGCCGTTTAGGCTCACGGTCAACCAACTCATATATTTTTTATGAATCACGATTAACCAACTCATATTCATTTTATGGATCACGATTAACCAACTTATATTCGTTTTATGGATCACGAAAAATCAATAATGCTAATGCTCCATCCCCATCGTGTTATGAATGAGTTCAAGTTTATCTTCAATATTGAATAATCAATTATACCAGTTTTTTTAGGTGATCAAGCAATATCCGTAGACAATCAATCCTAGCTCATCTATGCAAGCAATGATTTATCACCCGGCTTCGATATTCTTTAAGTTCAACTTCACATAACAACAGCAGGCATTATAATTCCCATTCAACCCCATCATGCATATTTATTTTATCCTTGCTAAGTAACTAATGCAACTATCAATACAATCACAAGCAATAATTGATATTGGAAGTGATACTCACTCGGCCATGGTACGCCGGTCTTTTAATAGTAATAATCAGGTGGTAGGGATTCGTCGGTCTTGGATCACCTACCAAAGAAGAATACCTAATGAGTACTTCATCACTTAACTAATCCAAACTATGTGTCAAAACTAATAAAAATCGTGATTCTCGCTATTTGCTGAAGTTTCAACTTAAAACGGCCATAACTTGGTCATTTTAACTCGTAATTCCACAAATTTTATATCGATTTCTATCTACTTCGAAAGATATATCTATTTATAATATTATTTCCAAGTTTTGAAAACATTTAGGTCATGAACAAGGGATCAGATCTGATCAGTAACCATTCCCAATTCCGAAAAATAGTTTCGCACTGGTTTGAAATGTATCTAGTTGATGATTCAAGTATATATAAAACATGAATGAGTTTCTAACATGAATAACATGTGATGAGTCCAATGTATGCATGATCTAGATGATTTTTGATAAAGGAACTTAGAGGACTCCTAAATTTCACAAGACTCCAACAATAACTACTTCTTGAAAATCACATTTTCTAACATTGACATCATACTAGTGTTTTGGATTTCATTCTTAGAAATTCCTAGTTATCTTAATTAAAAATGAGTCTTCGTCATCTATACTATCCAAGACCTTCATTTTTACATAAAAATTTACATTTTTCACTTTGTAAATATGTTTTTAAATAGGCTTTTCTCAAAAATCTGAATTTTAGAAAATCCATTTTTTTGAATGATTCCTTTGAGAAAACTTGTGTAATGCATTAAAATTCAAGACTTTACCATATCCACTACCTAAGGACTTTATTTAACACATAAAACATTCATTTTGAGTTTGAATAATAGGTGTTTACATAGGCATCATCCAAAGTTACGAATTTTACAAGTTGACTACTAACTCAAAATTTTCCATCTTGATCCTACTCCCTATTTTACACATTATTCTCATCCAAACTCATTTCAACTTATAAAAATCAGTACTTAATGATATCTATTACTTATACCCTCCATTTTATATGAAAAACATGAGTTTCAAAGTTGTTACAAGGGTTTTTAAAATAGGGTTTGAAAGTCATACGAATTTTCTTTTGAACATTTCTAACAAAAACCTTTTCTTTTCAAGTTCCTTGTCTTATCTTCATAAAGATCTACCAACTATCACATTTATATATACAAGACTAAATCTTTATGAGCATTAATGCATGAAAACACAAAATATCTATATGAGCATGAATGTCAAGTATAATATGAGTGTCTAAGTGCTAGATCTACTACTTATAGTGCATGAAAAGGAGTTTAAAAGCATGAAATATATTTTTCATGCAAGATCTCTACTTTGATATGCATAAACGTGATGATACTTCAACAAAAACTCATCAAACACAAGATCTACTCTTGTGATGGCTTGATATTCATGTATTAGTATTTTCTTATCCCTATCATTTGCTCATGGGGATTTAAAGTGAAAACACACATGAATAATCTTGCCATTACAAGATTAAGTAGTGATAAAGCTTAAAAACCATCACCTAAGGAAGGATTTGATGAAGAAATGAAGAAGAAAAGAGCTTTTGTGTGTGTGTGTGTGGTGGGGATGTAGCTCACAGCAAAGAGAGGGAATGGAGAGGGTTTTTGCTTTGTTAAAATTTTTTAAAGAGTAGAAATGAGGAGAGAGAATGTAAATGAGTATATATATTAAGTAAGTTAAGGTTTGTTGTATTATAAAAAGAAGAAATAAAACAATTTGAGGGGGAAATTAGGTAGGGATGTAAACAGGTCGGGTTCGGGTCGGGTCATCCTGTCCCAAACCTAACCCGATTACAAATGGGGTGTCCCAGAACCCGACCCGACCCGATTATTTAGGAACCCGCCCCGACCCGAACCCGACCCGTTTAATATATTATATAATTAAATGCATCATTTTATTATTTCATTAAATTATTATTGTAGTAAGGCATGTTGAGGAGGGCAAAAATTTCAATGGAGTTGATAAAAATCCTAATTTTTATTTAAAAAAAATTAGAAAACGTTAAAGACAGGTAAAAAATTATTAAACATGAAAACTGAATATATAAGATAAAGTCAATAACTCAAGACATGTCATTGCCTAAAATTATTAGAAGACTTACATATCTATATATATATATATATATATAATACATCCAACTCATAATAATATTAATAATAATAATAATAATGACACTACACGACGATCTATATATTCTTGATTTATTTGTCATTATATATATATAATATCTATTTTTTCTGAGAAAATTAATTTTTATACTTTGTTGTGTTGCATGAAAAAGAAATGAATTTTGAAAAAGTGGGGAAGGTTGCACATGGAAATCGATTTTCTCTGGATAATTGGTCAGTGATTATTAATTGTAAATATAATTTATATCCTATCATGTGACTCAATACATGAATAACAAAATAATTATATGAAAAGCATCATTCAACTAATGAATAAGTAAATTCCTTAAACTAAAATTTTTAATTTTTTTTAAATTAAATCGGGTCGGGTTTTCCCAACGGGTTATGAGTACAACCCAAAACCCGACCCTAAACCCTATAGGTCTGACCCTATAGGGTTTTTAGCGGGGCGGGCGGCGGTACCCTATAACGACCCGCCCCGGTTGCATCCCTAAAATTAGGGGGGTTGCGCCGGCCACCAAGTGAGGGAGAGAGGGAGTGATTAAATTTTATTTGAATTTGTAATTTATGTAATAAAATGTATTAAATGTAACAATTTAGTAAGAAACAAAAATTTCTTGGAAAAGAAAATATAATGAGTAGTTGTAAGGATGTAAGACTAAGGCATGAATAGTGTGTAATGTAGGTTGTACTTATGAATAGTGGTAAATAGTGGTAAATAGTAGACAAGACATCTACTTTACCGGTAGTAAAGAAAATACGGGAAAAGGCTATAACTGTAATTTTTATAGCCCGAAAAATTATAAAACTTATATTTTTGAAATCCTTATAAAATTTCAGTTCTAAAGAATATTCCAAAATATTTTTCTGAGTTTCTAGTTTTGGGGCTCATTTTTCCATAATGGGGCTCGAAAAGGCCTGGAATAGAAAATTTTCCGAAATTAAAACTTTCTATGGTTTAAAATATACTTTAAAACAATATTTCACATTAAATTATTTTATAAGATTTCTTTTTATATGAAACCGAAGGAAAGCCGGATATAAGGTTTCTAAGTTTCTCTCATAAGGCTTGAACTAATCTGGTTTAGGGTTTCGCTTTTCCGGTTCTCGAAGTTTACTTGACTACTAGGAAAACCAGGGTTTACAGCCGCTTTATTGACCGACCAAAAGGAGTTGGTAAGAGAATTTGAAAGGCTGAGTATCAAGTTCATTTGTACAAGATGTGAAAGTGGAAATATCTAGCTTGGTGATGGAACCAACCCTTATGGAGCGAATTAAAGAAGATCAACAGTATGATGAAGTCATACAAAGGATCAAATGGGAAGTGCAAGTAGAGAAGTATACTGACTTCACCATAGATGAAGAGGATGTAGTGAGGATGAAAGGAAGGCTATGTGTGCCAAATGATGAGGAAATGAGAAGGGAAATCATGAGTGAAGCTCATAACTCGGGATATACAGTACACCCGGGAGGAATTAAGATGTATCAAGATCTTAAGGGCCACTTTTGGTGGAATGGAATGAAACGGGATGTAGCTGATTATGTGATAAAGTCTCGACTTGTCAACAAGTAAAGGTGGAACATCAAAGGCTGGGAGGATTGTTAAAGCCTTTGTCGATACCCAAGTGGAAGTAGGATTAAATCTCAATGGATTTCATATGCGGATTACTAAGAGCATCGGTAGGATATGATGCCATATGGTTGTGGTGGATCATTTGACCAAATCGGCTCACTTCATACCAATCAACATGACGTACTTGATGGACAAGCTAGCCAACCTATACATAAAGGAAATAGTACGTTTACATGGAGTACCCGTCGAAATTATATCAGATTAAGACCCTAGATTTGTATCTAAGGTTTGGATAAGTTTACAAAGATGTATGGGACAAAGTTGCATTTTAGCATGGCTTATCACTCCCAAACCGATGGACAATCCAAACGAACAATCCAAACCCTAGAAGACATGTTGCGTGCTTGTGTTATGGAATTCAAAGGGAGTTGGGATGCTCATTTGCTACTCATAGAGGTTGCCTACAACAACAGTTACCACTCTACCATACAAATGTCGCCATATGAAGCTTTGTACGGACGACGTTGTAGGTCGTCTCTATTTTGGGATGATGTGGAAAAGCTCGCTATTGGACCATACTTAGTACAAGATGCAGCAGAAAAAGTAAGAATAATCCGACAACGAATGAAAAAGGCCAAGATAGACAGAAAAGCTGGGCAGATCAGAAAAGGCGAGACCTCAAATTTCAAGTGGGAGACCATATATACTTAAAGATAAATCCGATCAAGAGTATACATAGAGTACGCTCATAAGGAAAGTTGAGCCTACGATACATCGGACCTTTTGAAGTGCTTGAACGAGTAGGAGATTTAGCTTATCGCCTCGCCTTACCAGCAAATCTGTCAGGAATACACAACATGTTTCATGTATCGGTCGTGTGTAAACATGTAGCCTATCTAGATCGAGTAGTAGAGTTGGAGCCAGTGTTGCCAAAAGAGAACCTCACTTATGAGGAACACCCGGTGCAGATTTTGGATCAAAGGTCCAAAGCTATAGAATAAGGAAATCAGATATGTTAAAGTCCTTTGGAAGAATCATACTCATGAGGAGGCAACTTGGGAAGCTGAGGATGAGATTCGACTCGAGGACTCAGGTACGATAGACAAGTTTTGAGGACAAAACTATCTTTAAGGAGGGTAGGTTGTAAGCCCTTAGATTTTTCAGTAATATAAGTAAACCTTAGAACCGGAAGTCAAACCGGAACTATAAAGTTAACTTAGTTCTATGTTTAGTCTAGTGAATCTAGATCCAGCAATCCCGTGTTCTTAAACCCTAGACAACGGAATTGAGATAATTATGGATAATAGTTCGTAATAATATAGAAAAGCTTAAAAATATCAGATTTGCAAATTTCTAGTATCATTCGGATTCGATCGGGATCAGTTTTCATAAACCGTGCCCTGGTGCACTGGATAGTGAAAATATTCCGACAACACCAATGGACTCGTAAAAATATAAGGTTTTCAAAAATATCAGTTTTAGAATTTTTCGGTAACTAAAAATATCGGATATAGGCCGTTTACCCGTATTTTCTTTACTACCAGTATTTTAATTGTCCAGTTTACTATTCATAGTGCTATTTCTACCATTCATTACTATTTCTTTATCTCTACTTTTTCTTACACTCTATTCTTACACACTACCATACCTATACCTTATAATTTACCTTCCCCATATAACTTTAATCACATTAGACCTTACATATTACTTCTTGTTATTACAAAACAACAAATTTAATCAATTTTTCTTTCCTTTTCAAAGCCTTGCCATCCACTCCTTATCTCTCATCACTCTCAATTTATTTTATTTTTTAATTTATTTAATTACATCTAATTTCCACTCCAAAACTCTATAAATACCCTATTCCCCCTTCATTCTTTCACACAACTCATTTCCTACTAAAACTCTACCAAAATTACTCACAAACACTCTCTCTCAAATTCTCTCCCAAGTTCTCTCTTCTCTCCATAAAACCATCTCCCACATATTGTTACAACCCATTCTTTTCCTCTTTAACAAACACATAAACTTAGGTAAAATTTGTTACATATACTCATCATGCTCATATAACTTAGCATGAGCTTATTGTATGTTTCTTCGACTCATGATAGTTAAAAAGCAACAATATATTCATGTTTTGTTTTTGTTTTTATTCATGTTCATGTCTTTCATTATGTTATTATTGTTATTATGTTGTTGTTATTATTGTTATTATTATTTGTTCTAATCTAACTTCTATAATATTATGTATATTATGTATAAATTTCTTTAGAGCATGTAAGCTCACTTGTATTTATTTATCTTCATGCTTTGCAATTTATTTATTTATTTCATGCTATTATTAAGACTAGTCTTTCTAGTCTTAGACTTGTCCTTATCAAGTCAAAACAAAATTTTCTTTCTTTTTTTTCTTTTCCTTTTGGGACTAGTTCTATTCTTAGTCGGGATACCTTGATGAAGCTAAGGTTCCATTACTTTTTATGTGATATGATTATATTTCTCATATCTACGTAATCTCATTCATGCATGAACATGTTGACATTATCTCAACCATAATGAAAAGGAGTTTTTTAAGTAATAAAAATAAGAACTCTCTTCAAAAAATAAATTTTGGCACATAAGAAATGATATATTTTTTTTATATAAACTTAAAGTTTTTTTAACAAATATTTTCTAAAGTTAGATAAGTTTAGCTCAAGTTTTAGTAATAATACTATATGGGATTTTACCAATGAATACATAAAATAAAGTTACATAAACTCTCTTTTCAAACCAATGAAATAAGAAAGTTTCTTTATCCTTAATCATTTGTTTAACAAAAGTTTTCTTTAACTCATATGTAAAGCTTTCATCAACATACTAAGGTTTAGATAAGTTTTACAAAATTATCAAATGATAAACTCTCTAAGGGTAAGCTTTACTTAGGAAATAAAAATAATAAATAACTTATAAGATCATTGATATTATTTATTTAAGGTGGATCTAACTTTAGAAAAACTTTAGAACACATAATCAAGAAATATTTAGAAAAACTACATTTTTCAAACACTCAGAATAAAGTTGTAAGAATCTTAACAAGACTAAAATTACTTTTTGAAAATTTAATTACTCCCAATATTAAGAAATGGAGGAAATACTCATTTATAATAATTTAAGAAAATTTTGCAACAAAACTAAAAAGGGAACTTTCAAGTCTTAGCATTTTCTTACTTTTAAGACACTTTGTTTTACAAAAATCATTATTGAGACAATACCACTAAATTCATACATATAATTTGAGTCTATATATATTCAAAAGATTTTTCAACCAAAAAAATATGTATATTTTTGGTACAAAGATTTTTAGATGGAGAAAATTTTGAAAACTTGTGTTTTGAAATCTGGAATTTTCGTATCAATTTTGTACATCACTATTCCGAGACCAAAATGACTTCTTTTGATAAAAATAACCTTAGAAATAGATAGGTCTTTTCAAGTAGGTAGAAATCGGTATATAATATGCGAAATTCCGAGTTAAAATGAGCAAGTTATGGCCATTTTAAGTTGGAATTTCCATTCATACGAATTTTGAAAAATTCAATAAGACAGAATTAGAGAATTTTAATAGATCTTAGATGAAATACTCATTTTGGGTATTTCTTTTGTTTAGGTGTCGAGGACCAAGATCTTCTCTTCCCCAAGGATTACTTCGACTCATAGAAAATTGCTATGGATGAGTGAGTTTCCTTTACGTTTATGTATTCGCACATGTGCTTGTAGAATAGAGCACTAGATGTTAGGAAAATATAAAATTGATATGCATGTGGGATATCATGGGAATTATGTATGTGAATTGTTATGTGCGATCAATGAATGATTAGTATATAGGAACCCGATCTGTAATTGATATAATTGTTTCCATGTATGTATTGCTATGTGTACAATTATTACTTGATAGCTCTAAATGAATTAATGTCATAGTAGAATCCCCTAATAAATTGCTCATGCATATCACTTAGAATATCATTTCGAAATTTTACTACTACTCCTCAGCGTGGGATAGTAAAGGTAAGCTGCCTAGCTACATCTTGAGGTTTTAGGACGCTCAAGGAATACGACCTCGAGTTGTAGTCGAGTCGGATCGATAGCCTTGGGTAAGTAGTATGGTTCGTTGGAACCCCAAGACGCACGCAAATTTTAAGGATGTCATTTGAGGCCTAGTTCAAATCATTCCCTAACCACCAATGGAGGGGTAAATCCATCACACATACGAAACCAAATGGTCGTATGTACTATTTGATCATATGGTTGTTGCATTTCATATGCTTATTTAATGAACTTGTTTGAATGTTTACTATGAGTACTTTTGCATAAGGAATATCTCACTAAGCTAGTTATGCTTATACTTCAATAGACTTTTGATATTACAGGATCGTTATTTTTCACTCAAGACCATCTTAATCATCCAGGTAGAATCTTTATTTTGGGAAGCTTTGGAGGAACTTGTTTTGAAGTCTTAGAGTAGATTTCTTCTAAAATCTTCTAGCCTTATTTTTTTCTAGTAAGATTATATTGTTATGAAATTATCAGGGAATCCCATAAAGTTGTAAGACTTATATTTCAATGAAATATATTAAGTGTTACTTTGCATGTTCGCTGCCAATATCTTAAAATGCATTACTCCACCGGTCTCCCTTTGATGTGAATGTACGCCTTATACCGATATGGAAGCTTTTGAGTGACTATGATAGTCATTCTTAAGTTTTAATATTATGTACGGTAGATTGTCATGTTTAGGGTACCCGTTGGGGTGTAAATACCATTATAACTAAAAGTCTCAAAAATATCAACAAAACTTATAATAAAAACAAAAGTTTATAAGAGAAGATTTCAAAACTTCATATAATCTTCCAAGTCTAGCTTTAGGAACCATAAAAGTCTAGAAATCAGCAGGATAGTCTAATCCATAATCTTCTAAGTCTAGCTTTAGGAACAATAAAAGTCTAGAAATCAGCTGGATAGTTTAATCCACTAGCACTTTCCCCATCATCTATAGAAATATCATAACCTGACGGGTTAAATATCATTGGATCCTCATCTGCTCCTAAAATTGATAAAAAAAGTGAGCGAAAACGCCCAGTACGACAAACCATATATAAAATGCATATGCCACACAACATATATATATTTTTGTGTAGCTAATCCTAATGCAAAAAACACAGTTTATTATCTTTAATTAAATAGCAAACAACACAGTTCAGAGTTGTAGTACTTTAGTTCCAAACCTGAAATATCTCATGATTCTAGAAAAACAAACAATATATAAAATAAGTAATATACATATTATATGCTGGAATTCTCCAACATCCAGCATACTACCAATACCTAATCTATCGGTATCATTTCTATGCATGAGTCCACTTGGAACAACCTCATATATAGATCATCAGGTTGCCAACATTAGTATCACACTCTGCATGGTCTTTATTAATGCATCCAATCACAAACAACAAAATAACTTAATATGTCATATGGAATTAGATTGCTTTAATATTATGATCCTACACACATACAACAAACAGATCTAAACTACAAGCACATACAATAAATAAGGTAAGGTTGTACCTAAATCAAATGCTAGAAAACAGACTCTAAATCACCAAAATCTCCTTTAGAATCACAACCCTAATTCATCAAACCTGACAATATGCACATACAGATTTCGAAATAATATTTTCCTTCATAATTCTAACTCAAATTCCATCTAAACCCTAATCTTAACAAAATTAAAAACTCACACCTTTCTTCTTGATTTTAATCTAACAATTCTCTAATAGAACAAATTTCTCCAACAACTCCTATAGACACTAAAATCCCATTCAAAGCAAAATCAAATCAAATCTAATAAAAAAAAATTCATTCCTTTATAATCATAAAGTAAAACATATAAACTTACCTATCTAATCCTTAAATTCTTCTTGATCAACAAAATCCAAATCTCTAAGTCAAGATAGGGTTTTTTCAATTTCTCCTTCAAATCCAAAAGAACACTCTTAAAGAGAGATTTTTTACTTTTATTTTTCTAAAGAATTAAAAAAATACAACTTACCAAACCTATTCTTAATCTCCTTGAAGCAAAAAGAAATCTTCAAAGTTATTTAAGGTTTTCTCCAAAATCCTTTCAACAAAATGAATGCTTTAGAAAGAGATTATTCCTTTAATCTAAAGAATTGAAAATTCACTTATTTAGATCTTGATTTCTTGGTTCCCTCTTATGTAGATCACAATTAGAGAGATTTCTAGGTTTAGGAATGATTTTGGAGAAGGAAGAATCCTAGTTTATGTAGAAGACAAGGAATAACTGTTTATCTTTAATAATATCTCTTCATCTTTAATTTTAACAATGTCCCTTCATCTTTAGTAACGTTTCTTCATATTTAATGACATCTCTTCATCTTTAATAACGTCTCTTTATCCTATCTCTTTATCTTTAATAATGAAGTCTCTTCATCTTTAATAACATCTCTCTATCTTTAATAATGACATCTCTTCATCTTTAATAATGTCTCTTCATCCTTAATGATGTCTCTTCATCTCTAATAACATCTCTTCGTCTTTAATAACATCTTTGCCAAAAGACAAAGCATTTAATTATACATTATGGTGGACCATAAAATCCTTTTATTTTACATCATATGATGCATTTTCCCTTCTTTATAATTTTAATTATCTATATATTACACCTATGATATATGGAAGCTTGTTTATTATCCGTAATTTTCAATATCTTTACTCATTCATATATGTTTTTTATCCAAGTAAATCTTCACAAAATATCTCGATATCATTTTTATAATGTTGAAAATAAAAAGATTATAATTTCCTTAAAAGATAAAATTATGGACATTGATAAAAAAAAAAATTGTTTGATCTTCATAAATTAATCCCCATGATATTTTAATCCAACTTTTGTGGATTACATCAAATACATTATCCAAATATGTTTGACAAGTGGAGTTAGGTCTTCAACTCATCTAAAAATCCAACATAATTTAGCTTTCTCACAATTTTGGAAAAATTCATCATGGCCTAGTATGTAACTTTTTTATGTTGTTTCGTGTACATTGTTTTCAATTACAAAGCTTATGAAATATGTTGGTCCCGAAAATAATCAAGAAGGGGGGTTGAATTGATTATTTCAGAAAATTAAAATTTTTTCCTTTTAAAACAATCCCTTTTGATTTTAAGTTAAGATAACAATATGAACAATTAAACAGTAATAAAATAAACTGTGGAAATACAAATAGAAAAGGGATAAGAAGATCAGACAGATATTTATAGGGTTCCGCTTTGTACGTCAATCCACTCTTCCAGCTCCGAGCCGGGGACCCTGTTATCCTACGGGTTAGTTCCACTATATCCAATCAATTCAATTAAAAGATTGTACAATTCTCTTTGCTTGATTCTCACAGCTATCCTTAACCTAACAATCGATCTACAGAGTCTAATCCTATAATTGAATTACAATTTAAGAAGGTAACAACACGTTCCTACTTAAAAATGAGAAAAATCAAAATTTGCTTTAAGAGTTAATAGCACTATGCAGCTCAAAAACTTGTAACTTCTGTAAAAGCTTCTTCCTTTTTCAAAATAAGAGAGAGAGCAGTAAGATGGAGCTTTTTTGTTTTTCATCTTTACATGGAGAAAATATCAGAGTATATATAATAATCAATCTCTCTTTCTTCTTCTCTAGGTCGACAATATATCCACACATTTCAACGTCCGAATCCTTCTGTTGTAAAGTGGATAAGTCTTCCTCAATTTTCTCGGATCAAATCCTCTTATCCTCTTTTGAATTCGAAAAACAATTTCGCTTCAGTTTTTGTTTAATAAACTTCCAATATTATAATGATTTCTTTCCTTTATTCTGAAAATAAAGCTTAACGTTCCGATCTTCTAACCTTCAGGAGAGAATAAGCTTTCCAAGATCTTCTCGTAATATCTTTATCATATCTATCTTGAATTTTGATTTTTGAAATACTTGGCGGAAAATAGGAGATAATCTTTGCTGAATTTCGTGATTCAAAATAATCTGTATGTTTCTGTTTGAATTTCTTTTTAACGTTGTTCTGATAAATATAGATATTTGAAATATCCGTTGCTGATATCTCGAACTCCATCGTGATCTTCATATGTTATCTATTTGAAGTAACATTTTTCTTCTTCTGATTTCCTCAACGATATCCAAGATAAATAGATAAGCTCGTTCTTGTCTTGAAGTATGTTAGAATAAAGTTTGTCTTCAAATAATTCTTGTAACTTTAGATTTTATCGTTGAAAAGATTATTTTTGTTGATGAAGAGAAATTCGGAATTATTTAAATCCCTAGATATAATCCGACTTTAGTGGAACAAATAAGTATACTATCCAAATATACTTATTATCTCGGAGCTAGTCTTCAAAATAATCAAACTTCTTCATATAAAAAATTGTAGATCTTGTTTGAGAAGATGAACAGTAACTAACTTAATTCAGAATTGTTGTTTAAAGTTCTTGAAAAGATTCTGTAAAAACTTCTGTGTTTCTGAAACTTTCTCATGTAAATGTTCTGTGAATAGTTCTGTAAATAGTTTGCACACTAAGAGATTAGTTAGTTCTTTGACTATTTTGTTATCTCAAAACCTTAGATAGTAGAGAATTAACATTCTCCCTTTTTTGATGACAACAAAACAATCATTCACATATATTTATATTCATTCATCACACATTCATATCTATATTCATTCATCACACATTCATTAACAACATTCATTAACAGACAAATCTCTCTCCCTTTTTGTTATCAGCAAAAATAGAAGAAAACAGAATAGTAGTTGATATTAACGGTTTATCAAAATTACATCACAGGTCTGATGTGAGTATCAAAAAAAAAAATATCCAAAAAAAAAACAGAACAAAAACTAATGCTTTTTAGTTCTTTTTGTGGATTTACTAGCTGTCATTTTCTGACGCCTGCAATAGTTGGAAGGAAGAGAGGTTTGAGAAGCAGAACTTTGTGGAGGTGGAGCAAGATAATTTTTTGGATGGTGAAGCACATCAAGAGGAATAAATGGCACAAGACTTAAGTTTGCTGGAGTGGGGTCATAAGAAGGTCTAGATACAGGAACACCGCTAGCAGTTGAAGTGTCAGTTGTGACAACTTCTGGAATTGGTTCTTGTTCAGGTGGTGAAGACTGAAAAAAGGATCGAATGGACCCAGAGGACATTCTAGATGGTGATGGATGAGATTGGTGCAAGGAAGACAGCTGAGTTTTGATCTCGATGAGATGAACTTTTGAAGATCTTGCTTGAATGATTCAAGCGACGAAGCCATCATCTTTGTAAAGACACTTTTAGATGGAATAGAGGACGCTTCACCAGGACCTTCTGGAAAACTTGGCAAAGTCGAGTCATCACTTTCTGAAGAAGAGTCCATCTGCACATTTTCATGAATTTGAAATTTCCCACCAGTTTTAGGAGTCAATTTCCTCTTTTTTTCCTTTGCATAGGTTGTTTTCCTGAACGATAGAACCCTGGACCTTGATCTTTTTCAGACGAAACTTCTGGAGAAGCTTATGGAGTAGCATCTTTCTCCCCCTCAATTGTTGCCTTAATTTTTTCCCAGTCAATATTCTTTTTATGATTCTTGTGCAAGTAAATTGCACCATCAATCGCATACCAAAACTTCTTATATGGACGAATTTGCATATGATGCATACTTTTCTCTCCAATTCTCTTCAAACCTATTGGGAACTTTATTCTTTTAGGAAATTGAATTCCTTTAAACTTGAATAGCTCCATAAGCACATTCCCATATATCTTAAACTCCTGTTCTTTCCATAGTCTTTTTAAAATTCTCTTGGACAAATCTATCTTAATTTTCTGCATCATAGCCAAGATAACCAAACCATCACCTTTCGTCACTATCGTAGAACTCCTTTTGCGAAGAAGAATACATTCTCGCACAATTTTGTGAAGCATTCTAACGACTAGTTCAAACTCATACACAAACACATCATCATCTGGAAACTGTCCTACGTTTCCATTTATTTTCAGAAATAGATCATTCCTTCTCAAAGAAACAACATCATTATCGTCATGACAATCTTTCAAACCAAAACATCTAATTAGATCATCACGAGAGACTGTTATATTCACATCTTGAACTCGTGACCTTAAACTCCTAGAATCAACATACTTCAAATTCCTATAAAATTCCTCAATCATTTCTCCAACCACATCTCCAGTCAGATTACACAGCTTTCTACAACCAACATTTTTTAGCCATTCATCCCAATAAAATCCATGCCTTTTAAAATATCCAAAATCTATAAAAGCACAATCATGGATTTTTACCTTTGTTATAGAAACTTGTGGCTGAATCTTTCATTTTTCTTTTCTTTTGAGATTGTGAATGCTCAGCTGTAGACGATGGAACTTCTTTCCTTTTCTTTGAAGAAAGTTTGGAAGATTTCTTCTTCTTTATATTCTTTAAAAGCTCTGAAATAGGTTATGGATCAGAACTTTGAGACTGATTTTCCTTAAATTCTTTCCTGTTCGCTGTTCCTTTAGGTTGTTGAGAACTCTGCCCAGATTCTTGATTGTTTTGGTTCGTTCTTCACGAACCTAGATGATGAAACAGATTGAGAGAGGTTTTTTCAGAATCGAAGAGTTTGTATCTTGAATAGAGATGGGATCTTTAAGGTCACGGTTTTGAATTTTTGTTAAGATTCGTTGAGATTTGCGAGGAGCCATGATGAACAGACTTGAAAGATGTTTGCAACAAAATTTTCTTAGGGTTTCACAAAGTGAAGTCGTGATTTTGTGAATAGCCAAGAAGGATGACACTTAAGTAGTCAGAAGAAGGAAAGACAAAGAGTCAGAACTTGAGCGCCAAAAAATTTACGAGTTCCCGTACAGATTTTTGCAAAAAATAATCCCTTTATTATATATATTTATCTTAAAAATTAACAAAAGGATTACAAATCCCAATTTCATTTCGAATAAATTCAAAATTAATTTTTTCTAAAGATTTTGTAAAAATATCTGCTAATTGCATATCTGACGGCACAAATTCAACAACAATATTTCCATTAATTACATGATCTCGAATAAAGTGATGTCGAATTTCAATGTGCTTAGATCTAGAATGATGCACTGGATTTTTTGTCAGATTAATTGCACTTGTATTATCACATTTAATAGGTATATTTTTGAAAATAATCCATAATCTTGTAATTGCTGTTTAATCCAAAGCATTTGAGCACAACAATTTCCAATAGAAACATATTCTGCTTCAGCTGTAGACAAGGCAACAGAATTTTGTTTCTTAGAAGACCAAGAAACTAATTTGTCACCTAAAAATTGACAAGTACCAGATGTGCTTTTTCTATCAATTTTACAACCAGCATAATCTGCATTGAGTATCCTATCAAATCAAAATTTTGATTTTTAGGGTACCAAATGCCCAATTTTGAAGTATTTATCAAGTACTTGAAAATTCTTTTAACAGCTCAAATGTGTTTCTGTTGGTGCACTTTGAAATCTCTCCACACACACATAATATATCAGGTCTAGATGTAGTCAAGTACAATAAAGAACCAATAAGACTTCTGTATAATTTTTCATTTACCTTCTTTCCATTTAAATCAGAATCTAACCTTGTTGAAGTACTCATAGGTGTTGCAGCTCCTTTACTCCCTTCATATCCAAACTTCTTAAGAATTTTTTAGTGTATTTTTTTTTTTATGTATGAAGATTCCTTCTTTAGTTTGTTTAATTTGTAGCCCAAGAAAGAATGTCAACTCTCCCATCATTGACATTTCAAGTTCTGCCTGCATATCCTTTGCAAAATATTGACAATATATTTCATTAGTAGAACCAAATATGATATCATCTATATATATTTGCACAACCAAAATATCTTACTCATAAGTTTTTAAAAACAAAGTTGTGTCAACTGTTCCTTTTTGAAAACCTTTTGAAATTAAAAACAGACTTAATCTTTCATACCAAGCCCTTGGGGCTTGTTTTAAACCATATAAAGCTTTATTTAATTTAAAAATATAATTATGTTTAATAGGATCTTCAAAACCAAGGGGTTGTTCAACATATACCTCTTCTTTAATAAATCCATTTAAAAATGCGCTTTTTACATCCATTTGAAAAACTTTAAAGTTTTTGTAACACGCTTATGCAAGCATTAGACGTATTGCTTCTAATCTAGCAACAGGTGCATATGTTTCATCAAAATCAATACCTTCTTCTTGTGAGTAATCTTTAGCTACTAATCTAGCTTTATTTATGATAATTTTACCATTTTCATCCAACTTGTTTTTAAATACACATTTAGTTCCTATTATTGATTTTCTTTAGGTTTAGGACAGATCCCATACATTATTTCTTTGAAATTGATTTAACTCCTCTTGCATGGCATCAATCCAACTATTATCATTTAGTGCTTCATCAACATTATTAGGTTCAATTTCAGATAACATAGCAAAATGATTTTCAAAATCTTGTAACTTACCTCGTGTTTGAACACTAGTTTGTATATTACCAATTATTTGTTCAGAAGGATGAGCAAACTTGTATTTCCAAGCTTTAGAAGTTTCTGGTTCAGATCTTACAACTTCTGAAGTACCTTCTGTTCTTACTTCTGACTTATTTTCTGGAAGGTTAGATACTCCAGATATAGGTTCTATACCAGTTTCTGTTTTATGATTGAGATCCTTTTCTTCATCTAACTCATCATCCTTTGTATCTTCAACAAACTTAACATTAATTGATTCCTCAACAATTTTTGAGGATTTGTTATATACACGATAAGCATGACTATTTAAAGAATAACCTGAAAATATTGCTTCTTCAGATCTTTCATCAAACTTACCAAGATTGTGAACATTCCTTTTTACAAAACATTTAGATCCAAAAACATGAAAATAAGAGACGGTAGGTTTCTTACCTCGAAACAATTCATAAGCGGTCTTTGTTGTCATGGGCCGAATATATACTCGATTGATAATATAGCAAGCTGTAGATACTGCTTTTACCTAAAAATACTTAGCAACACCACTTTCATTTAACATAGATCTAGTCATTTCTTATATAGTTCTATTTTTGCGTTCTACAACTCCATTTTGTTGAGGTGTATATGGAGCTGAGAAGTTATGAGATATCCCATGTTCTTCACAAAAATTCATAAAATTTGAATTTTGAAACTCTGTTCCATGATCAGTTCGTAGACTAATTATGGAAACTCCTTTTTCATTTTGTATTTGTTTTGCAAATTTTTGAAAAGAATCAAAGGTATCCTTTTTATGTCGTAAGAACATAACCCAAGTATATCTCGAATAGTCATTAACAACAACAAATCCATATTTACATCCACCCATGCTAAGAGTTCTAGTAGGTCCAAAAAGATCAAGATGCAACAATTCAAGAGGTCTTTTAGTTGTTATTGCATTTTTACTTTTATGAGAAACAGATACCATTTTATTTTTTAAATATGTATAACATTTCACATGCTGTTTAATATTTATTTTAGGTAAACCTCTTATTATATTCTTTTTAGATATTTTTTCTAATTGATTAAAATTAACATCCTAGACGTTTATGCCAAAACAAAGATATGATCATTCATAGATAACAAGCAACATGCATTTTCCACTTTATCAGGTTTTATCAAATATATATTTTTCTTTCTAAAGCCTTCAAATAATTTTATACCATTTTCACTAAAGGCAAAGCATTTATCTTTTTCAAAAACCATTTTATATCCTTTATCACATAACTGACTGATACTCAATAAGTTATGTTTCAAGCCTTTTACTAAGTAAACATTTTCTATAGTATAAGGAGACATACCAATATTTTCAATTGCAATAATTTTACCTCTACTGTCATCTCCAAATTTTACACATCCTTTTTCTTCCCATGTTATGCTATTGAACAATGAAGCATTTCTTGTCATATGTCGGGAACATCCACTATCAAGATACCATGTTCCTTTGATTTTAGCTTCATTTTCCTGCAAAAATAAAAAGGATTAAACCTTTTTAGGAACCCAAACAAGTTTGGGTCCTTTATAAGACAAGCTCGTTTCATTTCTTTGTTTTACTTGTTGAGTACTAAGCTTGTTTCTTTTATAGTAACAATATTTCTCAATATGACCAGGTTTATTACAAAAGAAGCATGCGTATGAAATGTTATTACTATACCTGTTGTTTACCTGTTTCATGTTATTTTGTATCTTGTAACTTTTGGAATACCTTCTGGTTTTGTTTTCACATGAAGGATAACTTCTGAAATACCTTCTGGTATTGTTTGAATAATTCCCTTTTACATGATTCGTCTTTAAAACTTGCTTTTTCATACTTGATTCATTGTTTTTGTATTTGTTTTAGTTTTTACAAACACAGTTTTCTTAGTTGAATTTGAACTAGATCTATGTTCATAACCTAAACCATGCCTTTCAAACGACAATCTTTGTGATGAAATCAACATTTTTAGCTTTTCATCACTTTCATTGAACTTATTAAACGTGTTCTTTATTGAATTCGATAATTCATCAATTTTTACTTTCAACACGCTTGTTTCATCTCTTACCAAGTTATTGTCTTTTCTTAGCTTTTCATTATCCTTAAAAAACTTTTCATTGTCACGCTTCAAGCTATCATTTTCATCAACAAGCAAGGAATCGGTTTACTTTAAGGAATCTTTTTCATTCTTTAATGATTTTATCTCATTATCATATTTAGCAATTTTTAAATCAGATTTCTTAAGAGCTTTTAATAACTTTTTCATTTCAGCTATCATATCATCTTCAATTGATTCATTATCAGTTTCAGAATTTACCTTAGAAGTGGCCATGAGACAAAGATTTGCTTCTTCCTCTTCTTCATCTGTATCTTCTGGACTACTCTCTGTATCATCCAGATCACTCCAAGTAGCTAACATAGCTTTTCTCTTCTTTTTATATTTTTCCATCTTTTTGATCAGAATAGGGCACTCATACTTAATGTGTCTTGGCTTCTTGCATTCGTAACATACAATCTCCTTTTTCTCCTTCCTTTCCTCTTTATAACTTTTTCCTACATCAAATTTGTTAGATTTATTAACGTCTCTGAATTTTTTACCTTTCTTTTTCTTCAAAAATTTGTTGAATCTTCTTGTAAGCATGTTAATGTTCTCGTCATCATTGTCTTCCTCAGAGTCAGATTCAACAACTTTTTTGGCTTTGAATGTTATAGCCTTTGAACTATTTTTAGGTTCCTTAGTTGTATCATGATGTGACCATATGCCATCAATTTTTCTCTTAATTGACTGAGTGTCAATTTATTTAAATCTTGAGCTTTTTCTATGGCCGTCTTCTTGGCATCCCAAGATTTTGGCAAAATTTGAAGCATTTTCCTGACAGGATCAGAATCATCCCTTCTCTTTCCAAGAGAAGTTAGCTCGTTAGTAATGGCAGTCAATCGATTAAAAGCATCTTTTATTTTCTCATCAGATTTTATTTTAAATAACTCATATCGTTGAAGCAATGCATTGATCTTTGTTTCCTTAATTGTGTCTGTTCCTTCATAAGTCTTTAAGAGAGTATCCCAAATTTCTTTTGCTGATTCACAAGAAGATATTAGATAAAATTCAGATGGAGCTATTGTAGTAAGTAAGAGATTCTTAGCCTTGTTGTTTTTCTCCATCATCTTTAGCTTAGCATTAGTGAAACCAGCATCTTCAATCATTGCTACTGGATTGTCTCCAAATTCAATCACCTGCCAAGAACCATAGTCATTAGCTTTGATGTAAGTTAACATGCGCATTTTCCAGTAAAGATAATTTGAACCATCAAAATATGGAGCTCTATTGATTGCTATATTATTCTCAACCATTTTGTTTGGATCACTCAATTAAATAAATGAGCCTGCTCTGATACCAATTGTTGGTCCCGAAAATAATCAAGAAGGGAGGTTGAATTGATTATTTCAAAAAATTTAAATTTTTGCCTTTTAAAACAATCCCCTTTGATTTTAAGTTAAGAGAATAATATGAACAATTAAACAGCAATAAAATAAACTGTGGAAATATAAATAGAGAAGGGATAAGAAGATCAGGCAGATATTTATAGTGGTTCCGCCTTGTGCATCAGTCCACTCTTCCCTCTCCGAGCCGAGGACCCCGTTATCCTACGGGTTAGTTCCACTATATCCAATCAATTCAATTAAAATATTGTATAATTCTCTCTGCTCGATTCTCACAGCTATCCTTAACCTAACAATCGATCTACAGAGTCTAATCCTATAATTGAATTACAATTTGAGAAGGTAACAACACGTTCCTACTTAAAAATGAGAAAAATCAAAATTTGCTTTAAGGGTTTAATAGCACTATGCAACTCAAAAACTTGTAACTTCTGTAAAAGCTTCTTCCTTTTTCAAAATAAGAGAGAGAGCAGTAAGATGGAGCTTTTTTGTTTTTCATCTTTACGTGAGAGAAAATATCAGAGTATATAATAATAATCAAATCTCTCTTTCTTCTTCTCTGGGTCGGCAATATACACATTTCAACGTCCGAATCCTTCTGTTGTAAAGTGGATAAGTCTTCCTCAATTTTCTCGGATCAAATCCTCTTATCCTCTTTTGAATTCGAAAAACAATTTCGCTTCAATTTTTGTTTGATAAACTTCCGATATTATAATGATTTCTTCCCTTTATTCTGAAAATAAAGCTTAACGTTCCGATCTTCTAACCTTCAGGAGAGATAAGCTTTCCAAGATCTTCTCGTAATATCTTTATCATATCTATCTTGAATTTTGATTTTTGAAATACTTGGCGGAAAATAGGAGATAATCTTTGCTAAATTTTCGTGATTCAAAATAATCTGTATGTTTCTGTTTGAATTTCTTTTTAACGTTGTTCTGATAAATATAGATATTTGAAATATCCGTTGCTGATATCTCGAACTCCATCGTGATCTTCATATGTTATCTATTTGAAGGTAACATTTTTCTTCTTCTGATTTCCTCAACGATATCCAAGATAAATAGATAAGCTCGTTCTTGTCTTGAAGTATGTTAGAATAAATAGTTTGTCTTCAAATAATTCTTGTAACTTTAGATTTTATCGTTGAAAAGATTATTTTTGTTGATGAAGAGAAATTCAGAATTATTTAAATCCCCTAAGATATAATCCGACTTTAGTGGAACAAATAAGTATACTATCCAAATATACTTATTATCTCGGAGCTAGATCTTCAAAATAATCAAACTTCTTCATATAAAAAATTGTAGATCTTGTTTGAGAAAATGAACAGTAACTAACTTGAATTCAGAATTGCTGTTTAAAGTTCTTGGAATGATTCTGTAAAAACTTCTATGTTTTTGGAAACTTTCTCATGTAAATGTTCTGTGAATAGTTTTGTAAATAGTTCTGCATACTAAGAGATTAGTTAGTTCTTTGACTATTTTGTTATCATCAAAACCTTAGACAATAGAGAATTAACAAAATAGCTTCTGACTAGCATATTAGTTAATAGATTTTTCTTCCAATAAACTTCTTAGCATTCTTCTGTTGATCCTTGTAATAGCTTTTTATCAAGAAAGAAAACTTTTGTTGAGTTGCACTTCTTGTGTTTTCATGTTTTATATGTTATGAACTAATCTTTGTTAAACAACATCTACTAACATAATTTCTTTATTTCCTTAAGTAACTCAGAATTTGAAATTATTGAAAAAAATCATTAAATAACCTTAATATTTTTGTCATAATCAAAACTATATTATGAGAGAACTTAGCAAAACCAGTCTACACTAGTTTCTTATGAGGTGTTTTCAACAAGAGACTTAATGAAACTACTTAACACTTCTTATTTGCAAATAAAGTACAATTAGGAGAGTGACATAAATGATTGAATGGAAATTTAATCTGCTCAACCAACTCTCTAAATCTATTTAAAGTCCTCTACGTATAGCTTCGCCAAGTTAATTAGCTGATGGATTTTTTACCCCAAAATTGCCCTTACATTAAATGCTCTAATGACTACTTTCTATCAACTAGAGTTTGGATGACACTCGCAAAAACTAACCACCAAAAGTTATGAACCTAACTACGTATGGATGCTATCCCACCACACCATCATAAGAAACATTTTGATCATGTGAAAGATGCTTAGCGCTGAATGCTAACCTTAAGTGTTAGAACATCAGTTGTAGTTCTCACGATCAAACACTTAATCATGTTAGATTCTAGATGCCATGCCTTAAAGTATGACTAGTGTTTAGATGTTAGCTGCGATGTAGTTAGGTCCTTCAACATTACAAACAAACATAATGCATAATTTGCACAGACATAAACATATAATATGCCAAACACATTTAGTTAACTAAGTGTAACTCAAATCTAGAAATAAATAATCATGGAATATATTTCCTCATCAAAACTCAACTTGAACCCTCTGGTTCAACAAGCTGAACCCTCAAAAGTGCATGTATGGAGTAGCCTTAAGGAAATTTCCTAGGTTTTTTGTTACCCATGAGATATTGAAGATAACCAACATAAAATATGAGTCATGCTTAATATACAATTACCTAGATCAGTCAAACATGGAAGGAAACTTATGAGAAGAATAGCCACACATGACATATTCATTTTAGGGACCCCTACTGCTGCATTGAATTCTTTTAAATATTAAAGAATCCTACCAACTTTGAGTGGATTAACTTGTGTGAAGCTACTTTTACTAAACTAAAAACCTTCCGAACTCACTATCCTATTTTATCTAAGCTCACAATAGGGAAGGAATTGTATCTATACCTCTTAAATCAAGCACTTTCCTTTCTTCGTTAGTGAATTTACAGGAGAAAAGGAGGACATTAAGCAAACATATGAATTAGAATGAATGCTCCATGTTGATGGATCCTCCACTCAAAGGGGCAGTAAAATAATACTTAAAAAAGCATTACAAAACTCTTGATCGGTAATCCAATTGAATTACATCAAATAATTTATGCTATAGGTTTAAATGACTAAACTATCAGCTCTGTGGCATGACTAGCTAAATTAAATCGAACTTATTCTCCATTGTTGCTTATTGATGCCAAAAGTCTTCTCATAAAGAAAATACTGTGATCAGATGTTCTAACATTGAAACTGTTGACTCCCCATCTAATTTTCACTCTATACCAACATTCATTTATCATAGTGAAAATAGTTCACATTGTGAGAGTTGTAGAGGCACATGATGTGGGACTTTATTTTCTTCGATCAATGCCTCTACGCAAACATAGTCTCTCATAAGGAAGAGTTGAACAATAATCCCACTAAATGAAGAGTTTCTTCCCAAGTAGATTGAAAAACTAAGCAAGCTATTAAGGCTTCCCAAAGAGGTTGTAAATAATGGGTGGTAGGCATTGTATGTATCGACCTTGTGCAATGTTGTAGCTAAAATAGCTCTCCCTACCCATGGATCTATAAGGGCCACCCTGAATAGCTGATCCTCCCATTTGATACGTTCATATGATATGGTTAAAATTTTGATTAAGTAACATTTTGATTGTAGAAAATAAATAAAGAAAAAGAAAAAGTCTTTTTACGTTATTGGTTAAGCCCATCATCTAGGCTTAACTCCTTCAATAGATCTTGAGCCTCCTCTTATGCCTTGGCATTAGACTTAGCACAGGGGACAAGAGGGTTAGTTGGAATACCATCGCGAATTGAGGCAAATGCTTCTCTCCACTTTTTGTAAACCCCCAAAAATTTTCATAATTCATAGAAAATAATTCTAAAAGTTTAGAATTTAAATCCCAAAAATCGACTCAAGTTAAAACCAAATTCTAAATCAAGACAAGCGCCAGAAACGAAACCCTAAAAATCGAACCAAGTTAAAACTTAATTCCAAATAAAGATCAAAAACGAGTTTTCTCAATCTTGAGAAAACGAGAACCCTTAAAACAAAATATAAAGTTCAACTACTAATTTAATCAACGTTCGTACATCAATTAAATCATCTAACCGTTTCCTAACGCAAATCAAGACAATATATATATCCAAATAACGATCAACAGCAAAATCTTAAAACCTTGACAAAATTTAGAAATCACAAATTTCAAATTCTCACCAAAAGTCAAACTAAGTCAACTCATAACCCTAGACTCGGTTAAACGATCCTGAGAACTAAAAACTATTAAATAATCACAAATAAAATAAAACATAAATTTCGAACTAAAATTCTAAAACGATCAAGACTCGAAAATTATATGATCTTATGAATATCTCGACGAAAACGGAAATCAAAACGGAACCCTAAAAGTCAACAAGCCTATAACGAACCCTAGTGTTTAAGATCCGGCAATCCCGCGTTCTCAAACCCTAGAAAACAAAATTAAGTTAATGGCTTAGAATAGTTCGTAATAACGTATGGTAACATAAAAATATATTCGCGAATTTCGAGTGACCTTCGGACCCAAACGGGATGGTTCTCGAAAAGCGTGTCTCGGAGCTGGAATATTAAAAATATTCCGTTTATACCAATAGACTCGTAAAAATAAAGATTCCAAAAATATCAGTTTTAGAATTTTTCGGTAGCTAAAAATTACAGATATCGCATTATTACGCGTATTTTTATTACTACCGGTACTTTAATTGTCTAGTCTACTATTATAGTACTTTCCTACTATTCATTACTATTCACCTATCTCTACTTTTTCTTACACCTACATATCTATTTTCTTACTTTTTTCATTTCCAATACAACTTTAATCACATCAAACTTTACACATTACTTCTTATTATACAAAACAAATAAAATAAAACAAATTCCCCCTCAAGAAGCCAAAACCGGCGCCATCCCTCTCCCTTCATCTCAATTATTTTTTTTTCAATTTATTTTATTACATCCAAAAATCACTCCAAAAATTCTATAAATACCCCTTTCCTCTTCCACTCTTTCACACAATTCTTTACACTACCAAAACTCTCTCAAAATCTCTCCACAAATTCTCTCATCAAGAATTCTCTCTACCAAAACTCTCTCAAATCAATTCCTCACAAAAATCATATCTCATACATAAACATCTACCACATATCACTACTCACATAATACCCATTTCATTTACCATCTCCATATCTTACATACTTTAGGTAATATTTCTTCCATCTATTATTCATCCATGTCATGTAACTTAACATGACTATGGTGTTGTTTTGAAACTCATATGAGTAGTAAAAGCAACAACATGTTCATGTTTTGTTCTTGTACATAAGCTTCCTATTTTATTATGTTGTTATTATTATTGTTATTATTTGCTTCTAATCTAATTATTATGTATATTATGTATATATATTTATTTAGAGCATATAAGCTCATTTGGTTATTTATTTACATTCAAGTTATGCAATTTATTTATTTTATTAAGACTAGTCTTTCTAGTCTTAGACTTGTCCATATCAAGTCAAAACAATTTTTATTTATTTTCTTTAATCTTTCGGGACTAGTCCATTCTTAGTCCCGGGATGCCTTGATAAAGCTAAGGCTCCAATACTTGATCGGGATTCCTTGATGAAGCTAAGGTTCCCAATGCTTGATATTTTATTTTCTTGCTCATTAATTATTTTTAGTATTTCTTATGTTCTTATTATTTTATATGCTCATGATACTTGCATTTGCATAATGTTAATGTCTCAACTAGTCTAAAAATAGAATCTTGTTTTACTAAATGAGCTCAAAGCTAAGTTTCCAATTATATGATTTACCACAAAAACATGAAGTTATTATCAACAACCTAGAAATAGAATAATACAAGTTTTCTCAAGTTTTCTTAAATAACAAAAATAGTTTTATCAAGAAAACGTAAGAAATAAATGTTTTCCTTGTATTTTATGGTAATCTAAGTTTTTAGAAAAATAAATCGTTCATATTGAAAGTTTGAGACTTAAATTCTTTTCTAAAACTAAGGAACAAACTAGTTTTCAAAGTTAATATAAAAATCAACTCATAAGGAACCCACTTAGGAAAAGTAATGATTTTTAAATTCTAAAAGAAAGAACTTGTTTTCAAAAGAATATAAATAAAGTAAGGTTAGCAATAATGGATTTTATCAATGAAGATGATTCTTTTCAAAGAGATGAAAGAACAAGTTTTAGAAAGCAAAAGCTTATAGAAATAAATATAAGAAGACAAGATTCATTTTCTAAAAACCATCCTAAATACAAAAATTTATAAAAAGGTTTTTATCAACTTAATATACTTTTGATGAATTTGAACTTTAATCACTAGAAGGAAAATTTAATACAAGACTAAAGGATTAAGGAAAAATTCAACTTGTTTTGGAAGAAGAAATGAAGAAAATAAAAATATACTCATTTATAACAACCTAGGAAAAATATAAAGTTTCTTTAGATACTTGAAAGGAAATTTTCAAAACTAAGGTTTAAATGAATTGTTTTATGAAATAAATTGTTGAGACACTACCATTGGGATTTTGCATATAAAGTGAGCATACCTATATATTCAAAAGTGTTTATCAAATATATATTTATATTGTTACAAAAGGATTTTCTTTAAAATGGAGTTGAGTTCGAAAATGGATTTTTGCAAAAGTTTAGAAAATTCGTTTTAAATCTGTACCTGACGTTTTCGGAACCCAAATGACCTTTTATGACCAAGATAAGTTTAGAAATGGATAGAACTTTTCGAATAGGTAGAAAACGGTATATCATATGCGAAATTCCGAGTTAAAATGAGCAAGTTATGGCCATTTTAAGTTGGAATTTCTTCTTATACGATTTTACCACGATTTTAAGTAAAGTTTAGAATCTCCAAGAATAGAAATTCATGGAAGACTTATCCCGGGTATTTCTTTTGTCTAGGTGACGAAGGATACAGAATACCCTACCGAGGATTACTACGACTAAGAAGATAGCGAAATGGACGAGTGAGTTATTCCTTCTAATTTCGTTACCTTGCTTGTGCTTGTAATGTAGTAGCATTAGTATACTAAGAAAAGATAAAAACGAATATATTTGGGGATTTCGGGATTATGTATATATATGATTCTATGTTTATGCGAATTGAGAATTAAGAATATCGCAACTTCGATCTGCTTGTTTAAATAATTTTGTTTACTTACTTGTATGATTGTTTATTGTTGCTAAATGATTGATCGCCCCTAATAAACCTTAATAAGGTTTGACCTAAGAACAATAAAACGTTCACGCATAGCATCCATCGAGTCACATCTATTTCTGAAGGCTGCTACTCCTACGCGTAGAGTTGGATTGGCTGTGATCGTGCGGTGCCACGGGCCATGTTCCTTCCTGGAGAATCCAAATCGCTCGGGGAAAGCGACTCTAGGTTCGGAGCCGAGCCAACCGAACGCTGTGGGTGAGGACCTGGGGACTAGCAGTAGAAGGTCGAGGACCTTCAACCCCGATTCCCTAACCTTTGATACGGAGGGTAAATCCGTTCTATATATGGTTTCCGGATGACTATATATATTCGCGTAATCATGTGATTGTTGCATTGTATACATAGCATATGTGTGATTAAATAAATAAACTTGTTTGAAAATATGGTGCGAATGAAAAGGAATATCTCACTAAGCTAGTTGTAGCTTATACCCCTATAGATTTGTTGAAACAGGTGTATGCGTGGATTAAATTTGAGGATCATGACATTAAGGAAGTCATGGACGGAAGATTAAGGATATGGAATCATACGATGAAGAAATTTTGTAAGGTTCTTTATATGTGATAACCTATATGATTAGGGACGTATATTTATTTGAAGATAATAGAAGAATATGCCTTAAGAATTGAATTGTGATATGCTTATGTTTTATAATAAGTATTCTCTTTGCCTTGTTACTTATTTATTATCAATGTAAATTGCGCTACTCCGATGCGTCCCCTTGGTTGTGATGTACGCCTTGTACATAATATGGAAGCCTTTGCATGACTAAGGTAGTCATTCCTAGGCTTTAGTATTGTGTACGGCGGACTGCCACGTTTAGGGTACCCCTCGGGGCGTGACACTTTTCAATTTGCTTACTAGAGCATTGTGGTCCTCCAATTCTAACTTTTGTCAATTGAACTACATTTACTTCAAGTTCTAATAGTTTACAATGATGCTGCATATCAAGTTAATTAACTGCTTTTCTGAACTTCTTAGTAGCAATAGCTTACATGAAATCCTTCTTAACCTTCTCAAGTTCCTTCACCTTAAGTTATAATTAAAGTTTGGAGTTTGGTATGGACTTTAAAGAGGTTTGCATCACATTTTTTAGCTTGTGCGACCTTAGCTACCAGATCCTTCTATGTCTCTTTTAATGAAAGATTCAACTCATTCTTCTTACACCACTCACGATCTAAGAAGACTTCAAGAGCCTCTTGATTTAGTTGTAATTCAAACTCCTTCTTCTTATGCTTATTTTAATTGATTATCTGTGGTAACCAATGATTCACATTTACTTTGGTAGTTATTCAAATGACCATTAAGAACAAGTATTAACTTAGTATCTACAAATCTCCCCTTAGCATTCGCTACCTTCTTCTCGACATCATCAACCTTCTACTTTGACTACTTATATAGCTCCTTAACACTCTTTTAGTAGTTTAGGATTTGCAATAGAAGATAACATACATGAGAATTGGAAAACAAGAAAAGTTGAATGGAAAGTATAGTGCGAGAATTTATCTTATGACATTTCATGTGCATGAGGTTATCTACCCAAATCCTTGTAGACATCGAAGGTATTGAAGGCTTGATCTTTTTCTATACAAGGCTCAATAAGCTCCTTCCTAATGGTAGAAGTATGCACCATTATCATTTGACTTAGATCCTCATAATGGTTTAAGGAATTAGATAGGTCTACGACATTTGTGCTAACTAGCTTGCCATGGACCTCTTATTGACTGCCATATCCCTAGCCAATCTCCTGCATAGAAACCACAAAAGACTCAAGTTGCAAAGATAGCTTAATAATAGGATTAGATTTCTTACATAGCTTCAACTCGGCCATTGCTACTACCTTTTATTTCTCATGCTTCTCTTTATTATCGACTAGGGGAGGGCAAGATTCAATAGACTGAGAATCAATTAACCTTTTCTGAATCTTAATTGGAGGCTAAGAAAATTCAACCAGCAGTCAAATCCTTTACCACATCAATTGAGCTCTTCTTACTAACTGCCGCTTTTCTTGCTCTTTAAAATGAGCACCTCCTCTGGGATATGCATAAAGATTAACTTCATAAAATTAAATAATTGCCAGAATTTTCCATCTATAAAAGAAATAAAAGTCAATACATAAACAAATGTACAACACTAGTAAATTTGTGCCAAGTTTATGCTAGAAAGGTACCCAAACTACATAACACCTCATATGTCGATTCTAACCAGTAGCCTAACTTGGCACAGCAAAGGAGACTGAGTAGTACCTTGAACTTTGCTCTCTATACCAATATATATATATATATATATATATATATGCCATAAGGAAGAGACGTTTCTCTCTATATACCATCGTTACATTCATCACATGAAGAGGACCAAGACATTGTTTCCTCCTCCACTTCATGTATTGGTCAATCTCCTCCGTAGTCTCCTAGCTAATGTTGCCAAGTTCTTTGAGTAATTTTATCATGATAGGTGCCATCAACCTTTTTCCAGACACCGAAGTCTTTATTAGACTTGAAAACTATAATTTTTTGTTTCCAATCAGTAATAAAAGAATTGAGACCCTTGAACATCCGATGCTTGTGAGTCTTAGACAAGCTTACCAATCTTATGTCCGCCTTCACTCTGAAGAAGTACCGACCAAATTTGGCTTAGCCTTCAAAGTCAACTTTCCCGTAATGCTTCAAAGAAATGTAAAAACAACCGATAATTTGGATATAATCTACTTCGAATTATGAGAATGTCGCCCCTAAACCAAACCCTAAGTGTAATCCCCAAGTTTTTCCATGTTTAAGTTTAAGAAATAAATTTATTTTCAATGAATTTTTAGTATATAATTTTGAATGAATGTTTCGAATTTTAGATTTAAGTGTATTAACATGTACAAAATAAGATAAATAAGAAAGAATTCAAAATTTCATTTAAATCTTTCTAAAGTTGCCTATTAGTCTAATTAATTTTAAAATTTTCATTAGATAAGCTTTCGAGATCTGATAGTCTATGGAACTCATTTCAAGTTGCATATTAATTAATGGACTTCTAAACTTCTATAGAAAATTAGATTTCATTAATTTAATCTATAAATTATAGGGCATTCTAATATCGATTTCCATAAGGAAAATTTCTATTAAAATAAAATTATAAACTAATTTTATTAAAACTTTGTATTGATTTCAATCAATGAGTTCTTGATGCATTTAAATACAAACTTACGCCTAAATTTTTGCAACTTTTGGCCTTATTTCCACCATAATTAATTACGCCAACACACAACAACAACTTTCTTATGCCTTAAAGTCAACAAGTGATTTATTTACTTATATAGGATAAATATCAAATCAGTTAGGCAAATTTCACTTCTCATCCTTCCTCTTCAGTAGACAAAAAACGCACCTACATATACCAGTATCTTCTTTTTCTCTTTCTCATCTAAAAATTCTTCAAAAGCTCAAGCTAGTCTAATCAATAAGTCAAGGCTAGCCTAAGGTAAGTTATAGCTTCCTCTTTCCCTACCAATCTTTGTAAAATTTAAGTAAATGAAATTTGTGTTTTTATTGGATCATGTTGGTTGGAATGGAGTGATTTTCGTGCATAGATGATGATGGGTTTAGGTTTTGGTGTTATGCTTATGAGATGTTTTTAGAATAGAATATGAGTTGTATTTATGAATGAGGAATTTATCTAAGTTAATATCAAAACATGTATTTGGAAAAGTGAAAATTTCAAATTTGGGAAGTTGTGATTCGTGTAAGGACCAAACAGGGGCATTTAGGAGGCTGTTTTAGCATCGGATATAAGGTCTGGTTCCATATGGGGCTGTTTAGAGGGTTGTGGCAACATCCAGGGTGAAATCTAGGCTTAAATGGGGTCGTTTGAAGGATGTGGTAGCATGTGGAATGAGTCCTTGTCTCAAACAAGACGTTTGGGAGCTGTGGTGGCATTTGGAGTGAAGTCTGGTTTCAAACGCAGGGGGGGTTTGATATGGGCCATCTGAGAGGGCATTTTCACCCTTTAAAAAAAAAAATAATAATAATTTTATTAAATAAATAATATATATATGTTACGATATGTGTGTATTGATTCTTGTTAAAGGAAGATAGTTTAGCTTCATAATTTGTTTTCCTTTAAGAGTAATGAATCAAGATTTCTATAACATAAGTTTAGAATACTTAAATATTAATAGAAGTCCTATATAGACTCATGCTTAGTGATTTTGTTTGTTATTTCATAAGATCCATTGATCAAGTGTCACGCCTCGAAGGGTACCTTAAACGTGGCAGCCCACCACATATAATATCAAGACTCAAGAATGACCACCTTAGTCACGCGAAAGTTTCAGTATTACATGTAATGCGTCTAGCACGGTAATAGGAGACGCTTTTGGGAAGTGTGGTCTGTCATGCCCCAAGGGGTACCCTAAACGTAACAGTCTGCCACATGCCATATAAGACTCACAAATTACTAGCCAAGTCCTTTGGGAGCCTTGTATAGATGTAAGGCGTCCTTTTACGACAATAGAATACTCGAACCGATGGAGTTAAAGAGTTTAATTTGGCATTCAATAGCATTAGAAAATAAATCAAAACACATATGTAATTAGTTACAAAATCTAAGGGCATTCCCCCACAAAAGAATATTTATTAGAGGTCTATTACAGTCATCCAGAGTCTCTTGGTTTCCTACGGATGTCTAAACAAATCTGAATACAACTTCTAGAGGAAACGCCCAGCTCCTGTACCTGAGCCGTAGGTTGCCTCGGTCTAAGCCATATGAACTCGTGCTGCAACAAATAAAAACTATAGGGACGTAAGCTACGCTAGCTTAGTGAGTAAGAACTTCCAAAATCTCATTCATAACACATTATACAATCAAGTGATTACCCAGACAAGTGATATGCATCAAACATATGGATTTAACAAACATATGACCAGCCGGAAATCATATGTGGATGGACTTTCGCCCTCCATCCCGGGTTAGCAGATTAACGAATACTATGGTACTACTCAAATATGCCGTTTAGGATCATGATGAACCAACTTATAATTTCGTTTGTGGAACACGATTAACCAACTCATTAATTCATTTATGGATCACGATTAACCAACTTTTACACCGTTTAGGATCATGGACAACCAACCAATGCTAATGCTCCATCCCCATTTATAATTTGAATGAGTCCATATTTATTTTTTATTTCGAATAGTCAATTATGTCAGTTCCTTGGGTGATCGATCAATAATCGCAGACAGTCAATCCTAATTCATCTATTCAAGCAATAGTTATTCACCTGGCTTCGATATTCTTATAATCAATTTCTCATATCATCAAAAACCATACATAACTCCCATTCATCCCCATCATGCATATCCATTTTATCTTTACCAAGTATCTAATGCAACTATCATTACAATCACATACAATAAATGGAATCGGAAGTAATACTCATTCGGCCATTGGATCGCCGGTCTTTTAGTAATAGTAATCCGGTGGTAGGGAATCGTCGATTTTGGGGTCACCTACACCCTAATAAGTATTTCATCACTTAACTAATCTAAACTATTTATAACAACTAGAAAATTCGTAATTCTCTTTATTTGCGGAAGTCTGGACTTAAAACGGCCATAGCTTAGTCATTTTAACTCGGAATTTCGTAAATTATATATCGATTTCTATCAACTTCGAAAGATCTATCTAATTCTAATATTATTTTCAAGTTTTGAAAATGTTTGGTTCACGAAACAGTAGGATCGGCTCTGATTAGTAGCAAAATCCATTTTAAAAAAATAGTTTTGTGAATGTTTGTAATGTTTCTACTTTATAGGTCAATTATACATGCAATATTGATGATTTTCTATTATGAATGGCATGTTATGAGTCTAATGTATGCATGCTCTTGATGATATTTACCAAAAGAAAATTTTAGAATTTCTTTATTTTGTAAGACTCCAAGAGTACATATTCTTAAGAAATCTAGTTTCATGACTTTGATAAATCCCTTTTGTTTTGGAATTATTACTTAGGAATTTCTAGTTATCTTTGCTAGAATTGAGCCTTCATTATATCTATTACTTAAGACCTTCATTTCTATATAAAAATTCCCATTTTACACTTCGTAAACATATTTTCAAATAGGGGTTATTCCAAAATCCGAATTTTGAAAAATTAGTTTTTGAATGATTTCCTTGAGAAAAACTTGTTTAATACATTAAAATTTAAGGCTTTATTATACATATCCCTTAAGGACTTCATTTCTTAAATAAAACTTTCATTTTGAGTTTGGAAAATAGGTGTTTTCATGACAATACTCCAAAATTACGAATTTCTTAAGTTGACTAGCAACTCAAAATTTCTTATATTATTTCTACTCTTTGTTTTGCATATTTTTCTTATCAAATCTCATTCCAACTTATAAAAATCATTACTTAATGATATCTATTACCTATACCCTTCATTTTTTATATAAAATACAAGTTTTAGAGTTGATAAAAGAGTTTTTAAAGCATGGTTTTGAAGTCTTACGAATTTTTCATTTGAACATTTTCAAACAAAAGTTTTTCTTGTTAAGTTTCTTGTTTCATCTAAGTAAAGATCTACTAACTACCATATTTATTTAAACAAGGCAAAACCTTTATGAGCATTAATGCATTAAAACGCAAAATATTCATGAGATCATGATTGTCAAGTATAATATGACCATCTAAATGCTAGATCTACTACATATGATGCATGAAATGGAGTTTGAAAACATGAACATGGATTTTATGCAAGATCTCTACTTTAATCTACTATTACATGCATGAACATGAAGATAACCCACCAAAAACTCATTTAAACACAAGATCTACTCTTGTGATGGCTTGATATTCATATAGTAGCATTTTCTTATCCCTAGCAAGTGCTCATGGGGACTTTAACATGAAAACACTCATGAATAATCTTGCCATTACAAGATTTAATATAGGAAAGGTTTAGGATTCATCACCTAAGGCTTAAATCAAGAGGAAAATGAAGAAGAAAAACAAGCTTGTGTGAGTGTCTGTTTGAGCTAGAGGGTCACGGCAAAGAGAGGTAAAAGAGAGAGAGTTGTGTAATTTTTTTGAAAACAAATGAAGTGAGTGAAGAGAGAGAAAAGTAATATATATATATATATATATATAGTAGGGTAAATTAAGGTTTGTTTAATTATAATAAAGAAGAAAAATAAATCATTTTTTTGTGGGGGGGGGGGGAGGTGGTGTGGTGGGGGGCGTTGCGCCTGTTTGAGGGAAGGAAGAGAGAAAGAGTTTAAATTCAATTTGTTTTATAAATTATGTAATAAAAAGTTTTAATTTGTAATAATTGTTAAGAGATAAAAATTTCTTAGAAAAGAAAATATAATTGAGTGTTTGTAACGATGTATGAATAGGGAGTGGCTTGTGAGTATAGTAGGTTGTACTTGTGAATAGTAATGAATGGTAAACAAGACAATTATTTTACCGATAGTAAAGAAAGCATGAGTATAGTAGGTTGTACTTCCTCCGAATTTCCTCTTCAGTTTCCTAAGTTGCTTCATCGGAGGCATGGTTTTTCCACAACACTTTCACATACTGAATTTCCTTACTCTGTAGCTTTTGGATTTTCTTATCGATAATCCTTATGGGATGTTCTTCACAGGTCAGATTTTCCTTTAACTGAATGGGTTCTAATTCCAAAATCCTTTTAGGGTCAGGTACATATTTCCTTAATACTGACACATGGAACAAATTATGAACTCCTGATAAGTTTGGTGGTAAAGCTAGCCGGTACGCTAAGTCTCCAACTCTTTCCAAGATTTCAAACGGTCCAATATACCTTGGACTTAATTTCCCTTGGGTTCGTATCCTTCTTTTGCTCTTAATTGGATTTATCTTTAAATACACATGGTCACCCACTTGGAATTCGAGTTCTCTTCTTTTTAAATCCGCCCAACTTTTTTGCCCGTCTTGAGCTTCTTTCATTTTTCGTTGGATCACCCTCACTTTATCGGCCACTTCTTGTACCAATTCTAGCCCGATAGCAAGTTTTTTCACATCATCCTAAAATAGAGGGATTCTATAATGCCGTCCATATAAGGCTTTGTAGGGTGGCATCTAAATAGTCTAGTGATAACTGTTATTGTAAGAAAACTCGATGAGGGGTATATGGTTATCCCAATTCCCTCTGAATTCCAAAACATAGGCTCTTAATATGTCTTCCAAGGTTTGGATTGTCCGCTCAGACTATCCATCTGTTTGAGGGTGGTATGCAGTACTGAAGTGCAACTTTGTACCCAAACTTTTCTGTAGACTTGTCCAAAACTTGGACATGAATCTCAAGTCCCTATCTAAAATTATTCCTGCTGGTATGCCATGTATCCGTATAATCTCTCGAATGTAAATCTTAGCCAACTTGTCCATTGAATATGTCATGTTTATGGGTAAGAAGTGTGCTTCCTTAGTTAACCGATCCACTATTACCCATACTGCGTCACATCCCAAGGAAGTCTTTGGACAACCACACACAAAGTACATGGATATCTGATCCCACTTCCATTCAGGGATGGGTAAAGGCTTTAATAATCCTCCTGGCCTTTGGTGTTCTACTTTCACTTGTTGGCAAACTGGGCACTTCATCACATAGTCTGCAATATGCCTTTTCATGCCATTCCACCAATAGTAGCTTTTCAAATCCTGGTACATCTTGGTACCTCCAGGATGCATAGTGTAATCGGAGTTGTAAGCTTCACTCATTATCTCTCTTCTTAGTTCCCCATCCTTGGGTACACACAATCTGCCCTTCATTTTGACCATATCTTCGTCATCTATTGCAAAGTCCATGTATTTTTCCTTCTTGAGTTTCCTTTTTGATCATTTGTATTATTTCATTATACCTTTGGGCTTCTTTGATCCTTTCAATCAAGGTTGATTCCAGTACCAAATTAGCTATTTCAAGCTCCACATTTCATTCTACGAACTCGATTCTCAGCTTCTCGAAATCTCTTATTATATCTCTTTGACTTGTGATTAAAGCAGCTACTTCTCCATAATTTTTCCGACTTAAGGCATCTGCAACTGCATTCACTTTCCCTGGACAATAATTCATTCATAAATCATAGTCCTTTATCAGTTCCAACCATCTTCTTTACCTCATATTTAATTCCTTCTGTGTGAATAAATAATTAAGACTTTTGTGATCTGTGTATACTTCACACCTTTGCCCATACAGATAATGTCTCCAAAGTTTTAAGGCAAAGACAACTGCGTCCAATTCCAGATCATGCATAGGATAGTTCTGCTCATGAGGTCTTAATTGTCAAGAGGCATAGGCAATAACCTTCCCTTCTTGCATTAGTACACATCCAAGGCCATTCCTTGAAGAGTCGCTATGTATCGTATAAGACTTTTCCAGGTCTGGCAGAACTAAGATTGATGCCGATACTAACCGTTGTTTCAACTCTTTAAAACTCTATTCTCGTTTATTTGTCCAAACAAACTTTTTGCTCTTTTATGTCAACTGAGTCAGGGGCTTAGCTATCTTTGAAAAATCTTTTACAAAATTGAGATAATAGCCAGCCAATCCTAGGAAACTTCTTACTTCGGTAACTGTTTGTGGCTGTTTCCATTCCACTACAGCCTTAATCTTTTCTGGGTCAACTAATATCCCTTTTCCTGTTACACCATATCCAAGAAAAGATATCTTATCCAACCAAAAGTCACATTTAGATAATTTAGCATACAGCTTGTTTTCCCTCAAAGTTTGTAACGCCATCCGAAGATGTTCCTCATGTCGTTCCTTATTCTTGGAGTATATCAAAATATCATCTATAAAGATGATTACACACTTATCCAGAAGTGGCTTGCAGACCCTGTTCATAAGATCCATAAATGCAGCTGGTGCATTGGTAAGTCCAAATGACATCACCAGAAATTCATAATGTCCATAACGAGTACGAAAAGCCATCTTTGGTACATCCACGGGCTTTATTCTTAGTTGATGATATCCTAAGCGCAAATCAATGCGTGAGAACACGCACGCTCCTTGGAGCTGATCAAACAAATCATCAATCCTCGATAAGGGGTATCGATTCTTGACTGTAAACTTGTTTAGCTCACGATAATCGATACATAATCTCATTGATCCGTCCTTCTTCTTTACAAATAGAACAGGTATGCCCCATGGTGACACACTTGGTCTTATGAATTTCTGATTTAAGAGTTCCTGTAATTGGATCTTGAGCTCCTTTAACTCAGCTGGTGCCATCCGGTATGGTGCCTTAGATATTGGTTCAGTATCCGAAGCCAACACAATTTCAAAGTCAATTTCTCTTTTTGGTGGTAACCCAGGTAATATTTCTGGAAATACATCCAAATACTCATTTACCACTGGTATATCCTTTTCCTCCCGAGTTTGCACCTCGTCCAAAATACCTTCGATAGGCATAATCTCTTCATCTTCCATCATCAATTCAAAAGAATTTAACCCAAGTTTTCTTGGAACTATAGTTTCTCCTACGAACTCCACTCCTTTTCCTAATTGATCATTGAAGTTCACCATCCTCTTTTGGCAATCCACTACAGCTTTAACCTTACTTAACCAGTTCATACTATGTATAACTTCATACTTATTCATCTCCAATATTATCAAATCACTCCTGGAGTGATGCCCTTGGATCTCCAATGGACAATCCCTTATTACTTCCCGAGTTGACATGACGCTTCCTATGGGTGTTTTAATTCTCAGGCTAGCAGTAGTTGTGGCTATAGATAATCCAAGTCGCCCAGCCAAACTAGTGGTGACGAACGAGTGGGTCGCTCTCGTGTCAAACAAAACATAGGCCTCAATTTCATTCACCCGTATGTGCATTGTGGTCAATAAATATCCATCACTACTCGGTCATAAAACACTCTCACTACTACCTATTTGGAGGTTTTAGATTCCAGCTTTCCCTTTTCACAAGTTTTAATTCCTTAAAAGAAAACTGTTAAATGAAGAACTTTTAACTTAAGAGGGTTTTGCTACTAACTTGTCACTAGGCCGTTATCCACGCCGTCTCCTTGGTCTAGGGCGGCCAACTCCATATCCTCATCATCATCTTCCTCAACCATCCACTAGCCCTCGAAATTGTAGAGTCTCATCCTATGCATAGCTGATGTTGCACGACTTCCACTTTTACTCCCTGGCCTCATGGTGTTGGCATTGCACAAAGTCCCAAAAGGTCGAGCGGCCATACTTTTCCTTTGTGAGCATTCAGAGGCTAAGTGCCCTTTTTCTTTACAGATAAACAGGTCATGACCATTTTCTTTGGACATGCGCAGACCATGTAGCCAGACTCGCCACAATAGTAACACTTATTCCTTAGCTGCGAACACTGCTTAGGGAAACAGGCCTCCTTTCACTTCCAGCAAGTGATACTAGCCTTTAATTGATTTAGCCTTCCACTAACATTATCCTTAAATCCATGATAGGGCTTGCACCTTTTTCCCTTAAACCCTGAACTTGAGGCATCGAACGGCCTCCTTCTAAACACTCTTTTGTCAGGTTCTTGGTATTTTCCCTTCTTGGCTCCTTCAATCACCCGAGTCTTTTCTACCAACTCTGGGTAGGTTCGCATTCCAAATTCTTCCAGTTTAATCCTTAGATCCTCATCCAGACCTCCCAAAAATACCTGTTTCTTCATCTCTTCGCTATCTCTGAAGGATTCAGGTGTATACTGTAACAAATGAGTGAATTCAGTCTCATATTGTTCCACCGTTCTACCTCTCTACTTGACATGCAAGAAATCTGCACTGTATTTCACTCTTAAACTAGAGGGAAAATAATTATCCAAGAATTCCCGGCGAAACGACTCCCATGTGACGGGTGGAGTCAAACTTCTTCTTTTAGAGTCCCACCAGACTCCTGCATTACACCTTAACATATACATCCCATATTCCAGTTGTAACTATGGTGAGGTCTCGTAAGCCATAAAGGAGCGCTCAATTTGAGCCAACCAGTCTTCGGCTTCATCGGGTTTGCCAAAAGCTACATCAAAATACCGGTTGCTCTTTATGAAATCCGGTAGAGAGCTTTGGTGAGACCTTCGATATGGTAGAGGCGGTGGTAACGGTGCGTTATAAGAATGCTCCTCCTGTGGAGCTGGGACCTCAGCAGTCACTTCCCGGTGATCTGCGGGTGGTAGTGGTAGCAGAGCAGAATCCCTGACACTTTGTCCTTGCTGTGGGTTCCGATTTTGATTTTGATTTTGGATGAATGTGTTTAGAAGATTAGCGAACTGCCCAATCACATTCATCATTTCGTTTTGTGGATTCTGGGGTACTACTCCCTGTTGGTTTGGTTGAGATATAGTGGGTTGGTCGGCTTCGTTCGGGAGAGGTTCTTGCTCCAGATTGCGAATCCGTCGATTTCGTCTGTTTGCACATTATTTAGTAAGTTTTAGTGCCTTCTTGACATTTTTAAATTTGTAAAGTTAATTCATCAAAAAAGGTTCGTGACTTTAAGAATATTCAAAAAATCATAATTTCTGAAAGGTAATCAATCTTATAAATCTCCGTATAATCATAAGAAAGTCATAAAAACAAAAGAACTCATATATAGAAATAAATTCCTAGTTTAGAATAATGTTATGAATGAATTAGTTATCATGCGATTAAATGTGGTTAATGCCATTTATAGCTAATGCATAACATATTGTTCATAAAAGAATAATAATTTCTTTCCTTTGAAATAAAACATAATTCTTCATTACTTTAGCGAGCCGTACAAGGAATTATATTGAAATTTTTTCAGTTCACAAAACTTGGCAAGCCACTAATCTAGTTTTAGTCCTAGACATCATCTTTCTAGCCGATAACAAAACAAAGATACAAGAAAAGAAGAGAACAAAATACTAAACCGTCTAAGGAAAACTAAGGCAAATTGGCATCCTGCATTGCCTACTACCAAAAAAAAAAAAATTTCTATTTGGACTCTATGGGTTAAACTAGCTTCCTTCTTCTCAATCTTCACTTGAGTCGTCGGGGGTCGGGTTAGGGAATCGTCCCCTACTAGAAGAACTACCGTCAGGCTGAGATATTCTCTCACTATCAATCTCCTTCTCCTAGTGGGTCGGACCAGAGCTTTATGGTCATGCTCTTCACTTTCCTCATTCCTTTCCACTCCTTGATCTTCCTCCTAGTTCACTTCCTCCTCTCCAACTCTCACTCCTCGCTCATTCTCATGGTTTTCCTCTATCCTAGTTCTCTTCCTGCCTCTTCCCATAATCGATCTACTGTCTCCCGGGCTTCTCTCCTAATTATCTCCTCCTCAGTCTCTGCTTCCATTAGTTTAGGGACCACGGGTTCAAGAATCATCTCATTGATCACTGGAGGGTGCTCACTTTCAATATAGATATCTTTCCATACTGTGGGATATATTTCAGGCTCTCTTCTTCCACTATCATGGATCTCTAAGTCTCGGTTGAAATCCTAAATGGCTTGATTAGGCTCAGGGTTCATATCTTCCTCCATTCCTACGGGAGGGGTAGGGGTCCTTGGTACCATATCCTCTGCCCAATTAGGGTCCTCCTCGGGATCTTCTTCGTCCTCCTCTTCTTCCTCTTCCACTTCCTCAATCTCATTATTTCCTTCCGGCACAGGTGCATTAATCACTGGAGGCCTACATCTCTACCTGATGGAGGAGGATGTTCATGTGAGGTAGAGAATATCTAGGTACACAACATGCCACACTATGTGATTCCAGGCGTCTGTTATATTCCAATCATGATGGTTAGAGAGATTGTCATGTGCATATACATAAAGGGGTCTATGGTGGTCCATACTCGAAAGTCTAGAGAGGTTGGGTTCCCTTCATTTTTCAGAATGAAGGTGGCTTCCCTAGTCATAGGCTCACGCCCATACTCCACCATAATCCTCTCTATAGTGTAGATGGTTTCTAGCTTAGTCCATCTCCTCTTCCTCATAGGGTCATATCTTACTTGATCAACCACTGTTGCCTATCTAGTGTACCTCAATCCCTCTTTCCAAAGTTTAAACATCTCTCCTAAAGTCTAGGGACTTCTTGCCAATGCAAAATCTTCACATAATTCTCTTAACCTCAATCAATACTCCACAAGCATTTCATCATTCCTCTTTGCAAAGTTTCTAGCACGCTCACGAGTCTCTCCCAAGGAGACCTACAAATAGAAAAGACTCCCAATTAGCCTAAAATTTTAACTCCATTTTAACCTATTTGTTTAACTTCTAGGTTCAATTTCTTTTGGTTCTATTGTCCTGCTTTATAACCTAGTGCTCTGATACCAACTTAAACTGTCATGCCCCAAGGGATACCTTAAACGTAACAGTCCGCCACATGCCATATAAAACTCACGAATTAGTACCCAAGTCCTTTGGCAGTTCTGTATAGATGTAAGGCGTCCCTTTACGACAATAGAATACTCGAACCGATGAGTTAAAGAGTTTAATTTGGCATTCAATAGCATTAGAAATAAATCAAACACATATGTAATTAGTTACAAAAATCTAAGGCATTCCCCACAAAAGAATATTTATTAGAGGTCTATTACAGTCATCCAGAGTCTCTTGGTTCCTACGGATGTCTTAAACAAATCTGAATACAACTTCTAGAGGAAACGCCCACTCCTGTACCTGAGCTGTAGGTTGCCTCGGTCTAAGCCATATGAACTCGTGCTGCACAAATAAAAACTATAGGACGTAAGCTGCGCTAGCTTAGTGAGTAAGAAACTTCCAAAATCTCATTCATAACATTATACAATCATGATTACCCAGACAAGTGATATGCATCAAACATATGGATTTAACAACATATGACTAGCCGGAAATCATATGTGGATGGACTTTCGCCCTCCATCCCGGGTTAGCAGATTAATGAATACTGCGGTACTACTCAAATATGCCGTTTAGGATCACGGTTAACCAACTTATAATTTGTTTGTGAACACGATTAACCAACTTTTACACCGTCTAGGATCATGGATAACCAACCAATGCTAATTCCCATCCCCATTTATGATATGAATGAGTCCATATTATTTTCGATTCCGAATAGTCAATTATGTCAGTTCCTTAGGTGATTGTAGACACCCATTTTGCCCAATTAAAAATAGGCTTAAATTTATAATAAATTAGTGTCATGTTGAGTATAATAAAAAAGAGAGAATATAGAAAATAGAAAAATAAAAAAAAATAGAGGAATAAAATAAGTATAATAAAATAATTAAATGAATAATAGTAATGTAAATAAAATATATGTAGGAAAAAATTAAAATAAATAATTATTTGAGCTCAATATAACATATATTTTATTAGCCTTAAGTACTAGTGGTTTAGCTATATGACCAAGGCATAGGCCAACGGCCTAACGGTTCAAACCATGGACACAGGAGCAGGGAGACCCAAGTTCGATCCTAGCCAAAGCAGATTTTGCTTTCTTTTTTGTTATTTTTTTTCCCAAAAGACACATCGGTTCATCCACTTTGAGACATCATTTGATCAATGAATCTTTGTGTTTTTTTGAAATTAACTGTACAGACACAAACAAGGCATGGGATACATCACATCTGTACATAATTCATGTATTTTTTCATTCTAAAAGGTATCTTAATTAATGCATGAAAATTGGGAAAAAATTCGAACGAACATGTTTCTTCAAATTCAAAATTGGTCGAATTGTATCAATTGATCAAATTAAATACACTTAATCAAAGAGTCATGATGTATAAACACATGTTTCGTGATCAAGTTGAACCAACAATCACGAATCGAGTCCTAATTTTGAATCGTTCTTATTTGAAAAAATATAACGATTCGTGATTCGAAAATTGAACAATCATAAAGCTTCAAAACGACAAATTGATTCGAACTCTATAAATAGGATCACAGCACAAGCAGAAAGCACAATTCAATTTTGAAAAATACACACTACAAGATTGAGATATGAAAATAGGAGTGAAAGTGTTCGAATTGCAAAAATTGCAAATTTGAAGTGATTGAGAGGATTTTGATCCAATTAAAGAGTGTTAGGATCATTAAGGAAGTGTTTTTGATTGATTATAGTGTTTAGAATTGCTCAAATTTGCAATTTGGAGTTCTGAAAATTTTTGGGAATTTTTTTTACTTTGCACCGCCGTCGGGTCATCACCGAACCACCACCTCCGGCCGATCTGGGCGAAAACCACCACTTCCACGAGATCCACCGCTGCAAGACACGTCGGGCCGACAAGGATTCGGAGGCCGAGCACCACTACAGCCACCGGAATCGGCCTCGAAAAAGGACGCCATCGTCTTCTTCACCCGACTGGGAGGATCCGACCTGACTCCAACCCGGATCTAAGTCTGCCCCACAGATCTGACGGTTCGCTTTCAATCTTCAGATCTAATGGTTGTGATCAGATCATCAGATCAACGTCCCAGATTCAATCAATCCGATCGGACGTTCCTGATTCAATCAACGCAATCAACGATCCAGATTTCATCCGAGTTAATCCAACGGTCCAGGTTAGTCTGTAATTTATTTATTTTATAAATATTTTTTTTAATTACGAAAATTATAAAAAAATTATTAAAAAATCTAGAAAAATCCCAAAAAATCCAGAAAAATCCCAAAAAAATCCAGAAAAATTTCCAAAAATCAGAAAAAATATTTTATTTATTTTTTTTTTTAGCAAATTTGATATTTTTTGAATTTTTCTTGAAAAATATATTAATATATACATGCATGTTTTGATATTTTTGAATTTTTTTTATATGTATGAATGTGTTAATATGTATATGTGTGTTCAATATAAAAAAAAAAAAAATGCATTAATGTGTATATGTGTGTCTTGATATCTATTGAATAATTTTCATGAATAGGTTAATATGTATGCTTGTTTTGATTATAAAAAAAATTGTTTTCAAAATTAATAAAAAAACTTAGAAAAATCTTATTTTTATAAAATAATTAAAGTGATTAGATCTTAGGAATCAGAATTAAAAGTTTTTTTTTTAGATAAATTCAAAATTTATAAAAACTTAAAGTGGAAAAGGTTCTTAAAAAATTAAAATTAACTAACAAATTTAAAGTTCTTTTTTACCAAGAGAACTACGTTTTCTGTCTATCTCGATTAGCGAGTACGTAGGCACCTTTGGGGCGACATTAAAAAAATATAAAATTATTTATTTATTTATTTATTTTGTGTATTATGTAGTTAATTAGATATTATAAGTTTAAATACTATTAGTTTATTAATTTTTTTTATATATAATTTTGAATGTTTTGCTTTTCTTTGTAAATATATAAATTTTCTAAAAATTAAATAGAAAAATTATTAAAATGATTTCTGACTTATAAATATTGTTATTATTTTTTTATATTCTTTTTGCAAGTTTTTAGAAAAGATAAATTCTAAATTTTAAATTAAAGTGGTAACCGCTTAGGTTTTAATAGGTTAGCCCCCGGACTCAGATATCTGGTATTTTTTTAAAAGTTTGATTTTAAATCAAATTTTCGCAGACTAGTGGCTAAGTTAGGATTAACCGACCCATTAATCCTAACTTTCATTTTTTTCCGATTTTTATCGGTGGCGACTCCAAAATATTTTCAAAATTAAATTTCTTTTAATCCCTAGTCGAGGATTCATGTTAAATGGGTTAGGGTTTAATATGAATCGGGTTAAAAGAAATGAACCGGATGATTTTCAAAATCAGGCTCGACAGCTTGGCGACTCCACTGGGGACTCGCTTATTTTTTTTAAAAAAAAGAGGGCTAGCCACTTAAGTTTAAAATTTAAAATTTATCCTTTATTTTTGTATATTGTGTAATTATCTGTTTGTATGTGTTTTGTATATATGTCTGTAACTTAGATTTTAAATTAGTTCATTTCATTCATATGCATTTGCATTCATGCACACAATGTGTGCTAGATACGGTCGAACCCAGGCCGTCTTAAGAGCCTAAGCGAGGAGTTCGAAGTAAGGTCCGGGGGCTGTGGTTTCCACCCTCTAGATCAAGAAAAGACTCCCACTCCGGTTTAGCCTTATGATTTGCTAGACCGGGGAACCTATAGAACCTTACCAAATCATGCATTCATGGGATTTGACCAATTTTTTTCAAAAAATGGAGTTGTAAATTTTTTAAAAAAAAAATTTTTAGGATTTGTCTCCTAATAGGGTCTTTATAAATCCTCAGGAAATGATTTCCTCGAGTTCGGACAGTAGCATAGCCTATGGGCTCGTCTCATCAAGGAACCCCGAGTAGAGACTTTCAAGGATCCAATGCTGTTACTGGACCGATGGTTGGTCAGTTTTGACCCCGATCAACAATCATTCATTAAGGATAGGTTGGGCCCGATCCTCAATTTACCTAAGTCCAAGTTCCATTTACCATGTTTCGAGCCCTTGTTCATCTCTGGGAACCCAATGAAGTGGCATTCCGTCTAGGTCAACACGTGCTAAGTCCTACCATTGAAGAATATGCTAGGTTGCTTCAAGCCCCACCCACTTCCGAAGGGATCTATGTACCAAGCCTTACTCAAAGTCCGATCCGCATCATTTCAGAATTTTTGGGATTAAAAAGAGAAGCAGTAATTGAAGCCATGAAGGGTTGCAATGAATTCTCCATCCGATTAACTACCTTGATGGATTGGTTTGGAAACTTTGATAATTACATAAGCAACCGAGATTCCTTTACGTATCAGTTGTGACCTGGAATGAAAAGAGTTAATGCTTTCATAGTGGCTGCTTTTGCTACCATACTCTTTCCACATGGGAACCTGTTCATTCACTTCCGAGTCATCGAGCTTGTAGCACAATATCTAACTGGCAAGTCATATGTTCCCGCCCTTCTAGCAGAACAAATCAGAAGTTTGAATCACATCAAGTCTAAGGGCAGGGGCAGTTTCAAGGCAAGCATGCATCTGTTGATGGTTTGGTTTGCTAGTCACACCAAGTACTACGGAAAAGATCTAGCTAATGGGTCCCTTATCCGCCCGAATTATGATCTCATCCAGTCTTTTGCTGAACGGGTCCATATGGAAGATAACGAGCCTTTCTGGTCTATACTTGCAATATTTGAAGACATGAGACCTGAAGACTTTATGTGGCAAGCCCGTTGGTTTAAGTGTCCCGTTGCTATCTTAAGTTGCAAGAAATACCTAACTGTGCCTCTGATTGGAATCACTGGCTTACGGCTATTACCCCTCAAGTGTTATCCGGCAATATGGCATGCTACAAGACATTACTGTCAAGCCAGAGTTGGGACGAGTTATTCTCGACTATATGGATCCAACCATGACTCAGATAGCAAAAGTCCAAGGTAAACCAAATAAAAGCCATCTGGGATGATAGAGAAATCAAGCCAGTTTTCGAAGTCGAGCCAGAAAATAAAGTGACTCGGGATTATAGAGCAACCAGGTGGTACATAGCCAATCAAATGAAGAAGAATAAGGACATCCAATATGAAGCTCCTAACATTCTTGAACCAGCACCACCTGAACCTGATCCTGAAATGATTGCTTACATGGAAATGGTTTCAGCTCGGCTTGAAGTCTGTCATCGGGATTACCTGCAAAGAGATAGAGAGATGATTGACCGCTTGGAAAAAGCTCACAACAGGATTGCACTGTTAGAGGATGAATTGAAGAAAGCTCGAAAAAGGACTCAACTACTTGAGGATCAAATCATCTGCCCTGCCAAGACTAGAAGACTAGTTTAGAAGTCCTGAGTTTAGTTTTAGCAATTAAGGTTCTTGAACTTTTAGTATAGTAATTTAACTTTGTATGAAAGATTGTTTTTGAATTATTAACAACTCCAATAAATGTGTTTATCAAAATTTGATGGTCATTATCCCCATTTGCATTCATATTTGCATCCTTGTGTTTGTATGTTAGTATTCTTATCTTCTTACTTCTTACGGTCCAGTTACGAATCAAGTCTAGCGAATCCAAAATCCTGAAAGATAGCTCCCAAACCAGTTAGAAGTCCCATTTATACTAGATCACGAGCAAAGATGGCTAGTACCGGGAACACTACCCCTGATCAGACCACTGAACAGAGACTCAATGCCATGGAACAAACCCTGCTTAGAATTACCGAACAATGCAGACCCTTACTCAGAATGTTACCAGTCCAAGACCCCTATAGTCTGAAGAATCTTCCGGGGAACAGAAAGGAAAAGAAATCATGGCAACCAGTCAACGTTGATGATTCCCACACTGAGTTCAATATGTCCGAACTAAAGAAAGAACTTGAAGCCCAAGCTAGGACATGGAGAAGAAACTGTTTGAAAAGATGAAGGCATTTGACGGCTTTGATCAGACTGCGATTTTAAGCCTGCCACAATTTGAGGAAGGTGCTTTTCCTGAAAAATTTAAGGCACCTGAGTTCGAAAAATATGATGGAACTGGCTGTCCTAACATGCACACAAGATTATATGTACGACGTATGGGGCAGTATGCCAAATTTGATAAACTGATGGTACAGACCTTTCAAGATAGCCTTACTGGTCCAGCATTAGCCTGGTATGCCCAATTGGACTCACAAGAAATTGATACTTGGGATAAATTAGCCAGGGCATTTTTCAACCAATACAAGTTCAATCGAAATGGCACCCTCGGTCTGGGATTTGAGTACTATGAAGAAGAAGAAAGATGAAGCTTTCAAGGAATATGCTCAGCGATGGAGAGCTTTAGCTGCAAGAATCACCAATCCATGCCTGAAAAGGATCTCACTTTTACTTTCATCAACACACTAGAAGAGCCATTCTTTTCTCATCTCATAGGGCATGCGTCAGCAAGTTTTTCAGAAGTGGTAGTAGCCGGATGCAGAATTGAGAATGCTATCTCAGCCGGAAAGCTGCAAGTAGAAAAGAAATATACAGCACCTAAAAATGTCTCGTACAAAGGAAAGGATTCGACTGTCGGTATGGTCAATATCTCAAGTCCAGCAAACCCTACTAAATCCATAGTTCTCGCCAATCAAGGTCAAAGTCAACAAAGGGTTGTTTCGAATCAACAATCAAGGCCCAACCGACGCAATTTTACTCCAATACCGGTTCCACTCAGCCAAGTATGGGCTAAATTGAGAGCCGATAATCTGATTGGCTTTGAAGTACCCAGAGATGATTATAAGCCCAAGAACTACAACCCTGATTTAAAATGTGAATATCACATGGGGCAAATCGGGCACTCCACTGATTATTGTTGGAGACTCAAACATAAGATTCAAGATCTTATTGATGCAAAGACCATCCAATTAGACTTTGTGCAGCCTCCAAATGTTTCTACTAATCCATTGCCAAATCATGGGTCGGTTATTAATATGATCACTGCCGAAGCCCACCCAGAAGTCAACTTGGATGAATTGCCTATCACCATAGAACAAGTGGCATGGAATCTCCGCCAAATGGGGCATTTACCCTATATCAATCTGAGAGATCGCACCAAAACCAGACCAGCCATTTACAACTTGTTGCAAAATGGAATCATAAAAAAGGAAGATATCATGGAAATGCTGGTCCCAAAGCCAAGAAAGTCAAGCACACAGGCAGAATTGTGGGCAAGATACCAAGCTGGAGACCCAACTGTCGGAACTCTAGGAGATGATGGAAAGTACCAATATCTGGTTGACTATTGGTTTGAACCACGCGTATATGCTGATGCTCCTGCCACTGGATGGGGATCAGAGTCTGAAGATGAAGAAAAGCCTGTACCAAAAAGAAGAAAAATTTGTTGGCATGATCACATGTGAACCGAAGTTAATCAAATTTGAGATGAACAACAGTAAAGAAGAGGCAACTGTCTCGAAGCCTAGAAGTTATACTTTTCAAATCCCAATTGCTGTAAAGATTACAAAGCTGCCCCATTTGATTACCAGACAGTTAATCACGCTTCTATGATTGGCGGGCTTACCCGTTCGGGAAGACTTTATGAACCAACTGCAAAGAAGGTGACCATGGATTCATCGCCGCCGCCGAATGATGAAGAAAAGAAGGAAGATGAGAAAGCAATATTGGCTAAACTCATGAAGGCAAGTGAATTCAAAGTAGTTGAACAACTAGCAAGACACCAGCCCAAATATCACTCATGGGTTTGTTAATTAGCTCTGATATTCACCGTGAGGCCTTGTTCAAAGTTCTCAAAGAAGTAAAAGTTCCAGAGAATGTGACAGAAAAAACCTTGGAACATATCATTAATTCTGTCTTTGCAAATGAGCAAATTAGCTTCTCATCTGAAGAATTAGAAAGAAGGTGGCCAACATAATAAAGCTCTTTTTATTGTTGTCAAAAGCAATGGTAGAATCGTCTCCCGAGTGCTTATTGACAATGGATCTTCTCTGAATGTATGCCCCCTGGCTACTGAATTTGTTGGAAGTAGACCCGTCAAATATCAAGCCAAGTCCTACTGTAGTACGAGCATTTGATGGATCAAAGAAGGAAATAATTGGAGAAGTGGAATTAGAGGTCACTATTGGGCCTCAAACTTTCCTAATTCCTTTTCAAGTGATAGATATCCCAAGAACATTTAATTTGTTGCTTGGAAGGCCATGGATTCATGCAGCAGGAGCAATACCCTCAAGCTTGCACCAGAGGGTTAAATTTGTAGCAAATGGCCAACTTGTTACCGTTATGGGAGAACAAGATTATGCCATCTATCAAGAAACGGCTATTCCATACATTGGAAAAGGAGAAGAAGAAGACTTTGGGCTCCAAATATTTGAAGAAGTCTGTGTAATAAATGAAGAAAAAGAAGCTCAGATAGGAACTTTTGGCCTAGGATATTCTCCTACTCAAACAGAGGTAGCAGACATGAAGAATAAGATGAGAACAAGGAAACTTAATAAAGAGTATGATCCAGACATCGAATCCCACATCAGAAGCTCCTTTCCAAAGCCTCATCATGTCCAGAAGACAGATGACTCCAAGGAAGATGATCCACCCAAGAAGATAGCTTTGAAGAATTGGTTTTCCATACCTTGTGCTAGTTTTAATTTTCTTAAGTAAGGACCGATATTAGATTGCGTTTTGTATTTTTCTGCTTTATGTGTTGCTCAAATAAGTGTACTTAAACACCATTTCAAATTTAATAAAATTCTTTTATATTCTTATTCTTTCCCCATTCATATTCTACCAGATCCGACTTTTGTAATGAGTTCCGGGATATCTCGCGTCTGTAAATACTGAAAATATCGATATCACCTCCAACCCTACTGGGTTAGTCGTTGAAGATGATATCGATTATCAATTGAAAACACAAGAAAATTGGCAAAACTTTGATCATGAAAGGATTGAAACCCCTGAACCCACTAAATTGGTTAATTTGGGAACAAGTGAAGATCCTAGGAATTTGAGAATTGGGGGTAAATTGCCAGAAGACACAACACAGGGTTTGATTAAGTTACTAGCAGAGTATTTGGATGTTTTTGCATGGTCATATAGTGATATGCCCGGTTTAGATCCGTCAATTGTGGTCCATAAATTGCCAACCAAAGAAGGCATTAAGCCTAAGAAGCAAAAACTAAGGCGATTTAGACCCGATTTGCTACTTAAAATTAAAGATGAGGTCAAGAAGTTACTCGAAGTTGGATTCATTGAAGTTTCGGATTACTCAGATTGGGTATCAAATAGTACCAGTACTTAAGAAAAATGGGAAACTTAGAATCTGTGTGGACTTTAGAGACTTGAATCAAGCGACCCCAAAAGATAATTTCCCGTTGCCACATATTGATGTCTTGGTAGACAATACAGCTGGAAACCATCTATTCTCATTTATGGATGGATTTTCGGGATACAATCAAATATTGATGGCCGAAGAGGACAAAGTCAAAACCACATTTGTCACAGCCTGGGGAACTTTTTGCTATAAGGTCATGCCATTTGGTCTCAAGAATGCCGGAGCAACTTATCAGCGAGCAATGCAGACCATATTGCATGACATGATGCATAGAGAGGTGGAAGTATATGTTGATGACATGATTGCCAAATCAAAAGAAGGAGAAGATCATGTAAAGTATTAAGGAAACTTTTTGAAAGATTGAGAAAGTTTCAATTAAAATTAAACCCAGAAAAATGCATTTTTGGAGTAACTTCTGGGAAACTATTGGGATTTGTGATCAGTCAAAGAGGAATAGAAATTGATCCTGATAAGGTCAAAGCAATTCAGGAATTACCTCCCCCAACAACATTGAAAGAAATTAGAGGTCTTTTGGGGAGACTAAATTACATTGCTCGATTCATTTCCCAGTTGACGGATAAATGTCAACCACTGTTTAAATTATTGAGAAAAAATGCCCAAATTGAATGGAATGAAGAATGTGAAGAAGCCTTTAACCGAATTAAACAGTATCTGACAAATCCCCCGTTTTGATCACTCCAGTACCCGAAAAGCCTTTGTTCTTATACTTGACAATTTTTTCGGAATCCATGGGTTGTGTACTCGGGCAAAAAGATGAAATGGAAAAGAAAGAGCTATTTATTACTTGAGCAAAAAATTCTCAAATGGAGAGCAAAAGTATTCAGAGATAGAAAGAACTTGCTGTGCATTAGTATGGACTATGCATAGACTCAGGCAATACACGCTCTTTACTCAATCGAGTTAATTACAAAGCATGATCCTTTGAGGTATCTGGCAAATAAGCCCGCCTTGGTCGGTCGAATTTCAAAATGGCAAATGTTGCTGTCTGAGTTTGATATTACCTATGTTAGACAAAATTCAATTAAAGGACAAGCCTTGGCTGATCAACTCGCTGAAAGCCCGGTTGATGAGGAACTAAAGGAACAAGATCAATTCCCCGATGAAGGGATTCGGGTAACACAAACGGAAGATGAAAGAATGCCGAATTGGAAATTGTATTTTGACGGAGCAGCTAATGTGTATGGATGTGGAATAGGGGCAGTCCTAATTTCACCTGAAGGAAACCAATACCCAACAGCGGCCAGATTAATGTTCCCTTATACGAATAATATAGCAGAATATGAAGCATGCATTTTGGGTTTAGAGATGGCAATCCAAATGGAAATTCAAGAGCTCGAAGTTTTTGGAGATTCATCACTTATTATTTTTCAAACTCGAGGAGATTTTAAAACAAAGGATCCCAAGTTGATTCCTTATCATAATCACTTGGCAGAATTGATAGAAAGATTCAGGGAAATCTCCTTTGTATATGTGCCAAGAACTCAAAATCAGTTTGCTGATGCTCTGGCTACTTTGGCCTCATTAATTCAGTTTACTGAAGGAGCAAGAATCCAACCTTTGCAAGTCCGGGTGAGAAGTGAACCCGCATTCTGCACCATGATTGAATCAGATGAACCCTGGTTCCAAGATATTAAAGTTCTTTTGCAAACGGGTAATTATCCTGAAGGTGCTACCAAGAAAGATCAGAAGTCACTGAGGCGTTTGGCCAGTCATTTTTTGCTAAGTGGAAATACGTTATACAGAAGATCATTCGACACGACTTTGTTAAGATGTGTAGATGAAAAAGAGGCCCAGAAGCTCATGGAAGAAGTTCACGAAGGAATTTGTGGTCCTCATATGAGTGGTTACATGTTAGCCAAAAAGATTATGAGATTAGGATACTTTTGGTTAACTATGGAATCAGACTGTATCAAACATGTGAGATCTTGTCATTTATGCCAGATCTATGCAAACAAGATAAGTGCCCCTCCAAAAGAATTACAGTTAATGTCAACCCCATGGCCTTTCTCAACATGGGGGATAGATGTTATTGGGCCAATTTCACCTAAAGCTTCAAACGGTCATCGGTTCATATTGGTTGCAATCGATTACTTCACTAAATGGGTAGAAGCCGCTTCTATGCAAGTGTAACAAAGTCCGTGGTTGTGCGGTTTATCAAAAGAGACATCATCACTAGATATGGAACTCCGGAAAGTATCATCACTGATAATGGTACGAATTTGAACAACAAAGAAGTAACAAATTTGTGTCAGCAATTCAAGATCAAGCATCGGAATTCTACTCCGTATCGGCCACAGATGAATGGGGCAGTTGAAGCCGCCAATAAGAACATCAAGAGAATTATTGAGAAGATGACCATTGTCTATAAAGATTGGCATGAAATGTTACCGCTCGCATTAATGGCGTATCGAACGTCTGTAAGAACATCAACCGGGGCAACACCATATTCCTTGGTATACGGAACTGAAGCTGTTTTACCTGTAGAAGTTGAATTCCATCACTTCGTATATTAGTAGAAACCAAACTCGATGAAGCTGAGTGGATAAAACAAAGATTTGAACAGTTGAATCTGTTAGATGAAAAGAGGCTGACTGCAATGTGTCACGGCCAGTTATATCAGCAAAGAATGGCTAAAGCATTCAACAAGAAGGTCAAGCCAAGAAGCTTCCAAGAAGGTGATTTGGTTTTGAGAAAGATGCTGCCAAATGTACAAGACTCCAGAGGAAAGTTCACACCAAACTATGAAGGACCGTATGTAGTTAGAAAAGTATTGTCGGGAGGAGCATTGATTCTTTCCCAAATGGATGGACCTGATTTAAAGGATCCTGTAAACTCAGATGCTGTAAAGATGTATTATGAATGATCAATAAAATTTGTCATTTTCTGTGTTCAGTTGATTTCATTTTTAGTTTTTACAAGCAAAGTTGATATCCAAAAACTTTGAACTCAAGTCAAATCTCAACCCGTTAATTAAATCATTCAAACAAATTTCCAAAAATTCTCAAATCAGACCAAATCTCATCCCATTCATCACCAAATAACCATAAATTCTCAAACCAGATCAAATCTCAACCTATCACTTAAACAAATTCCCAAACCCAATAAAACTGTTAGAAAGTAATTTGAGCATCCCATATGGCTTTAAAATGCATATATGCAATTTTATCTGGTGATTATATTGCACAAGATAACTAGTTTTTGAACACGGTTATGTGAACGAAAAAGCCCTAAACACATTAACCGACGAAAGACCAAGATTCTTCAAATGGATCAAGAAGTTTAGAGTCCCCGAGTGGATCAAGAAAGATCAAGTTTTCCCAAATGAATCAATAAGTCAAGTTTCTGAGAAAATCAAGATTCCCCCGAATGGATCAAGAAGATCAAGTTTCCTCAAGTGGATCAAGAAGATCAAGTTTCCTCAAGTGGATCAAAAGATCAAGTTTCCTCAAATGGATCAGAAGTTAAGTTTCCAAGAAAATCAAGAATCCCCAAGTGGATCAGAAGATCAAGAGTTTCCCCGAAGATCAAGTTTCACAAATGGATCAAGAAACCAAATCTTTAAGGGTTCAAAAATCCCCAGGTAAACCAAAGCCCATAGGTCCGGCAAATGACCAAACCAAAGCCCATAGGTCCCGGCAAATGACCAAACCAAAGCCCATAGGTCCGGCAATGACCAAATTAAAGCCATAGGTCCAAATGATCAAACCAAAGCATAGGTCCGGCAAATGAACAAACCTGGCCGACAATGACCTAGTAGTTTTCTAAAATCTAGGACCCGACAAATGGTCTATCAGTTTTATCACGCCCCAGAGGGTACCCTAGTTGTACTGTATGGTATATAATATTGATTTTGATACAATACAACTAGTTACTCTAAGAGATGTGACATAAAAACAGGATCTTTTCAGTTGCTTGATAAGAAATAATGTACATACACAAAATATACAAAAACAGATAAACTAAACTTCATATAAAGTTTGTATAAACTATTACAAACTGGTTTATTATCTTACAACTAGAAATATAAAATAGAAGTAAAATTTACTAGTACAGCATTTCTAAATCTTCCTTAACTACTCCCAATCTTGCTAGCTTGATTTCCTTACCCGTTCTAATCCCCGAGATGGTACTAGCCACGGTTTGAGGATAATCCTGAAAAATCTGTTGGAGTGTGAGCATTTCCACGGCTCAGTGAATAACCATCACATATTACACATCAAACAAAGCAAACAAGTGATTTATCAAACAAGTGTAATGCAACATTCAATCATATGTACAATTACAAGCTTGGACAACCGGAATCCAAACAGGATGTAGATTTGCGCCCTCTCATCGGGGTTGAAGGAACCTAGTCAAGGATCATATCCTTATGACCCACCTGCTCAGGAGAAACAGAGAACCATAGGAATAATAACACTCACTTTATTCTTTTCTTATGATTATAGTATCTTCACTCAACTTCCTTTAGGAACAAAGAGACTCCATTAAGCATTAGTTATTTCAAGCCGATACCACGGGCGGCGTTCCTTCTTTTGCCAAGTAGTTCCCGTGGAACCGAACAGAACAGGGATAATTTTGGAAGAACTAGGAAATTCACATCTAGAAAAACCAAACATTAACCGAGATCCGAAAAACTAATACGTAGCAGGCTGTCACACTTTCATGCAATATTTATGCAAGTTATGCAATGTATGATTCTTTGAATTATAAGCCTGTCAGTTATAAATTAATTTTCAAATGACCAAACAGTTACAGACAATACTCAACATGCTTCAACAAATCATCACATAAATCTTGTTATCACTTTCACTAATCACAATTTTGCACTCAATTCTTCCACCACTCAAACAAGAACAATTCCCGACCCCACATGCTTCATACAATCATTTTCATATATAGTTTTAGGTGCTACTACTGTTACAAACACAAACAATGTAATAGATCAGAGTTACTCACCTGCTCATGATGCCTTCAATCGTAATAATCTTCCGGGAAATCTAAATTTGATTCAGATTCACCTATTAGATGAATGAAGTTCCATAAATTAGATAATTGACTTTATAAGTATTCCTTAATGAGTGTCTAAGTGTCCTATGTAAATTTAACTCTTAGTAAGGTCATTTCCATCAATTCTAAAGATAGTCTATATTTAAAGATTTATGGAATGTTCTATATTTTACAAAATTCGTATGAATATACTTTTGCTACTAAAAGTGATCGAATTAATTCTAAATTCATGTTTTTAGTACAAAATCTTTAGGTATACTTATATTACTTATGTTAGCTTACATTTTTATGTATAATTAAGTGTAAAAAAAAAAAGCTTGTTTTACCTATAGTATGCTAGTTACTAATTTTATTGGTTTGCAAATAGTTTTCTATGATTAGTGTAAGACTTTCTCAAGATCATTTTTATTTCTTAGTCTTCTTAGACTTCTACTAATGGCAAAGAATCTTATTTGAACTCTAATTTATTTTACCTATCAATGTGCTTAGTGATATCAATATTTTCTTCTATTATATATCTTGTCTTTTAACCTTATGTATAGTGGGTTCTCATTTAGAATTAAAGGGTTTCTATTTAGATTACTAATGACCATTCTACCTTATTTTTAAATTAATCAAATTAATTATTATGTATTCGGTTTAGAGTAATTTTCTAAAGGTTATGTCTACTCCATAGAAATTTCCTTATCTATATTTTAGCAACTTCCTATTATGAGTCTTTAGTTCAAGACTTTTCCTAGGTAATTCATTAGCTAATTCTAATTGTTTAGATGACAATTATATAGTATTCACTAATTTACAAGATTATGAGCTAGGGTTTTTAAAACAATAGTCTTGTAGTAATTATCAAAGCTAAATTCTAGGGTTTTAGACAATTTTTCTCCAATGCTCCTTCTTATTCTAATTCATTCAAAAATTTATCCTACATTATTTCCATTTGCACTACTATCATTACAACTTTATGGAGGCTTCTAAAAATGTATCTATGGCAATGTATGATATTCATTTTCTTAATTTAGAACAAGGAAATAATTTAGAGGTGTAGGACTTACCTTGAGGATTTAGGAGTATAGATGGTAAACTTTCCTTTCTAATTTGATCAAGACCTACATAATTTAGCAATTTAGTAAGTCTACTATATTTTATGAAATAAATAACTAACTTTATAATTTTTTTTTTTTTTACCTTTGCTTTCTTAATGGTAGAACAATTGGTAGTCTTCTAAAATGGTAGTTTGAGCTTAGGTTGTGTTTTACTAATTTTGTTGGAAGGTTATATTGAAGACTAGAGGATATGGAGGAGGGAAATTCAAATTTGTGGAATGTGTATGTGTGTGTGTGATATTCACGTGCAGCAGCTGGTGGGAAGAGAAAGAGTGGGCTGGTGGTTGCAAGTCTAATTGTTTTGTTGACTAACTTACCTATTTATAGATGTGGATGACTTGTTGTTTAAGTGTTTGAATTTATTTAAATTAATTTATTTGTACAATTGGCTGGTGCAAGGAGTTCCACGGTGAAAAAAAATAGAAGAGGAGGGCAGCTGGTCCACATTCTAGCTGATTTGGAAGTGTTTAATTAAGGGTAATAATTAGTGTGTTGTTGGAGCTCCCTAATTGGTTCATTTGTCTAACTTTTACCCTTTTATTTTAACCATCTTTGACTCATTTGCAGGTGGATGTGGTAAACTTTTGGAGCTGCAACTTGGACCTCTACATCACCGTAACATGCATCTAACAATTGGGAAAAATAGTAAAATTTAAAATATCTAATTAATTACGTCAAAATCTATCCCTACGCGTATCTTAATATCAGTTTCGTAAAATTTTTATTCTAAAAAAATTTAATTTAGGTCCTAAAATATTCCTACAATATGGTTGACTTCAAATTTTAAGTTTAAAATTTACGCGATTTAGTAATTTTAAAGTTTGGTCTTACGCGATTAGGGTTTCGGGACCTAAAAGGTCAAAATGTAAAATTGGTGTCTATGGACTCCAAATTTTCTAACTAACACTATGGTGTGGTCTAAAATTTTTATTTGAGATCTAAATCATTAATTATAAGCTTGTTTATAGCTTTTTAATACGTATTTATAACCCTAACGGTTTATCTTTAATAGATCGTTTTCATTCTATACATACTACAAGTTATGAGCTTTCTAATTTTCTCGAAATAAAATTTTATTTTTACTTATATCTTAGATTCTAGACTCAGATTATAAAATTTACTATAGTTCTTTTAATATCTAGAAATTCCCGAGCTAGGGTTTTTAGGTCATAAATAAGTTTAAAATATCCTAGACTTCCTATATAAGGCTTAACCGGTTAGACGGACTCCAATATCTATCTTAATTTTTACTATCCTATTTTCTTAGAATTCTCGGGGTTTACAAGTTTTTTTAGTTTAGGCTCGACAGATGGCCTATCATTTTTCTAAAATCTAGACCCGACAGACGGTCTATCATTTTTCTAAATCTAGGCCCGATAGATGGCCTATCATTTTTCTAAATCTAGGCCCGACAGATGGCCTATCATTTTTCTAAATCTAGGCCAGACAGATGGTCTATCAGTTTTCTAAAGCCCAGGCCCGACAGTTGACCTAGCAAATCTTAAAGTCTAAACTCGACAGATGGTTTAGCACAAGATAAAAATATCTTTGTTAAAAATAAAATTTGGCATGAGAAATAACAAAAATTGGCTATCCTTTTGTCTTTGTGGCAAAATTTTGTTCAAACTTTACCACAAAGAGGGGCACTGTAGACACCCAATTTTTGGCTTAAATTTATAATAAATTAGTCATGTTGAGTTCATAAAAATAATAATAAATAATAATAATAATAATAATAATAATAATAATAATAAAAATAATAATAAAAAAATAAATATAAGAGAAAAGAGAAAATAGAAAAATAAAAAATAGAGAAATAAAATAATACAATAAAATAATTAAATGAATAATAGTAATGTAAATAAAATATATGTAGGAAAAAATTAAAATAAATAATTATTTGAGCTCAATATAACATATATTTTTTGCCTTAAGTATTAGCGTTTAGCTATATGACCAAGGCACAGCCAACGGCCTAAGGGTTCAAACCATGACACAAGAGCAAAGGGACCCGAGTTCGATCCTAGCCAAAGGCAGATTTTGCCTCCTTTTTGTTCAATTTTTTTTTCCCAAAAGACACATCGGTTCATCCACTTTGAGACACCATTTGATCAATGATCTTTGTGTTTTTTCGAAATTAACTATACAGACACAAACTAGCATGGATACATCACATCTATACACAATTCATGTATTATTTCATCCCAAAAGGCATCTTAATTAAGGCATGAAAATTGGGAAAAAATTCGAATGAACATGTTTCTTCAAATTTCAAAATTGGCCGAATTGTATCAATTGATCAAATTAAATACACTTAATCAAGGAATCATGATCTGTAAACATAAGATTCGTGATTAATGTGAACCAACAATCACGAATCGAGTCCCAATTTTGAATCGTTCTTATTTGAAAAAATATAACGATTCGTGATTCAAAAATTGAACCATCACAAAGCTTCAAACGACAAATTGATTCGAACTCTATAAATAGGATCACCCCACAAGTAGAAAGCACAATTCAATTTCGAAAAATACACACTACAAGATTGAGATCTGAAAATAGGAGAGAAAGTGTTCGAATTGCAAAAATTGCAAATTCGATGATCGGAGGATTTCGATCCAATTAAAGAGTGTTAGGATCATTAAGGAAGTGTTTTTGATTGATTATAGTGTTTAGAATTGCTCGAATTTGCAATTAGAAGTTCTGAAAATTTTTGAAATTTTTTTTAACTCTCGCCGCCGTCAACCACCACACGAACCACCACTTCTGGTGGTTCTGGGAGTGAACCACCACCACCAGAAGACGCAGCTCCTCATTCACGTCGGGCCGACAAGGTTTCTGGGATCGAGGACCACCAGAATCGGCTGAGGAATGCTTTGAAGCCACCGTCATCGTCTTCTTCACCGTTAGAGCTCCGAGATCCGACCCGAAATCCGAACCCAACCCGGTCGGTCATCGGTCAATGGTCGTCGGTCAAAAGTCAGCAGATTCTGCGGTCCAGATTAAATCAGAGGATCCTACGGTCCAGATTTGATCAAGCAGATCCACGGTCCAGATCGCGAGTCAAAGAATCAGACGGTCAAATTTGGTCCACAGATCAGACGCTCTAGATTTCATCCGAGTTAATCCAACGGTCCAGGTTAGTCCCAATATTTTATTATTTATTTATTATATATTTAATTTCGAAAAATACGAAAAAATAGGAAAAAATTAATAAAAAATCGTAAAAAAAATCCAAAAAAAATTCAGAAAAATCCAGAAAAATTAGAATAATTATTTTTAATGTAAATTTACATGTTTTAACAATTTTTGATATTTTGAATATTTTAATAAATATATTTGCATATAAATTGATCTTTAAATATATATTTGATGCATGAGATGTTTTGTTTTTGTATTTTAATTTTGTTATGATATTTTTGAATATGTTCTGAACATATGTGATGATTATTGAATTTTGAAAAATAATAAATTGTAAATGGATTTTTTTTCTAAACCAAAATTGTTGTTAAATAAGAAATGAAAATTGTTTTTGAATAGAATAAAATGGATTTTTTTTAAGAAATTGAATTTATGGATGATGAAAGAAATGAATGAAGATGAAAGAATTGTTGTTGAACATTTTTGAGAATCATGATATTGATCAAGTTTTTTATAAAAATTTATCTTCATAAATTTACTATGAAGATATTAATCAAGTTTTTATCAAAATTATCTTCATAAATTTGCTATATAGATAATATTCAAAGTTTTCAAAATTATTTTCATAAATTGACTTTGAAAATAATTAAAGTTGTTCAAAAATGTTTTCATAAATTTGCTATGAAAATATTTAATATTGTTTAATCAAAATTGATTTTCATGTAGCATTAAATTAGTCATGAATTATCATAAATTGATTTTTTTTAGAAAAATGATTTTTGAACTTAGAAAAAATATGTTTTTCATGAAATGAAAAATCAATTGATTAGATCATAGGATCATCAATAAAAATGATTTTCATAAAAATTCAAAATTTAATGAACTTAAAGTGAGAATAGTTCAAAAATATGAAATTGATCAACAAACTAAGTTCTTTATAATAGAACTACGTTTTGTCTTATCTCGATTAGCGAGTACATAGCACCTTCGGGGCGACATTAAAAATAAAAATTATTTATTTATTTATTTTGTTTATTAATTAGTTAATTAGATATTATAAGTTTAAAAACTATTAGTTGTTATTTTTCTAAAAATTTAAATATGGTAAAAATGGATCTGATATATTATTTCGTATTAATTAATTTTTCTTTATAAATATTTAACTTTTGCGATTATTTCTGGATGTAATTATAAGTTTCTTTTATATATCTAATTTTTGAATGTTTTGATTTTCTTTGTAAATATTATAAGTGTTCTAAAAATTAAATAGAAAATTATTAAAAATGATTTCTGACTTATTAATATTGTTATTATTTTTTATGTATTCTTTTTGCAAGTTTTTAGAAAAGGATAAATTCTAAATTTTAAACTTAAAGTGGTAACCCCTTAGGTTTTAATAGGTTAGCCCCCGGACTCAGATATCTGGTATTTTTTTTAAAAAGTTTGGTTTTAAAATCAAATTTTCCGCAGACTAGTGGCTAAGTTAGGATTAACCGACCCATTAATCCTAACTTTTCATTTTTTTCCGATTTTTATCGGTTGGCGACTCAAAATATTTTCAAAATTAAATTTCTTTTAATCCCTAGTCGAGGATTTCATGTTAAATGAGTTAGGGTTTAATATCAATCGGGTTAAAAGAAATGAACCGGATGATTTTCAAAATCCAGGCTCGACAAGGCTCATGGAAGAAATGAGGGCAGCTTGTTCCTTGAAGAAACAAGAACAAAAAGATGAAAGAAAGAGAGGAAATTGAGAGAGAAAAGTTAATGAATGGTAAAAAGGAAAAATGTGTAAATGAAAGAGAGAGAAAATGTGTGTAATAAATGAATGAAAGAAAGAAAAAAATAAAACCAAGGCAGCCAAAAAAAAAGTGTGCTGCACATGAAAGATGGAGAGGAGAGAGAGGGGAAATTGTTTGAAATTTGACTTGAAATTGAATTGTATAATTAATGTGTAATATAACTTTTTGAAGAAGGATTGAAATATATTTATTTTAGTAAAAAATGGGAGTAATTTAAAGGACAATGGCAGCCATAAAGGAGTCAAAATCTGCCATGAATTGATATAATGAAGTGTAAAAAGATTGAAATGAAAAGGAAGTGATATGTGTAAGGTGTACTTGAAAGTATGGGTTGTAAAAGTACTTTCTTAATATAAATAAAATAAAATTAGAAAATTTATTCCAAATATTTTTAGCAGATTTTTCATAATTAAAATTAAATAATTATTTGAATTATTTTAGTATTTAACAAATATGTTACGGTATGATCAAAATACGCGAATATGGGCTATAAATAATACTTTTATAACCCGAAAAATTCTAAACAATTATTTTATGAAAATAAAATATTTTTAAAATATTTTTCAATTATTAAATTAATTTATTTTATTTTTAGTATCGGGTCTTAAACAGAATCTAATCCCGTAAAAGCCCGAACTAACTAAATTTTAGAAAAACAAAATTTTCTATCATACATAAAATATTTATCTAATAATATAAGGCTTTATAAGAATAATAAAATTGTGTAATGAAATAAAAGTGAATAGTACAAAAGGCTAATTAATTACTGGTAGTAATTGAAATACAATAAAAAGGTTATAACTATAACTTTTATAACTCGAAAAATTATATAACTGATATATTTGGAAATCTTATGAAATTACGAGTCTAACGGTACTAATGGTATATTTTTTATATCTCGAGCCCGGGACACACTTTTCGAAGTCTGTATCCGAACGGGTTCGAAATAGGTCAAAAATTTACCAATATGATATTTTAAACAAACTTATATTACTACGAGCTATTCTACATATTTAGACTACATCTCGGCCTCTACGGTTAGGGCACTAGATTGCCAGACTTAAACTATTATATTCCACTTAGGATTTCCGGGTGATTTTCCGATTTAGATCTTTACCAATTTGGAAACTGATATTTTATGTTTATACAACATAATTGATTTGAGAAATTTATCTTAAATTTTATTTTTGTAAGTATTTAATATCTTTTAACGTTTTCGAAATTCTTGAATTGGGTTTCATTTCCGAAAGTTAATCGTTATTTACTTTTTAATAATTTGATTTTGGGTTCTATATTACTCGATTTTATAAGTCGGAGTGACGTATGGAATTTTTCATACGTAGTGGTTTTGGAATTGAAGTATGATGAGTTCTTATTTTGTTTTTAAGGATTCTAATTTTTCTCAAGATTCAGAAATTTCTGGATTCGCTCGTGTTTTGGACTAGTTGAAATTCGGTTTTAATTTAAAGTGATTTTTAGGGTTTATTTTCGAAGTTCATCTTGAAATTATTTATTGAAATTTTCCGGGGTTTAAAATACTTGTTTGTTATTGTTTGATGTGTGGTTTGGTCAGGTTATCTCACTAAGCCCGTGGTTCGCTCACCCCCCAACAGTTTTTATGCAAGATTAATAATAGCTGGGACTGGGCTAGGAATGTGTGAAGAGGGCTTCTCCAACAAACTTTATTAAAGATAGAAATATAGGATATGGTAAATTTATAATGTAAATTAGACAAATTGTATAATAATTAAAATTTCTAAGTTCTAAGTCTGAAACCTCATTTTCATTATTTGGTAGGGATACCAATTCTCTACGATCTTAGTAGAAAGTAGAAAAATCGGATTCCATAGTTGAAATCTAGTAATATAATATATCATTTATATGATAGACATTGATAAATGAATAGAGTCTTGTACACTCTGACTTAGAAGATGACTCTCATATTACGGGTGCACACGTGGTATGAGAGCTTTAGATTAATCCTACTAGGCCCCCTTTTGATGCTTGACAGAGGGAAATTTAGGAAGATTATAGGAGAAATTTAGAAGAAGCTGGAGAGGAAGATAGAGAGATGTAGGATTGAATTGAAGAAGAAGAAGAAGAAGAAGAAGAAGAAGAAGAAGAAGAGGAGGAGGAGGAGGAGGAGGAACCCGAATAGGAGGAGCGAACCTGGCCACCTAGGAAGAAGAGAATGATGGTGAAAGAATACCTCCAACCCCTACCCCAGGAGACTCCCAAGAGTGAAAGAAGTAGTGGTGACAAGCATAACCCGCATCAGTCCTATCGAAAATTTTGTAATAGGCAATAAGGAATGCCAAATTGCCTTAAGGATGTCTTTAGGAAGTTCTAGAGTGTTATGTGTTTAGTTCCTTGTTTTATATCTTTCTTTCTCGACATAGCAAGAAAATGTAATTCTAATAGATTTAAATTAGTCGAGTAGCATGGGTTTTCATGTTTATAGGTTTAATGTAAAAGACTCGACCAATTGTATGACCTTGATATGATAATGAAATTAACATGTACTTATCTATGGAGAAAAGTTTCGTTTTCTTAACTAATAATGTGATCAAGCATGGATCTAATAAGGAACATTATACCTAATATGCTCCTAGAAAGTCGTAATTAAGAACGAAATACATGTATATCATTGCACTCAATGAATCATCATGTTCGATTCCTTCGCTTGATTTCCTGCATTGAGTTGTGATTTCTATTCTACATCTTAATATTTCAGAATTTTCTTGAATTGGATTTCATGACTTCAAATTATTATGGCTTATCGAAATTTTGATTTATTACTTAATTTCCACAATTTCAACTTAGTGTATATGGAATAGTGTAATGGAAAAACTTCAACATCTAAATAACAATGTGCGAGGGGCTAAATCCGAAGAAATTGAAACCACGAGCTAAGAATTTTCCTGGTATAAGAAAGCAATCAACCTGCGTTATGCTAGTGTGATTGAGAATAACACCCTAGAACCAGCAAGTGGGCTTTATAAGTACGAACATGTAACTAGCTAATCTCTAAGCATTCACCCAAGACTCAAACCAAAAACAAAACCTAAGATAAGATCCAAAGTGTACAAGACCCCACATCACCACCACCGCCATATTACCAAAGAAACCAGCAAAGCTCAACATCAGACTTTAAAAAGGAGTGATTGTGTATTGATAGAACCTTTGATGAAAGCGATGAAGGGAATTAGTTGGCTTAGATTTAAAATTCTTTTGTGGCTTAGGAAGTCTTACCATATCTTCAGTGGATTATAGGACTTACATACATGGATACGACTTTGGAATATAATGAGAATTAAGAAGAGGAAATCTATGTTCTTAATGTTTTGAGAAGTTTTATTAAAAAGTTCAGGGAGACTATTTTCTTTAGCTGGAAGGTGATACATAGTGCAGATTTTCTCCTCATGATGTAGAATAAGTAATGAGAAAATAAGTTTACACAACTTCTACAACATATACATCTGAACCTTTCATAGATAGCAAAGAAATGGAAGGACGGAATTATTTGGAAATCTAGATAGAGGTTGAATAATTAAGTTAGAAGGACACAGAATAAAAGTAAAAATTCAAAGATTGCAAAAATAAATTCTCAAATAACCGGAAAGGGAGATGTTGAGGAAACTCCATTTAATTTGTCATGTGCCAAAATTCACAGACAAGAGAGGTAAGTCTTACTATAGATTCTAAAGAAATGAAAGTATTGTGTCGACTCAGGAGAGCTGACAGTGTTAGAAGGAAATGAATACGAAATCGTTCCTAGTATAAGCTGGTTAATTATGATTTAAGCTACTGAGGATTGTCGAGAGAAAATAATAAGTTTTATGAACAATATAGAGAAAGGTGAAGTTGTCAAGAGGAACCACAATAAGCCAGAGAAAATAAATTAAATTCTTGTGCGGAAAAGATGAATGATGAAGACATAATGTCCATTGAGGATATGTTGGATAAGAGAGAATTACGGAAAACACAAGATATACCAACGATGGATAGATACTCAGATGCTATCCCAGAATATTGCCTAGGTTGAGCCAAGAGGTAAGGATTGATCTTAAGAATTGATTGGATCCCTCATACATAATTGATATTAGAAACATCGTATTGGATGACACTTGTGAAACCATAGGGGCCGAAAGTTCAGTAGCAAGAACAGTAGGATCATAAACTCATAGGGCCTTGTGTGCCGCCATAGGGTGCACTTGTCTCGCCTTGAAGATGATGTATCAATCATTGGGGCTGTGCATCGAATTTATAGTAAACTCGATGAGTTACAGTCAAGAATAGATACCATTTCTTTTCTTAGGATCAATGATCTATTTTGATTGGTTGCAAGGAGTCTGCATGTTTCTACGCATTAATTTATGCCTTGAATTATCACCTATTAAGGATAAAACCCAAGAATGTACCAAGGTCAACTGTTTGCACCAAGCATGGGCACTATAAATTTTTAGAGATGTCTTTTGATTTGATAATGCTCCAACAGCATACATAAATCTTACGAGTAAAGTGTATGAATCACCCTTGGATAAATATGTAATATCCCTTGTTGATGACTTCATGATATGCCCAAAAAGTGAGGAACAACATTAGGAGCATCTCAAGATGACAAGACAAGCTCTAAGGGAAAATAAGTCGTTTGCCAAACTATCTAGGTATGACTTTTGGCTAGAACGGATATCCTTTTTAGATAGAATGTGTCAAGAAAAGATCTTTGGATAATCCAAGGAAATCACGGCCATTGTGGAGTGGAGACATCTATGGATGACTACCCGAATAAGAATCTTTTGGGAGAAAACTGACAACGGATATAAGTTAGTAAAATAATTATTCTTATGGAACAATAGCTAGGCTCTATACCCAGTTAACACAGAGGAATGAGAGATTGCATGGATAGAAGCAAAAGAAAAAGCTTTCAAGAATTTGAAATAATAACGAGTTCAGCACTAATCTTGATTTTGCCAGACTCGTAAAAATCTCATATGATGCATAGTGACGCTCCAGGGAATGGCTTTGAACAAGTATAATGAAAGAAGGAAAAGTCATTACTTACAAGTTCTAATAACTGAGACCCCGTGAGCGGGACTACCTTGTATATGAATAGAAGTTAGCTGCAATTGTCTCTAATTTAAAACATTGGAAGCCCTTTTTATATGGACAAAAAGGTAAGATATATGTAACAGATCATAAAAGCTCTAGGTATCTGTTTACATAGGAGGAAATTAAATGTGAAACAAGGAGGATGATTGGAATTGATAGAAGATGATGATCAGGAAATCAAATATTGCATGGGAAAAGTTAGAGAAAAGTGACAGTATAGGTCATAAGCCAAAAAGAACCAGCAAGTAAATTAGAATAATTGAGGATTTAAATTCGCTACACAAGGTAGGGATTTAGAGATATTCAAATTTGTGCTGGAACTAAGCTTGGTTAAGAAAATCAAAGGGAGCTCATAATCTGATGGAGTAATGCAAAAGCTTAAAGAAGAATTTCAAGAAGTAAAATACTCTGACCCTGTAATGAAGAAGGAGGATATGGTCGAAAGAAAAAGAGGGTTGAATGTAACATAAGATTAAGGAGCCAAGGAATGAAAGTATGAGTGAGGTCATTACTGGTGGGACAGTACAAAGGGAAAGCATAGCGAAGTGTGCTATGGAATGTACGACATGTATATGGGCGAAAATAAATACCGAAGGTCATGTGGAATACTAAGGCTTTTGCCTATCCCTAGATGGAAATGGATCAAACGTCCATGGGTTTCAAGAAAGGTTACCCCAAAGACTTCAAAAGGTTGCTATACAGTATGGGTGACCATGGATCGATTAATCAAGTCAACACCCTCTTTGCCAATCAACATCATGCACCTTGAGAGCAAACTGGCCAAGTTCTACATTCAAGGAATAGAGCAGCTACAGGACGTACCTACAAGAATTATACTTAATCGAGACCCAAAATTTATAGGTTCTAGGTAAGGTTACGAAAGAGTTTGGACACAAAACATCGCTTCGCCTCGCTTATCACCCTTAAACCAATAGACAGTTGAATGGACAATTCAAACCTTAGAAAGCATGTTAAGGACATGTGTTTTGAAAATTCAAGGGGAATTACAATAATCACATACTGCCCAGTAAGACTTGCTTGTGAAGGCAGCTATCACCCAACCATTTGGATACCACTCTATGAAACCTTGTATAGACAGTGTCATGAGACACCCCTGTTTTAGAATGACATAGAAAAGCTTGACAATGAGATAATCTTAAGACACCAAGGCAGTTAATAAAGTAGGAACGTCTCAGAAAAAGGAGGAAGAAACTTGAACAAGTGAAGAAGATGGGCAAAATGGAAAAGAAACAAGTTCACGAAATTCAAGTGGGTAACCACGTGAGCTTAAAAGTGAATTCCATTAAGAAGGCACGAAGGGCAAGCACCCTAGAAAGGTCGAGCCCGAGATACCCTGAACCTTTGAGATGTTAAGAAAGATTAGACATCTAGCGTATTGGTTGGTCCTGTATCCCAAAATTCATAAGAAACATATCGTATGTCCTATGATTTGGTACTAAGGAAATATGTACTAGGCTCGGAATAATCATGGAATTAATACCGTTCAGTCCAAAGAAACCTTGCACAAGAGGCACATCCAGTGATAGGCATGGATGCGAGGGCGCAAGGATTGCTTACCCAAGAGGCTAGATAAGTGAAGATATTAAAGAAGAACAAGCAACTGAGGAGAAAATCTGAGAGACCAAAGAGGATATTTGGAGTACGTATTTTGAGTTGATAAAAAGGGGATACATAAGTTTCAATTTTACGGAAAAAAAAACTCTATTTAAGGGGGATAGGTTGTAAACCCTCGTTTTCTTAAGTAAACCTGAGTTCGATTTCAGGAAATATTTAAAACTAGAAACTGAAATCCTAAAGGAATATCTCTAAACCAATCGGACTTAGGAATTCTAAGTCCAGCGATATCAAGAAGGAAACCCTGAAAGAATAAAAATGAGTTAACTTCGAAGTAAGACTCTAAATCAAAAAGTCAACCAGAAACCTAACTCAACAAAATCTCAGAAAACCCTAGTGGTTTAGATCCGGCAATCCCGAGTTCTCAAACCAAGGAGTCGAAATATGAGTGGGAAGTGTAGATTTCTCGTCTTAATATTAGAATGCTAAACAATATACGATTAGTGAATTTTCGACCTATTTAGAGCCTGATCGGATATAAGTGTCGAAAAGCATGTCACAAGGCTCGAGATATTAAATATATGATATTAGTACCGTTAGATTCGTAATTTCATAATATTTTTAAATATTTTAGTTATATAATTTTTCGGGTTATAAAAGTTACAGTTATAACCTTTTATCATATTTTCATTACTACCAGTAAATTAAGTGTCTAATCAACTTTTGTTTTTTTACACTATTTATTAAGTACAACTACCCACACCCTATTCTTATATCCTTACAACCTATTCTTACAATTTTACAATATTTCCTTACAAATTTACTTTTCCAATATATTTTGTACACAAACTACTCATTAAATTTGAAATTATTACACAACAAAAAAAATCAAAACACTTTCCTCTCCCCTCACTCTCCAAAAACCGGTGCACACCGCCCCCCACACATTCTCTATCATTTGTTAATTTTATTTAATTTATTATTCATACAAACCCGAATTCCTTTTTCTATATAAACTCCTTTTCATCTTTCACTTTTCTTCATTTCTTACAACACCGACTTTTGGAATTTATATTTTTTTTTTTTGCTTTTTCTCCCTCTCCTTTCTCTCCTTGCCGTGAGCCCCATAAGCCACACACACACACACACAAAAATTCTTTTTACTTCAGGTTTCCTTCTCCAAAACACTAAATAGGTAATAGATCTTAACCCTACCACTTTAGAAACATGTAATGACAAGTTTATACATATGTGGATCCACCAAAATCCCTATGAGCTTTATGTTAAGGATGTGGAAAACACTAAAACACGATATTCTTGTCATCACAATGGGTAAATCTTGTGATTGGAGTTGAAATATTATCATTTTGCTATATCATTTGCTATCTATTATTTTTATGGAAACTTTGAGCTTATATTTTCATTTCTATTCTCATCTACATATTTTCCATGATGCATTTACATTCATGACATGAGTAGTATAGTAGATCTACTTGTTTAGAGGAGTTAAAATAAAATAGCTATTTGTTTTACATGCATGAAAGATTTGCTACATGTTTTTCTTAAGGAAAATATTGATCAAAACTCAAGATCCATTTTGTTTCTATCAAAAAGTTATTTTTAAAATTCGGATCTTGAAGAAGACCCATTTAGAAAACATATTTTCCAACTTCAAAATAAAGGTTTTACATGTAAAATGAAGGGCTTAGGTAATGAGTATCATAAAGTAGTGATTTTTATAAGTTGTTCATGGTTTTACTAAGAGAAATTTTTAAAACAAGGAAATGATCAAAGGTCAAGTTAGATCTATGATTCAACTCCAATAAAAATGTAAAAATTCGTATCTAGGGTAAAATGCCAAGAAAACACTTGTTTTCCAACCCTAAAACAAGAGTTTTATTAAAGAAATGAAAGCCTTAGGGAGTAGGTTTGATTAGGACTTAGTTTTAGAAAAGTTAAATGAGTTTTTCACAAGAAACAATCTCAAAAACAATTTTCTAAATTCGGATCTAAAAATGATCCCTATTTAAACACATTTTCAAATGTCAAAATGAGTATTTTAATGGAAAAATAGAAGCTTTAGGAAATAAATATAATAAAGACTTGATTTTTATAAGAATAAATATGTTTTATTAAAGTAGAAACTTAAAACCAAGAAAAGGTTTCCCAACTAAGATCGAACAATAATCTCATTTCCAAAAATTGTGGAAAATTCGTCCTAAGGTAAAACCCACGCTTTAAGCATCGATTTTTCCAACCTTTAAATGAAGAAATTTGTTGAGATAATGAAGGCATTCGATACATAGGTCACCAAGGCTTTATCATAGTAACAATATGTATGATTTTTAAAGATATAAAGCTAGTTTTCTCAAACAAGCATTCACAACATTATTTCAAAGTAAAAGTTTTTCCAAGAATCCTTTTCAACCAAAAATATTTAAGGAAATACACATAAATAGCTCATATCATATCATGCATGATAATAACATGTAGATATTACATGTACATATGATTTACTTGATAGAAATAATGCAAATTTCACAAAACAATTTCGAAATCACAACTTTTAGAAACTGATCAGATCTGATCCAAACATTTTGAGACATAAAAATTTTCAAAATTTAGTAACAACATCATAAATAGATAGATCTTTCAAAGTAGATCGAAATCGATAGCTTATTTATGAAATTCTGAGTTAAAATGATCAAGTTACGACTGTTTCAAGTTGGAATTTCTAATTATTACGGAAATTACGAATTCAAAGGTTTTTATTTGAAAATTTGGAGTTAGTTATGGTATAAAATACTCATAAGGGTATTTCTTTCATTTAGGTGATTTTGAATTCCGGCAAAAATTCTTGTTTCTGGATTGCTACTATTAGAGACCGGAGACCATGGCCGAGTGAGTTCACTATTTTTAAATTTTATGTTTATGCTTGTGCTTGTGATATTAGTGCCATTAGAATTAGTGCAAGATAAAATGGATTGTATGAATATGATTTCTATATGGGTGAATTGACGATAAGAATATCGAAATGAGCTTGTTGTAATTATTTGTATGACTTAGTATAGAATTGGTATGTCTGAAATCTCTATGATCACCTATAAGTTGTTAAATTAATATGTCATGATCTTATAATCAAATTGACCATGCATACCATATGTGAGTGACATTACATAGGTTATTATACCTTTGTGGGAAAAAGGCATAATAGCTAGGCAACGAGGAGCCTATAAACTCGAATGTTGGTGTAATGGCCGGAAATTAAATGTTTGCGTGTGAGCCAGAATTGAAAATGTGTTCGGGTGGGTACCTATATCAACCACAGTATAAATTAAAAATGTGTGTGGGTAGGCACTTGTATCAACTATAATGAAAAGTAAGAAAAATTCAAATTGTTGGTCGTATGGGCTTGAAACACCTAACCCCGAATAGAGGGCGTAAATCCATTCAACATAAGACTTCAGGTTAGTCTTATGTATTGTATGCTCATGTGTTTGAGCGTTCATATGATTCTTAATAACTTGTTTGTTATATACTACTGTTGAGCATTTAATTTTGGAAGTGGAACTCATTAAGCTAGCGTAGCTTACACCCCTACACTTTCTTTCTAATGCAGTTCCCGTACTTAAGACTGTGTCTCCTAACCTGGCCAAATCAGGTAATGAGAGACTAGGAGTTATTTCCCTAGAAGTTCACAATTGGTTTTTATAGTTTTCACTAGTGAACCTAGAAGGATCAACTGTTACCAAAAAGGATAATACTTAATTTTATGTGTAGGGGAATACCCCTTAATGCTTTGTAACTGATATTGAGACATCTGTGGTTTATATTTTTATGCTTATCCTATCAAATTAAACTATCCGTCCCCAATTGTTTATGTATTCTATTGTCGTGAAGAAAGGCCTTGCATACTAACACAAGACTTCTGAATGACTGTGATTGTGATTCTTAAGTTTTAATTAGCATGCGGCGGACTGTTATGTCTAGGTTACCCTTTGAGACGTGATAGGAGCCTTAATTTTTAAAGTACCAAATGAATTTTTCTTAAAGAAATAACCTCGAAATCATTTTTACAAAATTCGATCTAAGAATAGCTCATATTTAGATCCTTATTTATAAAGTGTAAAATGAGGATTTTTATTGAAAAATGAAGACCTTAAAGAAGAGATATAGTAAAGGCTTAATTTTAGAAAGTATAAATAAATTTTATTAAGGAAAATCTCTAAAACAAGTGTGACTTGTCAAGAACACAAAACAAGTCTTGTTAAGTTAGGTGTTCATGACATCTTGTAAGTAAAAGCTTTCTAAAAATATTCTTCCAATAGAATATCATCAAGAACATACATATAGAAAGCTCATGACATACCATTCATGATAGTAACTTGTTAATATTGCATGAATATTTGGCATAGATAATAGAAACATCGTAACTCTTCATAAAAACAATTTCAAAAATGGATGTTTGGCTACTGAGCCAAACTTGTTTGAAATTTTTGACACTTAAAAGTTTTCAAAATTGAGATATTATATTAGAATTAGATAGATCTTTCGAAGTGGATAGGAATTGGTATATAATTTGTGAAATTCCGAGTTAAAGTGACCAAGTTATGGCCGTTTTAAGTTGGAATTTCCATTAATGACTAGAATTACGAACTAAGTAGTTTTTATGAAATAAAATGGATTAGATATGAGTTGAAATACTCATTTATGTATTTCTTTCGTTTAAGTGACTTGGATCTCTAGGATTCGATACTACCGGACTATTATTACTAAGAGACCGGCGACCTATGGTAGAGTGAGTATTACTTCATAATTTCATTTCTTGATTGTGTTTGTAGTGATTAGTTGCACTAGATTATGAGGCAAAAAATAAAAATGGATTTGCATGATGAAATTATGGGGGATTATGTATGCTTGTTGATGAGTTGAGAAATTGTATTAAGAATATCAGAACCGGGTGATTAACTTATGCTTGTTTAAGATATTATAGGATTGATTATTTACGAGATTGGTTGATCACCTAAAAAATTGGTTTTAATAATTAATCAGATTGATAATTAACATGGACATAATCACTTCACGATGGAGATGGAGCATTAGCATATGTTGGTTACCCATGATCCATAAACGGCTAAAAGTTGGTTGATCTTGATCCATAAATGACATAAATGAGTTGGTTGATCGTGATCTATAAACGACATAAGTTGGTTACCTGTGATCATAAATGGCACATTAATTCAATGGTAGTACCAAAGTATTCGTTAATCTACTAACCCCGAATAGAGGGCGTATATCCATTCACATATTGTCACGCCCCAAAGGAGTACCCTAAACATAACAGTCTACCACATGCCATATAAGACTCACAAATCACTACCCAAGTCCTTTGGGAGTCTTGTATAGATGTAAGGCATCCCTTTACGACAATAAAATACTCAAACCGATAGAGTTAAAGAGTTTAATTTGGCATTCAATAGCATTAGAAAATAAATCAAAACACATATGTAATTAGTTATAAAATCTAAAGGGCATTCCCCTGCAAAAGAATATTAATTAGAGATCTATTACAGTCATCTAGAGTCTCTTGGTTTCCTATGAAAGTTTAAACAAATTTGAATACAACTTCTAGAGGAAACACCTAGCTCATGTACCTGAGCTGTAGTTTGTCTCAGTCTAAGCCATATGAATTCGTGCTACAATAAATAAAAACTATAGGGACGTAAGCTACACTAGCTTAATGAGTGAGAACTTCCAAGATCACAATTATAAAACATCAATCAAACAAGTGGTTAATTAGACAAGTGATATGCATCAAACATATGAAATCATCAAACATATGTGGATGGACTTGTGTTGTCACGCCCCGAGGGTATTCTAATAATAACAATCAAGAACCACTCGATTATCATTATTAGGTTACCTTCTAGGAATGACATGATTTCCAAAAACAGGATCTTTTAGTTGCTTGGATGGAATTAACAAACATATATAAGATGTAAATTAGTAAACAACTATTACAAACTACTACATTACAGATCATATGCTTCAGAATTCCTTACAACCTTTACTGATGATTCTAATGCACATTAAATGCATCACAAGACTACTACAGATATAGATATTCTAATCCTCTACTAAACTTTAAACTTCTGGCTTCTACTCTCTTACCGGGACCATGCTCCTGCTAGTAATGAGCCAGGGGCGCAAGGTAAACCTGAAAGGACTGTGGGAGTGTGAGCTAAAACACAAGCTCAGTGAATAACCAGAACTTATTACATATAACATACAAGTTATTTATCAGTCATATGAAATGCATCAATCAAACAAATGAACATTACAAGCTTGGATAATCCGAAATCCAAACAGGATGAAGATTTACGCCCTCCCATCGGGGTTGAAGGATCACAATCTATGGTCCACCTACCCAGGAGAGACTTAAGCTTTCAGGAAATAATAATCTCAAATTTAGTTATCTCTTTAAACTTATCATGTTTCATTATTTATTTCCTGTTTAGCTTTAGAAACTCCACTAAGTGTTAGTTATTCTCATGTAATACCATAAGCGGCGTCCTTCGTTTACCATGTAGTTCCTATGGTATTAACAGAACAAAAGTAATCTTGCAATTAACTACTAGCTCTCTGGCCTAGATAATTCAAGCATTACCAGAGATCTAAGAAACTAACACGTAGTAGACTACCACTTACTCAATGCTTTTTATGCATAGTATGTAATGCATGATTATTTTCCATTATGGTACCAGTAGTTTTTAGTCAATTTGGGGGTGATCAAGCAATACAGACACTCAATTAGATACTACATACATTATCAAGATTCACGCAATTGTGTTATCACTTATTTTAGAGTGACATGGCAATCAATGGAATAAAATACACAACTTTCATATTTCAAACAGATCACCAATTTTCATTATCTTTTTATTTAAGGTTCACTACTAGTACAAGCACAACCAATGTAATAAGACTGAGTCACTCACCTGCCCATCCTATTTAATCGTAGTAATCTTCAGGTAGGTCCTCCCCAATACCCGAGTCACCTATTAAAATAAATAATATAATCATTAAAATTTCCTAGACTGTACAATCTAGTTTCTATGAATATTTTAAGTGTTCTACTGGGTTGTTGGGTTTCTGTTTCATTTTTAGCTAATCTTTCGAAATAGCTCTAAGTTCTAAATCCTTGTACTCGCAGTTTTATTGTATTGGTTCTGGTTGGATTTGCGAATCTATCAATTGGGTATTTGGAAAGTTAATAACTTCGTTAAATCATTTTTATTGTCCAAAATATCAGTTTTCTTTTATATTGCTTAATAAATTTTTCTTATAAAGTATAGATGTTCCTATACTCACAAATTTGGATTATTTAAATTTCCATTGTTATCGATTGATATATAAATATTCTAGTATATACTTAGTATTTACTAATTCATAATTTATACATATATATATATATATATATTTTTTTTTTTTCTATGAGAACATATTCACTAATAAAAGAATTTATTAACTTAATTATAACTATTTTCGAAATTATTTTTCTCTTTTTGTAAATCATAAGAACATTAATAATTATCATCATTAATAGCACCAAAAATAATTATAATATCAATAATACTAATAACAATAATGATAACAATATAATAATAATAATAATAATATAATAATAATAATAAAAAATTTCCGAAAATAGCTTAGAGGGAATAATTATATTTCATCACCTTAAGAGTTATACTAATTATCTTATACTTTAATTAATATTTATTATTAAAGTAATTTTAGTCTTATATTCATATTATTTTAGAAATATATTTTCGAAAATTTTAACAAAATTCTTTTAATAATATTAAGATTATTAATGATTATAATTAAAAACTTATTATGCGGAAATTACTTAATAAAGTAATTTATATTTCTAAAAATTCTTTTTAGATTAATAATAATAGATTAAATACTTAAACATCCTATATCAGAAAAATAATTTTATTTTTAAATTTAAATAAATTTCGGATTTAATATTATTATATTACTATTACTATTCCAGAAAAATAAATAAATGCAGGAAAAATAATAAACATTCTAAAATTATTTAAATTATTATTTATTATATAATTATTTATACTTAGTTTCGTTTTTCCTTTTTCTTTTTCTTTTTTTTTTCTCTGGCCGAGGGGTACACGGGGTTAAGTACGCCCGTACACCGTTGCTGGCCGAGGGGTATACGGGTTAAGTACGCCCGTACACGTGTTGGCTGAGGGGTATACGGTTTAAGTACGCCCGTACAACGTGCTGGCTGAGGGGTATACGGGTTAAGTACGCCCGTATACCCAGCCTGTGCTCATCGGGAAGCACTGTTCATCATCTTCCCCGATGAGCCGCGGCCATTTCCGGCGAATACCGACGTTAAAACGTCGGGATTTTGGATCTAAAAGACTCCTAGGGACCTAATTAGCTTAAATATCCAAGAATCATAACTTAAAAACAACATGTTATCCATGATTTCGAATCATCAAGCTCGGTTAGGGTTTAGGAAGATTACCTTCGTTGTGACCTCTCGATGAAATTCGAAGCTCCTAGTGGCCTTGGTTAGCTTCCTAAGATGTCTAAGAGTCAGTCTCAATCTTTAAAATTGAAAGAAAACTCGCGGAATGAGAATCACTTACCTCAAGCTCGTTTTTGAACGTTTTTCCAGATTTTTGTTCGAATTCTTGAACTGGGTTTGTTCGAGCGTTTAAAAATCAGTTCTTGGGTTGGTTCTACTCCTAATGAGATGTAGATGAATTCTGGAAGGTTTGGAAGAGTTTGGAGTTCGTTTGCTTAGCCATCCGAGTTCGTTTGCTTATATATATATAAATAATGTAATGCAATTTCCGGCCGCGTTTCTTCCTCAAATCCGATACAAATTGCTCTTGTTTGTTGCTCATTTCATTCCTTGTTTGATTATCATAATATAGGGGATGATTTGGCCGATTTGCATTGGTTGAATTTAGATTTATATTGACTTTAACATTGCTTTGTTGAAGGATTTTCGGCTCACCAAAATTAAGAAGATCCCAGCCCTTCACTCCAAGTGGAAACGTCTCCAGCAAGTTGCAAACATATATATATATATATTATATAAGAATTAGATAATATTTAGTTAAGTTTTCGGGTAGTTTATTACAAAAATAGGGTATATTTTAGCTTATATATGTAAATGTACATGTACAAAGGTCGTAAATGAATCCTACAAAGTGTTTAGTTTAACAAAAAGTACAGATTTAAGCTTTAATAGTACGTATCTAATTGTTTAAGAAAAATTTATCCTACGCGATTTAGGTTTTATAAGCTTTTCGGGTCAATTTTCGTTTCAGGCTCCAAGGGCTTTAGAAAACCCTAATTTGATTATTGGTATGATTCAATTCTGTATTTGAGGTCTAGATCTCAAGATATACATCATTTTATGTTTTGATTAGGTATTTATAATCCTAACAGTTTACCTAGATATCACAATTTCCTAACTAAAACTCTATTGAGTCATTTATGTACTATTACAACTAATATATAGGCTATACTAATTATATATATTAGATTTGGATACTCACTATGAAATCTTATCAATGTAGTTTATTATTGACTAGAGCTCTCAAATTTTAGGGTTCTAATGCAAATATGGGTTCATTACTATACCTTGTTTTAATTCCCGATCTCTATTGAATACTAAGGTAATCACTTAATATCCATATTTAGGTTTTCCTATATATTCTGTCTGTTTGACAAGAATTCGGGTTTAGGGTTTGAAGTTTCCTTTGATCACAACCTGAATTATTAACTCGGAATACGATATCTTGTTTTTGGAAACAATTGGGGTCAAAGAAGTCCTTTTATAAAGTCTATGAGTCCCAAACCGTTCAAATTGAAAGTATCTATCTAAACCAGAGTTTCTAATTAACTCCTAAGGTTACTAGTCAACCCATAATTTCTAGTCTAGGGTCGTATCTTATGATGGAAGTTTTCGGGGTTTACATGCGCCCTCCATCCCGGGATAACAGAGTAACGAATCCTACGGTACTACTCAATATGCCATTTAGGATCACGGTCAACCAACTCATAAATTCGTTTCTGGATCACGATTAACCAACTCATTAATTCATTTATGGATCATGATTAACTAACTTTTACACCGTTTAGGATCACGAGCAACCAACCAATGCTAATGCTCCATCCCCATTATGATATGAATGAGTCCATATTTATTTTCAATGTCGAATAGTCAATTATACCAATTATTTTAAGTGATCAATCAATAATCGCAGACAGTCAATCCTAATTCATCTATACAAGCAATGGTTAATCACCCGGCTTCAATATTCTAATATTCAATCATGCATATCCATTTTTATCTTTACCAAGTATCTAATGCAACTATCATTACAACCACATACAATAATTGAAATCGAAAGTGGTACTCACTCGGCCGTGGATTACCGGTCTTTTAGTAAAATAGTCCAGTGGTAGAGATTCGTCAAATTCGGGGTCACCTAAAAAAGAAGAAATACCCTAATAAGTATTTCATCACTTAACTAATCCAAACTATATATCAAAACTTAATAAATTCGTAATTCTAGTCATTTGCAGAAGTCCCGACTTAAAATGGTCGTAACTTGGTCATTTTAAATCGAAATTTCGCAAATTATATATCGATTTCTATCTAATTCAAAAGATCTACCTAATTATAATATTATTTTCAAGTTTTGAAAATGTTTGAGTCACGAAATAGTAGGATCAGTTCTGATCAGTAATGATTCTCCAATTCCGAAAATAGTTTTGTAAATATTTGAAATGTTTCTAATTTATAAATCAATTATACATGCAATATTAATGATTTCCTATCATGAATGGCATGTTATGAGTTTAATGTATACATGATCTTGATGATGTTTACTAAATGAAAATTTTAGGACTTCTTTATTTTGTAAAACTTCAAAAATAACTACTTTTAAGAAAACTAGTTTCTTAACTTTGATAACTCACTTGTGTTTTGGGATTATTTCTTAGGAATTTCTAGTTATCTTTGTTAAAATTGAGTCTTCATAAAATTTATTTCTTAAGACCTTCATTTCTACACAAAAATTTCCATTTCATACTTTGTAAACATATTTTCAAGTAACATCTATTCCAAAATCCGAATTTTTAGAAATTTAGTTTTTGAATGTTTTCTTTAAGAAAAACTTGTTTAATGCATTAAAATTTAAGGCCGTATTATACCTATCCCTTAAGACTTTATTTATTAAATAAAACTTTCATTGAGCTTAGAAAATAGGTGTTTTATGGAAATAATCCAAAATTACGAATTTCCTAAATTGAGTAGTAACTCAAAATTTCCTATATTGTTTATACTCTTTGTTGTGCATATTTCTCTTATCAAATCTCATTCCTTCTTATAAAAATCATCACTTAATGATATTTATTACCTATAATCTTCATTTTTCATATAAAACACAAGTTCTAAAATTGATAAAAGGGTTTTTAAAGCATGGTTTTGAATTTATACGAATTTTTCACGTGAACATTTCAACAAAAGTTTTTCTTTTTCAAGTATCTTGTCTTATCTACTTAAAGATTTACTAACTACAACATTTATATACACAAGACAAAATTTTATGAGCATAATGCATTAAAACACAAAATATTCATGAGATCATGAATGTCAAGTAATATGAGTATCTAAACGCTAGATCTACTACTTATGAACATGGATTTTTATGCAAGATCTCTACTTTATTCTACTATTATATGCATGAACATGAAGATCATTTGATGAAAACATATTTAAACACAAGATCCACTCTTATGATGGCTTGATATTCTTGTATTAGTATTTTCTTGTCCCTAGCAAGTGCTCATGGAGACTTAATGTGAAAATACTCATGAATAATCTTGCCATTACAAGATTTAATGATAGAAAAGGGTTAGGATTCATCACCTAAGGCTTGAATCAAGTGGAAAATGAAGAAGAAATGAGCTTATGCGTGTGTGTGTGTGTGTGAGGTGTGTGGGGGCTCACGGCACAAAGGGAAATAGAGAGAGAGTTGTGTAATTTTTTTAAAAACAAATGAAGTAAATGAAGGAAAGAGAATGTAAAAGATTATTTATAGTAAGTGAATTAGGGTTTATGTAATTATAAAAATAAAATAAAATACAATAAAACAATATGAGGCAAAATTGTGCAGGTGGGGGGGTGGGTGGGGTGTGCCCCAGTCACAAGGGAAGGGGAAGAGAGAGAGAGTTAAATTAATTTTGTTTTGTAATTTATGTAATAAAAAGTATTGAATGTAATAATTTGTTAAGAGACAAATTTTCATTAGAAAAGAAAATGTAATTGAGTGTTTGTAAGGATGTAAGACTAGGGTATGGCTTGTGTGTGTAGCAAGTTGTACTTGTGAATAGTAATAAATAGTAAACAAGACAATTATCTTACTGGTAGTAAGGAAAATAAGAGAAAATGCTATAATTGTAATTTTTATAACTTGAAAAATTATAAAACTTATATTTTTGAAATCCTTATTAAATTTCAGTTCTAAAGAGTATTTCGAAATATTTTTCCAAATTTCTAGTTCCAAGGCTAGCTTTTCCGTAATGGATCTCGGAAGGCCCGAAATAGAAAATTTTTCGAAATCAAAACTTTTTATGGTTTGAAATATACTTTAAAACAATATTCCACATTAAATTATTTTATAAAAGTTCTTTTAATTTGAAACCGAAGGAAAGCTGGATCCAGGCTTCCTAGGTTTCTGTCATAAGGTTTATACTAATCTGGTTTAGGGTTTTAGTTTCCGGTTTTCGAAGTTTACTTGATTACTAGGAAAACAGGGGTTTACACATATGATTTCCGACTGATCATATGTCTTGTTTTTCATCTCGTTGATGCACTCCATATGATTGAATAAATAACTTGATTGAATGATTTGTTATAAGTGTCTTTATGGAAGTATTCACTCATTAAGATAGTGTAGTTTATGCCCCCACAGCTTTTTTTTATTGCAGTTTTCATATATTTGGTTAAGGTCGAGGCATCCTACCGAGCAGGTATAGGAAATAGGAGTTGCCTTTAGAAATTTATGTTCAATTTTGATAGACTTCCATAGGAAACCCTATTAATTATCGGATGACTATAAAAAACCACTTCTAAACTTAATATTCTTTTGTGGGGGAATACCCCTAGAAGTTTTGTAATTAATTATGTGGACTCATGGTTTATATTATGATGCTATAGTATGTCAAATTAAACTATTTATCTCCATTGCTTTATGTATTCTATTGTCATAAAGGTACGCCTTGCATCTGTACGAGACTTTGGAATGATTGTGGTAGTAATTCCCGAGTCTTATATAGCATGCGGTGGACTGTTACATTCAGGGTATCCCATGGGACGTAACAGTTTAAGTTGGTATTAGAGCATAAAGTTATAAAGCATGATAATAGAACTTAAAAAGCTTGAGAGTTTAAGTAATTAAACAATAGGATAAAAATGGAGTTAAAAGTTTAAGCTAACTAGAAGTTTTTTCTTGGTGTAGCTTTCTTTAGGGGAAACTTGGGAAAGGGCAAGGAACTTTGTTAAGATGCATGAAGAAACTTTTGTGGAATATCGCTTAAGATTGAGAACTTTATGCGAAGACTTTGCTTTAGCTCGAAAAGCTAGAACCATGGCTGAAACATATAGGATGTGGAAGGAGGTCTTAAGTATACATGATGGGTGTCGGTGGTGGACCAGATTAGATATGATCCCATTAGAAGAAGGAGATGGACTATGTTGGAGACTATCTATACAATAGAAAGAATCATAGTAGAATACGGACGTGAGATGATGTTGAGGGAGGCTACTTTTATCTTGAAATATGAAGGAAATCCTACTCATCTAAACTTTAGAGTATGGAATAGTATTGGACCTTTGTATGTCTATGTCCATGATGACCTAATGGATCATAGAAAGTGGAACATAGCTGATGCTAGGAACCACTTCTTCTGGCAGGAAGTATACCTAGACATTATACCACTAACTGTAGGGATCCAAACCCCCCATGCTAGTGAGATTGGGATGCAATTACCAAATGAACCTGTGGAAGAAAATAATGATGATGATGATAATGATGAGAATGATAATGGGAATGAGAATGAGAATGAGAATGAAAGGAATGAAGAGAAGGAAGAAGAAGAGGAAGGGGATCCGGAAGAGGATCCAAATTGGGTTGAGGAAGAGGAAGCTAGAACACCACTACCTATTATGATAGAGGAGGACCCCAATCACATGCCAAACCTACCAAATATAGACTTTGACAGAGATTTGGAGATCCCCGATTATGATATGATAGAAACTGATCCGGATCCAACTATTTGGAGAGATATTCATGAGGTTAATGAACATCCTAGGGTGACTAATGAGTTAGTCAATGATCCTATGGAGGTGGAGAATGAAGACGAAGCTATATTAACGGAAGTAAGAGAGATTATGGACCAAATTTGGGAAGAATCTGGAAGAGAGTTGGGAATAGAAGAGAATAGTGAGAATAGACAAAGAGCAAGAGAAGAAGAAGAGGAGGAGGAGCATGAACAAGAAGATTTGACCCGACCCCACCCCCTAGAAGGAGGAGGTTAACCATAAGAGCTTACCTACACTAGTTCATCTGTAGGGACGATGGAAGTTCATAGCAGAGGTCGACTTCCAAGTCCGACCCCTGAAGACTCCGACTGATAAAGAGGAGAGATGGAAGCAAGTCTAATGCTTATAGTCCAATAGAAATTTTGTTATGAGCAATGCAGGATGCCAATTTGCTCCTAGGTTCTTTAACGGATTTAGTATGATGTAAATTTTGTCTTTTATCTTTTGTTTCTTTTAATCGATTAGTAAGATGATGAAAAAGGATTAGGTCTAGAATAACTATAACACCCTAACCTACAACCCACCATGTATCCTCCCTTATATAGGATACATAAAGGCTCTAATATCCACAATAATGCATTTATCGCCTGTAAACACATATAGGGTATCTCATAGGATACAAAACCTGTTTAAACTAAAAACATATACCTCATAAAATATGAACTCTTAGTTCAAGCATAAAATCCAAGTCGTCATCACATAGCCAACAAATTCAGCAAAAAACTAAAAATTATTCACATCAAAATCTTTTCATCTAAAACCAACATAAACATCCAACTACAACTCTAAATAACCTAAACATGTCTTTTCTTTAGAAATCCTGATATCGGAAAGACTAGCTCTCGGTTGGGTAGGCGACCCCACCATTGCCATCCCCATTATCAAAGAATAACTCATATCTAGAAAGATCATATATTATATCCTCTTCACCTGTACCTAAAATTTAAAAGAATGAGCAGTGACGCCCAGTAAGATAACTCCAATACAAAAACAAATGCACATGCACATACAACAGGCAGATAATTCATGCAACTTAAACTAATGCAAACAGTCATATTATTATCTTTCTTAAGCCAACAAAAAAACAGTCCAGTATTAGGTATACTCTAATCCTGAACTCGGAGTTACTCAGACCCCATTGAAAATCATATAAATTTTTACAATAATAATCATATACATATATAGATGAGTGGGTACTCTCCAAACACCCTGAATCCAAAACACCTAATTCTATCGGAATCATATCAAGGCACGAGTCCACTAAGGACAACCTCATACCAAGATCATTAGGGTACCTCACCAGTATCACTGTCTACTAGGTCTTTACTGGTTAAAGCCAAGCACAACCTAAACCAACAATTATTAAGTCGAATATAATTAGGTTTATTATGAAATTCTGTTCCTATAACCAATCAGGCAATACTAAACTTACAAGCAAAAACAACAAATAAGGATTGGTCGTATCTTTCTCAATTTTAGGAATACAATTCAAATCGTCAAATCCGATATCAACAACAACATAGACAACCCAAACTCCACAACTCCTATATCAACACCAACAACAATTCCACAAACTCCATATATCCTGTTACAACATATATGTATACATACATCAATAGATATGATCACATTATCAAAATACCCTAACAGACATAAATTCTCCAAAAATCCTAACCTGAAAAGAAATCTCCACTATCTGCACGATCTACTCCAATCAAACTCCACAAATATCCTCAAGAACAACAATGAACCGCATAAAACTCCACAAATTCGAATATTTCACCGAAACCCTATTATTACATGACAACAAGAACATATAAAGATCATCTAATCACACATTGTTTAAATTCATCAATGAAAAGACAAAACTTACTGATTTGGATCACCGAAACCCGACTCACATCCACAAATTTGGATTCCAACCAAATCTAGGGTTTCCTTCATACAAACAATCACAAAATCCTTAGCACTTCATGAGCTTCGCATAAATTTTGTATGAGAACATTATACTTACTTGTTTTAATCACAAAACTCACTCCTTATCCAACCGAGACAGATTAAACTCGAGATCTTAATCTTTCCCACGTTTTTCATTCAAGAACACAACAAAACCCTAAGAAAACTTATACAAATTCATATATATTCCATAGGAGAAGGTTAAGATCACTTACTTTGGATCAAAATCACACTTTTGATGGTTCTCTAACCATAGATCTCCAAGAACACTCCAAAACTCTCTTTGACGAAGGAAAAATATAAATAAATGCTTATATCAAAAATCGTTTCTCGCGTCTCGTATTTATAGAATTTGCTCATATGCTGGCACCTACGTCAGTAGCGTATGTATAAATTTTGCCGGCGTACGCCTTACGCTGGCAAAAATTACACGAGCACTGGCGGTATTCATCGAGGCTTTGAATTCCTAGAACTTCGATCCAACAACATATGTCAGCAAATCCATGACCTAGCCGGCGGCATTCCTATCAGACGTCAAAAGAAACTCTCGCGTACACCGGCAACGTTCCACCCAGCGTTAAGAAAAATGCTATTGCTCCCTTCCTACGCCATCTCTACGCTGGTGGTATAAATTCTCTAGATGGCGGCGTTGAATCTGTTAAAAATTGCAGAAATCCGAACTTCAACATTCATTCTACAATCAAACTTAAACCTTTACAACTTACTTGTTTTGACCTTAAACTCATCATATATCATCTTATGAGTCATAATTTATTATACTTTCCTCTTTATTTCCGTATTTTATACATTTATTATGTGCAGGATGAGTAAATGGTCATAAATATCTTATCTTATGTAAATGAATGTTTTAATACTTCTAGAAGTTAGGATATTTATGAATATGAGCCAAAAAGCTCAAGAACAACTTTGGTTTTATAAAAACAAACTTTTGTAAATTCGGATGGAAAATGAGTCACATTTTGAAAACCTATTTTTCAACTCCAAAACATAATTTTTATATGAAAAATGAGGTGTATAGGTAATAGATATCATTAAGTGATAATTTTTATAAGTTGAGATAGGATTTGCTAAGAAAAATATTTAAAACAAGGAGTAGAAATAAAGTAGGAAATTTTGAGTTGTTTGTCAAAATAGAAGTTTTATTAAAGAAATGAAATCATTAAGGGATAGGTATAATAGAGTCTTAAATTTTAAAGTATTAGACAAGTTTTTCTCAAAGAAATCACTCAAAAACTAATTTTACAAAAATTCGGATTTAGGAACAACCCCTATTTAAAAATATGTTTACAAAGTATAAAATGGGGATTTTTATGAAGAAATGAAGGCCTTAAGGAATAGATATAATAAAGACTCAAGTTTAGCAAGGACAAATAGATTTTCCTAAGAAATAATTCCAAAACAAAAGAGAATTATCAAAGTCATGAAACTAGTCTTCTTAAGAGTAAGTATTCATGGAGTCTTACAAAATAAAAAATTTCTAAAATTTTCCTTTAGTAAATATTGTCAAGAGCATGCATACATCAAGCTCATAACATGCCATTCATGATAGGAAATCATCAATATTGCATGTATAGTTGATCTATATAGTAGAAACATTACAAACATTGAAACTATTTTTCAGAATTGGATTTCGCTACTGATCAGAATTTTTTCGAGACCCAAACATATTCAAAACTTGGAATAATATTAGAATTAGATAGATCTTTTGAAGTAGATAGAAATCGATATATAATTTGTGAAATTCAGGGTTAAAATGACCAAGTTACGACTGTTTTAAGTCAGGACTTCCACAAATGATGAGAATTATGAGATTACTAGTTTTGTTTAATAGTTTAGTTTAGTTAAGTGATGAAATACTCATTAGGGTATTTCTTCCTTTTTAGGTGACTCCGAGATCGACGATTCCCTTCCACTGGACTATTATTACTAGAGGATCAGTGTTCCAATGGCTAAGTGAGTATTCTTCCCGATTCTATTTACTGTATATGTGATTGTACTGATAGTTGCATTAGATTTAGGCAAAGATAAATGGATATGTATGGTGGGGATAAATGGGAATTACATGTTTGCTGATGATATGAGAAAATGAATATAAGAATAGCGAGGCCGGGTGATTAACTAATGATTATATAGATGAATTAAGATTGATTATCTGCAATTGTTAATTGATCACCTAAGGAATTGTTATAGTTGACTATTCGAAATTGATAAGTAATATGGACTCAATCATATCACAAATGGGGATGGAGCATTAGCATTGGTTGGTTACTCGTGATCCAAAAATGAAGTAAAAGTTGGTTAATCATTATCCATAAATAAAATAATGAGTTAGGTAATCATGAACCACAAACGAAATTATAAGTTGGTTTATTGTAATCCAAAAACGGCATACTTTAGTAGTACCGCAGTATTCGTTAATCTTCTAACCTGGAATGGAGGGCGAAATTCCATTCACATATGATTTCCTGCTAGTCATATGTCTGTTGATTTTCATATGTTTCATGCATATCACTTGCCTGATTAATCACTTACTTCATAATGTGTTATGAATGTGATCTTAGAAGTTCTCACTCACTAAGCTAGTTTAGCTTACATCCCTACAGTTTTTATTTGTTGCAGCACTCGTTTGTCTGGCTTAGAATGAGGCACCTAACGTGTCACGCCCCGAGGGTACCCTAGTAGTAATAAACAAGTTACACTTGAATATTATCACTAAATTACCTTCAGAGAATGACAGGTTTTCAAAACAACAGGATCTTTTAAGTTGCTTGATAAGAAATAATAAATATATGAGAGAAATAATTTAGCGAATAACCATTACAAACTGTTACAAACCATATATCTCCAACTAAATAATCTACTCTAATAGTACATAACCATCAAACTAAAATATATCTGTAGACTTCTAGCTTCAAAGCTCTTACCGGAGCCATATTCTTGGACGTAACTAACCAGGGTCGTAAAGTAAACCTGAAAAGACTGTAGGAGTATGAGCGAAACCACAGCTCAGTGAATAATCAGACATATCATATATCACACAAGTCATTAACAAATCATATGCAATGCAAGCACTCAACCATATGCACAGATACAAGTTTGGATGATCTAGAATCCAAACAAGAAAAAGATTTACGCCCTCTTTTTAATGGGTTGAAGAACCAGCATTCAATGACCCACCTGCCCAGGAGAGACTAAGTACACAGGAGAATCAACGATTTCTCGTTTTAATGTTATCACTTTGAATATAGTGGCTTGCACAAACCATCTCCTGCAATCCCCTTAGAAACTCCCTAAGTATTAATCATTTCAAAGCGATTCTACGGGCGACGTTCTTCGGTGCCTTTTAGTTCCTTATAGGACCACCAGACCAAAGAGAACCTTGGAAGACTCACACATTGGATCAACCAAGCAAAAATAGAGATCCGAAATATTAATACGTAGCAGGTTGTCACAACCATATATGCAATAATGCAATTCGTGCAATGCATGTTCATATTATTTTGTTAAGTCCATAATTCTTAATCAAATTCGGGGTGACCATACATTACACACACTCATCATTATACTACTGTGCAACACCAATCATTGCGTTATCGCTTGTATAAAGATATTTTAACATTCATACAATTAGATCATATCATACTTTCCACAAACATTCATTTGATTATCTTGCATTACATATTCGACTATTTACAATCACAACCAGTACAATATGACTGAATTACTCACCTGCTCATACTGTCTCAATCGTAGTAATCCACTGGTAGATCCTCTAATGAGTCAAAGTCACCTATTTAAGACAAAGTATTCATTAATACAAATTAACTAAATTCCTACATGTGATTAGTGTCCTAGACTCGATATTAATATTTAGTATCGTCGTGTTTTTCCTATTTAATCTCACATAATTGTTTGGTTATTTTTAGAAGCCATATTACTCCGGAAATCAACTTATTTCAATTTCCATTCTTATATATTTTATCTTGTTAAAACAAAAATTAGACTAATAATACTTTAACTAACACTAAATATTTTCTTAACTCTAGGGTTTCAAAAGTTATTAGATATTAATCCTAAATAGATTTAAATACGTGTATTATAGTCACTATCTAATACATATTTGTATAACATACTTATATACATACTAAGTAGATATATTATATATATATATATATATATTCGGTTTAAGTCAAAAAAGCTTTTGTTGGAAAAATTTTAGCTGTAAGCCGGCTGAAGGCCGCCGGCCTATATCTTCAGATGCCGGTGTAAATCATTTTGAAGAAAAATTTTCTTATCGAAAGCACCGGTGTTGAAGGCCGCCAGCTTTCAACGTACGCCAGCCCTACGCCGCCGGCGTAGATCTCCAGGTAGCCGGCTTACGTTCATGTTTTACGTTAAAATTATTTTACATAGCCTCTGTTTGAGTGTAAGCCGCCTATAAGCCGCCAGCCTATCCATGTAAGCCGCCGGCGTACAGCGTTTACACTGCCGGCCTTAAGGCAGCGTTGCACTGTTCATCATCTTCCTCCTCAGTTCGATTCTTTTCCTTTGATTTTTATACATTAGAATCATACTTAAACTACTTCTAAGATTTTATATATCATATATAAGGATATATAACAACTTTTAACACGTTTAAAAACAAAATATATAGATTTCGATTTTGTGAAAGTAAAACTAGGGTTTTGAAGTTTTACCTCGTTGGAGCTCGTTTGATGTAATCCGAAGCTTGTGATTGTGTTTATTAAGTTCCTAATGATTATAAGTTAGATACAAAGCTTAGATTTGGAAAAAAATAACTCGAGTTACCTCAACTTACCTTTGAGCTCGTTTTTGAGGGTTTTTGGCTTTGTTTTCCCTTTGATCCGAGTTTAGATGTTATGATCTGTTTGTTCTTTGTTTCTAGTTCGTTTTGTTTGTTGTTTGGGAGTGATTTCGTGCTGGAAGATGTTGAGGAATTATGGAGTTTGTTTGTTCTTCATTAATGGCTTTAAACACACACACACACACACACATATATATATATATAGAAGAGAAAGGGAAATGAAACTGCGGCTGTTCTCCTTTGTTTTCCTCCGAGTTTCTCTTCATTTTGCTGTTGTTTTCAAGCCAATTAATGCTTGAATGATTTGGCAACTTGTGATTGGTTGTGTGGTTGATTTTTGTGGAAAATTTGGTCCATGATTGAAGCAAATCCGGCTATCCTCTCCCTTCAATTTGCACCGAATTCAGCTGCATTTCCCACCGTTAAAACAGCAGCCCAAATATATATATTAGTTTATTATTTAGTTAAGTTTTGAGTTAATTAAACGGGATACGGGTATAGATTAGCTAATATTTGGAAGTTTTTGTACAAAAATAGGTGTATAAAATTTATACAAAAACTTAGATTTTCAAATAATACAAATTTAGATTATATATATACGTAATTAATTATTCATAATTTTTTCCCTCCCCCGATTTGGTTTTCTTAAGCTCATTAGGTCAATTTTTGTTTCAAGCTCCGATAGCTTAAGAATACTCGGTTTATAACAATAGCGCAATCCGATTATTTATTTGAAGTTTAGATTTCAAGTTATTTATCAGTTTATATTTTCGTTGTGTATTTAAAATCTTAACAGATCATTTTTGGATTACCGTTTTCTGTTTAGAAGCATAAATAATCATTTATATAGTATTGGACATAATACAGAGATGAAACTATATATACATTTCTAGTTTTGATACTGAACATAAATTCTTATTAGTAGCTTTTAAATTTAACTAGGGATCTCGAAATTAGGGTTTAAGTCTAAATATAAACTCATTACTGCCCGATATTCTAGTCTTGAATTACTATCGAGATCAAAAACAATCATTTAATCTTTATATTCATATTTTCTATTTAAATCTATTTGCATACTAGGTTTTCGGGTTTAGATTTTAGATTTTAGATCATATCTTGAATTAGTTATTTAAGATACAAGATCTCGTTCTCGGTATTAACTAGGTTTAAAGAATTTCTTTATTCGATTCCTAAATCTTTCATTTATCCAAAATCTAAATATTAACCTATTATTAGACTTCACTCAGAATCTAAATATGTTATCTAGTTTTGTAATCTATTATAAAGTCGAGTACTAATGTGAAAAATTCCCGGGGTTTACATAACGGCTTAGGTATAGCAGCTAGGCGTTTCCTTTAGAAGTTATATTCATTTCTGTTTAGACTTCTGTAGGAAACCAAAAGACTCTGGATGACTGTAATAGACCTCTTAACAATATTCTTTTGCAGAGGAATGCCTCTTAGTCTTTGTAACTATTTATATATGTGTTTTGATTTATATTCTAATGTTATTGAATTTCGATTTAAACTCTTTATCTCCATCGATGCAAGTATTCTATTATCGTAAAGGTACGCCTTACATCTATATAAGACTCCCGAAGGACTAAGGTAATAATTCGTGGGTTTTATATGACATGTGGCGAACTGTTACGTTTAGGGTACCCTATGGGGCATGACAAACATTGAACTAAAAAAATAATACGAACAAAACCCCAAAATTTAATATTCTTATGAATAACTCAACAAAACCGAAGTCAAACCGGAATCCTAAAAGTCAACAAAGCTTACAACAAATCTTAGTGTTTAAGATCTGATAATCCTGTGCTCTTAAACCCTAAATAAAGAAATGGAAATAATTGTTTATAATAGTTTGTAATAATATAGGGAAGCTTAAAAATATCATATTCGCAAAATTCTAATGTCCTTCGGATCCGAACAGGATCAGTTTTCAAAAATTGTGCCCTGGTACACCGAATGGCAAAAATATTCCATTAATACCAATAAACTTGTAAAAATATAAGTTTTCAAAAATATCAATTTTAGAATTTTCGGTAGTTAAAAATTATGAATATCGCATTTATACGCGTATTTTTATTACTACGGTTATTTTATTTGTCTAGTTTACTATTCATAGTACTTTTCTACCATTCATTACTATTTCTCTATCTCTACTTTTTCTTACTACCTATTCTTACACCTACATACCTATTTCTTATAATTTTCTTTTCCCATAAAAATTCTACACCACTTATTACTAAACTTCTCTTGTACTTTTCTTCTAAAATTAATTTTTAATCAATTTTCTCTATCCCCCTCCCTCCTTTCCATCCACCCCTCTCTCTTCACTCTTCAATTTGTTTTCATTTTCAATTAATTTAATTACATCTAATTTTGACTCTAAAATTCTATAAATATCACATTCCTCTTTCATTCTTTCACACAACTCATCTTACTACCAAAACTCTCCCAAAATCTCTCCACAAATCCTCTCTCTAAAATTTCTATCTACCAAAACTCTCTTAAACCAATTCTTCACAAAAATTCTCATTTATACACAAACTATCTACCACATATCACTACCCACATAATACTCCATTCATCCACCATCTTCATACCACATAAACACTTTAGGTAGACTTCTTCCAATCATTTATTTACCTATGTTATGTAACTTAACATGACTATGGTGTTGTTTTGAAACTCATATGAGTAGCAAAAGCAACAACATGTTCATGTTTTGTTCTTATACATGAAATACAACTTTTATTATATTGTTATTATGTTCATATATATGTTGATTTTATTATTGTTATTATGCCAATTTCTTATTCATATTTAACTAAATATATTTATGTATTTATATATAATCTTTAGAGCATATAAGCTCACTTGTTATTTATTTAATTTCATGCTTTGCAATTTATTTATTTTATGCCCTTTTAAGATTAGTCTTTCTAGTGTTAGACTTGTCCATATCAAGTTTTTCTTTATTTTCTTTATTCTTTTTGGGAATAGTCTATTCTTAGTCCCAGGATGCCTTGATGAAGCTAAGGCTCCCAATACTTGACCGGGATACCTTGATGAAGCTAAGATTCCTAATACTTGATATTTTTATTATCTTGCTTATTATTATTTGTTTCTAGTATTTTTCTCATATCCTTATTATTTTACATGCTCATAATACTTGCATCTATATAATGATATTGTCTTAACTAAATTTAAAAGTAGAATTTTACTATATTAAAGGAACTTAAAACTAAATTTTCTATTATGTGACTTGTCATTAAATAATGGAATTATTATCAATAACATAGAAATGGAAGTAATACAAGTTTTCTCAAAGTTTTCTCAAATAACAAAGATAACTTTACCAATGAAACATAAGAAATAAACACTTTCTTTTTATAATATGGTCACCTAAGTCTTAATAAAATAATTTGTTAGTATTCAAAGTTTTCACAAAAAGCTTAAGATTAAACTCTTTTCAACCCCATAATAAAACCAAGAAGCAAACTAATTTTCAAAGTTAAGATAAAAATCAACCTATAAAGTTATAAAGCCACTTAGGAAAATAATGATTTTCAAGTTTCTAATGAAGGAACTTATTTTCAAAGAATACAAATATGATAAGATAAAAAATAAAGAATTTTATCAATAAAGAGGATCATTTTCAAATAAAATTTGTAGAGGAAATAAAAGACCGAGTTTTAGAAAACAGAACTTATATTTTAAACAAGAAATATAAAGAGAAAAGACTCATTTTCTAAAACCATTCTAAATGCAAATTTATAAATAGGTAATTAATAAACTTAATAGACTTTTGATAACTTTGATCTTTTATCACTAGAAGTAGAAATTATAAAAGACCAAAGTTAAAGGAAAAATTTACTTGTTTTGGAAAAAGAAATGAGAAAAATAAAATAAAAATATACTCATTTATAATAACCTAGGAAAATATAAAGTTTCTTCAAAATGCTCGAAAAGGAAATTTGTCAAGTTAAGTTTTAACACTTCAAAATGAATTGTTTTATGAAATAAATTGTTGAGACACTACCATTAGAATTTTTGCATATAAAGTGAGCTTATCTATATACTCAAAGGATTTATCAACCATATATATATATATATATATTACTAAAGGATTTTTGAATCAAGTTGAGTTAGAAAATTATTTTGCAAAATTTAGAAATATTTGTTTTGAATCTATACCCTACGGTTTCGGAACCCAAACGACCTTATATGAAAAAAATAACCTTAGAAATGGATAGATCTTTTCGAATAGGTAGAAAATTGTATATTATAGGCCAAATTTCGAGTTAAAATGAGCAAGTTATGGCCGTTTTAAATTGGAATTTCATTATATACAATTTTGATGAACATATTTAAATAGAATTAGAAAGTTTAAGTGGAATTTCTACAAAATACTCATCATGGGTATTTGTTTTGTCTAGGTGATGAAGGAAACAAGATTACCCTTCCTGAGGATTGCTACGACTAAGAAGATTGTGAAATGGACGAGTGAGTTATTCCTCTTAATTTCGTTACCTTGCTTATGCTTGTAAAGTAGTGGCATTAGTATACTAAGAAAAGATAAAAATGGATATGTTTGGGGAATTCGAAGATATGTATATATGTGATTCTATGCTTATGTGTGAAATGAGAATTAAGAATATCGCAACTTCAAATTGCCTGTTTAAGTGTTTTGTTTACTTACTTATATGATTACTTATTGCTTGTCAAATTGATTGATCGCCCCCTAATAAACTTAATAAGGTTTGGCTTGGCTTAAGAAAAATAAAACACTCACGCATAGCATCCATCGAGTCACATCTCTTTTGGAAGGCTGCTACTCCTATGCGTAGAGTTGGATTGGCTGTTATCGTGGTAGATCATGGGCCATGTTCCTTCCTAGAAAATCCAAATCGCTCAGGGAATGTAACTCTAGGTTTGAAGCCAAGCCAACCGAACGCTTTGGGTGGGGACCTGGGGACTAGCAGTAGAAGATCGAGGATCTTCATCAACAATTCTCTAACCTTTAATACGGAGGGGTAAATCCATTCTATATATGGTTTTCGAATAACTATATATATTTGTGTAATCACGTGATTGTTGCATTGTATGCATAGCATATGTGTGAAAATCTAAATGAACTTATTTAAAACCATGGTGCGAATGAAAAGGAATACTTCACTAAGCTAGTAGTAAGCTTATACTCCTCATAGATTTTGTTGAAACAGGTGTACCTGTGGCTTAAATCGAGTATCATGACATTAAAGAAGTCATTAAAAGAAGTTAAACTTTTATGAAGGTAATGGGAACATAAGATGAAGTTATTTTGTAAGGTTCCTTATATGTAATGTATGCTATGTTAGTGTTTTGAAAATTTCTAAGAAGTATATTTATTTTGACTTGAAGACAATAGAGGGATATGCCCCTACGAATTATAATTTACCATGTTCATGTTTTATGTTGAGTATTCTTCTTGCCTTGTTACTTAATTATTATCAATGTAAATTGCGCTACTCCGATGCATTCCCTTGGTTGTGATGTACGCCTTGTACATGATATGGAAGCCTTCGTATGACTGAGGTAGTCATTCCTAGGCTTTACTATTGTGTACGGTAGACTGCCACATTTAGGATACCCCTTGGGGCATGACATGCATACTCCTGTGTTGATTGACTAATTAAAAGAATATCTAATAATTGAATGGATGTTGCATTACACTATAGTTAAGATCGTGTGAATCATTCTACTTTTGTTTTTGTTACTGTGTACTGGGCCTTTGGCTCACTTTTATATTTTCAGGTATGGAAGACGAATTCTACACAAGCATAGGATATGGATCCGATTTTGAAGAGTTCTTAGATAAATGGGATGAGTAGAGGAGACCATGACTCACAAGGAACCCTTTGTAATAGATTAGTTATATATGTGTATGTGAATTATGGACCTATGTAATAGTTATTAGGATTTTTGCTATCTTTTGTGGTCTTTTGTAAATGGCTTGTTTACGAGCCTTGTTTGTAATGTGTATATATACATATATATTATATGATTGTATTATATTTGGATCTTTTATTAAGTAATGAAGTTAAAAGTTGTATTTTATGGAATGCTATATGTATTAAGAGTAATAAAGTTTGTTCTTATAAGACATTTAGGCTAATGAATGACTATCCAAACTAATCCTAGATTATAACCTTACATATAATACCGTGGATTATATGTGGTTGGGGACTGGATTTACCTATTTTAAATATAGGGGTAAATCCGGGTCCTTACAGTTGGTATCAGAGCTTCGTTTGAATAGTTGTTTGCTTAAGATGTGGTTGTTTATATATGACTTGACCTAGACACAAATAGTTAGACTAAAAAAGAGTTAAGTTTTGCTTAAATGTTTATGTTTGCTTGAATTGTTTATTGCTTGTTCCTTACTTGCTTGTTTATTTATTTTGTCTATATTACTATTTGCTTATTTAATTTTTTGCTTGCTTGTTTGCTTGCTTAATTGTTTGCTATTGCTTATGAATGTGAATGTGAATGTAATGATAATTTAAATTTTATAAATGTGTTTTGTGTATATTTAAGATGGATAGGTTAAGGAGATCATCTCGTCAGCAGTCAAACAGAGAGAATATGTCACCACTGCCTCAATCTTCATCTACATCAACTCCTACTACATCTGCTGCTCCTAATGCTGAAGCTACTCCATCACCTGCATCAACATCAGCTTCATAAGTTCCTCCACCGAATCAGTTTCTACAGCCTCCTCTAATCCTATATTTCCATCGATGTCTCAAGAGACTGTGGACAACCCTGCATCGATGTATAGCATGTTTAGGGATATGATGGCTATGATGCAACAATGTCAAATGATGATGTCATGCCCCAAAGGGTACCCTAAACGTGACAATCTGCCACACTCAATATTAAAGCTTAAGTATGACAACCTTAACCATTCCCGAAAGCCTTTATATTAAGTGTAAGGCGTACTTTCACAACTTTAGAGGACCATATATGGAATTATGAAGTTTAAGAAGATATAAATAACACATTAAGAAAAGAGGATTCATAATAATCATTCATTCATATCAATGGCTTTACAAACTTAGGGGCATATCCCTTTGATCACTAATCTATTACATGAGTATTTGTACATCAATACTAATGCTACACTTTATTTCTATTTCTAGTATCCAATAAGAAATTACCTGCCCGCAAGGCCCTCGTGGCCTTTAACCTAAGTAAGGAAACTGCAAAGATATCTATTGGGGTATAAGCTAATAGGCTTAGTGAGAACTATTTCCATAAATAACTTCTTGTAACAAGATTTCAAACAAGTTGGTTAAACAATCAAATGTAATGCAACAAACACGTAGGCAAACAAGCATATAGTTTTCCGAGAACTATATGTTGAATGGATTTGCGCCCTCCATTCGGGGTTTGGTAATACTTATCCTTAAAACAAGTAGTTTTAATTAAAAAGTTTTAAGCTTGCGAGCACTCATCGCCAAGCATTCCAAATCTACATGATTTGACCTTGCTTTCGGATCATCCGCCAAGCATTTTCCTAAGCCGCCAAGCAATCGCTTTCGGATCTTTCGCCAAGTGTTGCTTTCGACATGAGCTTACTATCCTTCTCACAAGGACCAAATAATAACCCAAATGCAATGTGACTCACTTCATGGTATGCATGAATTCATTTATTTATAAAGTCATAGCTTAATTATTTCTGAATTTAAGGCGATCAAAGAATTTCATACAAATCAATTGTTATACTAAAACAAACATTTATAACAATTATGGCTCTGATATTCTTAAAATTCTTTCAACGAATTACTATACAAACACATCGTTTTATCTTTTCTTAGTTCTAATGCAACTAATTTACAAGCACAACAAGTATAGCATTTAATGGAAATAAACTCACGATGCCATGTCGACTATTCCTCTAAGCGGATGGGTCGTTCACACACTCCACTTAATTGTAATAATCTTTGGGATAAAGAAATCCTTCCTCGAGGTCACCTAGCCAAAGAAAATACCTACAATGAGTATTTCTTGATGATTTTCTTGAATTTTGACAAAACAATGTCAAAAGAACGTCAAAGTTCGTATAAAGGAATGTTCCAACTTAAAATGGCCATAACTTGGTCATTTTACTCGAATCCCACATAATAATTCCGATTTCTATCTACTCAAAAAGATTTATCCATTTCTAACACTATTTTTTGTCAAAATAAACCATTTAGGCCCCAAACAGTGGCGACAAAATTCACCACGAATTTTCCACACAAACAACTTTGGTTCAAGAAATCAAAATTTGCTTGATAAATATTTAGTTATCTATATAGTTGAAAAATTCCTTTTTATAACTATAAACTCATATTTAAGCATGCTCAAGTGTTTTGTTGTCCAATTATTTTTTTTAAGTAAAATGCCGGTTTAAAGTTTTAGAAAAAAAAGTTTTCAAAAATTGTTTTTGAAATTTCTTGAAATGAATACGTTGTTTCCTTTTATTTCTAAAAACGCTTTATGTTGGTTTTATTATTTTCCTAAGTAACTTTTGAAAATAAAATTTTCCATTTTTAAGTTTTCTACACGTATCTATTTTAGAAAATGCACTAGTCTTCCTATTTAGTTTTCTTGCACAAATTCCTTTATTTATTTTTACGAAAATATTCATTTGAAATTTCTCATTCCTCCTCATGTCTTATGTTTTCCATAGAAATCATCATGCATAAAATTTATTTCTTGATAAAATAAAGTGGGATAATATGTGATTTAAGAACTTTTTATAGTAAAGTAGTTTCTAAAAATCTTAATGTTTCTTTTTGTAACTTGAAAAGAGATAACTATTTTTGTTTTTTCAAACCATAGATTTCCTTCTTTACATAAACTTATTTGATGTGTTAAAGTCTTCTTTTTTGTCAATTTATTTTTAGAACTTGAAATTTTTGGACAACAATATAAATGAACATGATTTATAAGAAAATAGTAAACAAAAATAACATAAAACATTAATAAAGTCAAGTATTGGAGTTTTAGCTTTTTCAAGGCTCCCGGGACTAAGAAGTAGACTAGTCCCAAAATAAAATAAAGAAAGAAAAACTTGTTTTGACTTGATGAGGACAAGTCTAAGACTAAAAACTAATCTTAATATAACAAGGAATAAATAAATAAATTACAATGAATTAAATAAATAAATTGCTTTGCATGAAATAAATAAGTTGCATGTGAGCTTATATGCTCTAAAGAATATGTATATATATATATATAGATAGATAGTAATGCTTAGATATATCAAAAATAATAACATAAACATAAATGGATTTGCATGAACAAGAATAATACATGAACATAACGTAGCTTCCATAACTTGTAGTCTTTGGAAACTCACACTATGGTCATGTAAAGTTACATGACATGAAGAAGAAGAAAATGAAAGAAGGTAGTTACCTAAAGAAGACTTTGGTATGGTTATGTAGTTATGGGTTTTGGTTTGTTAGTAGAAGTTGTTGTGGGATTATTTTGAGAGAGTTTTGGGATGGTATTTTGAGAGAGTTTTGAGAGGAGAAATTAAGAGTTTTTGTAAGAATTTATGGTAGTGAATGTGTGAAAGAAGTGAAAGAGGAGGGGGGTATTTATAGGAAAATGTGGAGTGATTTTTGTGTGATTAAAAAAAAAATTGAAATAAAATTGAGGAAGAGGGGCATAGGGGGCGCCGGCCATGCACAAATAAAGGGGAAGTGAATATATTTTTTTTTACTTTTGTTAAAAAGATAATATGTAAGGTAGATGTGAAATAAGTTATGGGAAAGGTAAAAAGTAAGAATTATAGGTTAATGTGTGTAAGAATAGGTGTAAGAAAAAGTAGAGATAAAAAAATAGTGTAGAATAGTAATGAATAGTGTAATGTAAGATAGATATGACTAATAAAGTACTGGTAGTAAGAAAATACTCGTATAAATGCGACATCTGTCATTTTTACTTACCGAAAAATTACGAAACTAATATTTTTACGAGTCTAACAGTGTATTCGGAATATTTTTACTATTCCGGACTTTCGAAAATGTTTTTCAAGAACTGTGTCCGATCGGGTTCGAAGGATACCCGAAATTCAAAAAACTGATATTTTTATAAAACCTATGGTTATTACGAACTATTCTAGCTAATTATCCCAACTTCGTTTTCCAGAGCCAAGGAAAACGGCAATGCCGGATTTAATCGGTTACGGTAAACTAGGGTTTTGTTGACCTTTAGGGTTCCGTTTGACTTCCGGTTTAGGGTTTTATGCTAAACCGATTCCAAAAAAATTTGGGGGTTTATAGATGATGTATCAACAACAGCAACAATTCATGCAAAAAGCAATCAGCAAGGAATGAGACAGAATGAAAACTTACCAGCTAATGATCAAGCTACTCAAATAAAGTTACATGGGTTCAGTAAACTAGCTCTAGATTTTCATGAAATAAACATCGATCCAACTATTGCAAAGAGTTGTGTCACGCCCCAATGGGTACCCTAAACGTGACAGTCCGCCACACTCAATATTAAAGCTTAAGTATGATAACCTTAGTCATTTCCAAAAGCTTTTATATTAAGTGTAAGGCTTACTTTCACAATTTTAGAGGACCATATATGGAATAATGAAGCTTAAGGAGATATAAAAACATATTAAGAAAAGAAGAATCACAATAATTATTTGTTCATGGCAAAAACTTTACAAACTTAGGGACAACTCCCTAATTACTAATCTATTATGTACATATTAACATGCTAATACTAAGCTATACTTTATCCAGATTTCTAATGTTCAAAAGGGATTACCTGCCCGCATGGTCCACGTGGCCTTAACCATAAGTACGGGAACTGCAAAAGATATCTATTTGGGTATAAGCTAATAGGCTTAGTGAGAACTATTTCCATAAATAACTTCTTGTAACAAGATTCAAACAAGTTGATTTAATCAAACAAATGTAATGCACAAGCACGTGGGCAAACAAGCATATAGCTTTCCGGGAACTATATGTTGAATGGATTTGCGCCCTCCATTCGGGGTTTGGTGATACTTATCCTCAAAACAAGTAGTTTTAATAATAGAAAATTTTAGCTTGCGAGCACTCATCACCAAGCATTCATTTAAAACTTTTAAACTTGTGAGCACTCATCGCCAAGTATTCCGAATCTACTTAATTTGACCTTGCTTTCGGATCAACCGCCAAGCATATTCCATTAAGCTGCCAAGCAATCGCTTTCGGATCTCCCCCAAGTGTTGCTTTCGACATGAGCTTACTATCCTTCTCACCCAAGGATAATAACCCAACCATGCAATGTGACTCACTTCGTGGTATGCATGAGTTCATTAATTTATAAAGTCATAACAAATTATTTTCAACTTTATGGCGATCAAGGAATTTCACACAAATCAATATTAAACTAAAACAATCACTTAGAACAATTCGGGCTTTGATATTCTTAGAATTCTTTCAAGGAATTATTTTACATGCATATCGGTTTATCTTTTCCTAACTCTAGTGCAACTAGTTTACAAGCACAACAAGTATAGCATTTAATGGAAATAAACTCACGATGCCATTGTCGTCTATTCCTCTAAGCGGATGAGTCGTTCACACACTCCACTTAATCGTAATAGTTCTCGGGTAAAGGAATCCTTCCTCGGGGTCACCTAACCAAAGAAAATACCCACAATGAGTTTTTCTTGAAGATTTTCTTGAATTTTGACAAAACAATGTCAAAGAACGTTAAAGTTCGTATAGAAGAATGTTCCAACTTAAAATGGCCATAACTTGGTCATTTTAACTCGGAATCGCGCATATAATATACCGATTTCTACCTAATCGAAAAGATTTACCCATTTCCAAAATTATTTTCAACAAAAAAGTCCATATAGGCTCCGAAAAAGTAGCGACAAAATTCACACGGATTTTCAAGTAAAAACAACTTTGGTTCGAAATCAAAATTTGTTTGATAAATACTTAGTTATCATATATTGAAAAATTCTCTTTTTATAACTATATAACTCATATTTAAGCATGCTCAAGTGTCTTGTTGTCCAATTTTTTTCTTAGGTAAAACAATGTCGGGTTGAAGCTTTTCGGAAATTGTTTTTGTAAATTTCTTTGAAATGTATACCTTGCTTTCTTTGTTTTCTAAAAACGTTTTATGTTGTTTTATTTATCTTTTTTCTAAGTGACCTTTGAAAATAAAATTTTCTCCTTTCTAAGTTACATTAATTCTATATTTGAAGTTTTCTTAGGAAATATGCTATTCTGCATTTTTCTTGTGTAAATTCTTTTGTTTACTTGTTTTGCAAAAATCCTTACTTGATATTTCTCATTCTTTTTCTCATGTCTCATATTTTTCAAAAATAATCATCCATGCATGAAAATTTGTTTTCTTCATAAAAACAATGTGGAACAATTAAGGACTTTTTGTAGAAAAACTAATTTCTATAATTCTATTAATTTCCTCTTGTAACTTGAAAAGAAATAACTTTATTATTTTCAAACCATAAATTTTCTTTGCCTATTTTTGCAAAGGTCTTTACTTAAAAATTTCCTTAGTCATATCCCTTATTTTCTTTCCTATGAAAAAACCATTTTAACAAAAATATCTTCTTTTGAAAAACAAGGTGGAATAATAAAGATTTTAGTATCTTTTCAAAGCAAAAGTAATTTATAAAATTATAGTGAGTTCTTTTTGGTAACATGAAAAGGAATGAGTTTATTTTGTGTTGATTTTTCACTTTACATAAACTTATTTCTAAGTGACAAAATTCTTCCTTTTTTGTTTAAATAAAATTATGGACAACAATCTAAATGAACATGATTATGAGAAGAAAAATAACCAAAATAACATAAAGCATAATAATAAAGTCAAGTATTGGAGTCTTAGCTTTTCAAAGGCTCCCGGGACTAAGAAGTGAACTAGTCTCATAATAAAATAAAATGAAAAAGAAAATCTTTTTGACTTGATCAGGACAAGTCTAAGACTAGAGACTAGTCTTAAAAATAACTTGAAATAAATAAAAAATATTGAAGTAAATAAATTGCATGAAAGATAAATAAATTGCAAGATTATGAGCTTATATGCTCTAAATAGTTATATATAGCTATATAGATATAGTAAATAGTTATGAGCATAAAAGAGACATAAATGAACATAAGAGAAACATAAATGCATATAAAGGAAACACATGACATAAAGGAATTAATGATTATGAAAAATACAAAGTATTGAACCTATTGTTGCTTTCTTAACCTTCATGGTTTTGAAAGCACACATTAAGCTCATACTAAGTAGATGAACATGGAGACTTCTTGAGGAACTTTTACCTAAAAAAGATGAGCTTAAAGAAGACTTCTGAAGAACTTCTTGAGAGAAATTCTTGGAGATTTTGAGAGTAATTTTAGTGTAGAAGTGGGTGAAAGAAGTGAAAGAGGAGGGGTAATTATAGGAAAATGTGAGTGATTTTTGTGTCATTAAAATAAAGTAAAATTGAAACAAATTGAGGGCATTAGAGAGAGGGGGGGGGGCCGGCCATGCATGGGGAGGGGATTGTTATTTTTTTGACTTTTTGAAAATAAAAGATGTAATATGTAAGGTAGATGTGATATAAAGTTATGGGAAAGGTAAAAAGTTAAGATTATAGGTTATGTAGAGTGTAAGAATAGGTGTAAGAAAAAGTAGAGATAAAAGAATAGTGTAGAATAGTAATGAATAGTGTAATGTAAAGTAGATATGACAATTAAAGTACCGGTAGTAAGAAAATACGCGTATAATAGCTATATCTGTTATTTTTACTTACCGAAAAATTACGAAACTGATATTTTTGGAAAACTTATATTTTTACGAGTCTAACGGTGTATTCGGAATATTTTTACTATTCCGGGCTTCCGGACACGTTTTTCGAGAACTGTGTCCGATCGGGTTCGAAGGACACCCGAATTTCGCGAAACTGAAACTTTTATAAAACCTATGGTTATTACGAACTATTTTAGCTAATTATCCAACTTCGTTTTCTAGGGCCAAAGAAAACGGCAATGCCGGATTTAGATGGATACGGTAAACTAGGGTTTTGTTGACCTTTAGGGTTCGTTTGACTTCCGGTTTAGGGTTTTATGCTAAACCGATTCCGAAAATTTAGGGTTTACAAATTTAGAAGGGTTTACAGTTGTGACACTCCCGAAGAGAAGAAAGTGGATTTGGCTGTGTTTGTGATGAAGGAAGCCTACAACTGGTGGAGATTAGCTAGAGGAAATTTGCAAGTGCCCATCTCTTGGACGACCTTCAAGGATACATTCTTTGCCAAGTTTTTTCCGAATTCAATGAGAGAGAGAATGATAGCCGATTGGTTGAATCTTAGACAAGGAAGTAAATCAGTTGATGAATATTATGTCGAGTTTTGTCGACTACTACGCTTTAGGGAGGAGATTATAGAGACGAAAGAATGAAGATTCAAAAGTTTCAAAATGGATTGAATGAGGAGATCTAAGGAGGGGTTCGAAAGTTTGATTTGCTTACTCTAGCCAATAGTGTTGCCAAGGCTTTGTTAGTAGAATAGATTCAAAATGATAATCAAGTCAGGAAAGCCAAAAGAGTTGCATTTCTAGGAAAAAGGCTTGCATCGACTTCTTCATATAGTATATATCAAGGAAAAGGAAAGAAACCTTATTTGGGAAAGAAGACATTCAAAGCTCCAACTCCCGTATTCGAGAAGAAGTGTTTCGAATGTTATGGACTGCATGATTTATCTGAATGCAAGTGGATACCGGTGCATGTTTCACTTGTGGACAAGTGGGACATATATCTTCTGAGTGCAAGAATCCGAAGTTGCCACAATATTTTGTGCCTATTGCAAACAAAGGGATCATCACATCTCTAATTGTAAGTACTGCCCTAACAACCAAGGTGAAGTTAATTTAGTGAAAGGAAAAGTGAATGCTCAAGTTTTTGCCTTGCAACAAGTTGAAGATACTCCTTTAGTCGATACATTGGCAGGTACATTGAATGTTTCAAATAGAAATGTGTATGTGTTGATTGACACTGGAGCTGTCACGCCCTATAGGGTACCCTATACGTAACAGTCCACCACATGCCATACAAGATTCCGAATTACCGCCTTAGTCCTTCGAGGGTCTCATATAGATGTAAGGCGTACCTTTACGACAATAGAATATAAGTCCAAATGGAGATAAAAGCTTAACTTGGCATACATTAGTAGTAGGATATAACTCATGATGCATAATTAAACATTACATTTACTAAGGGGCATTCCCCCGTAAAAGAATAATTAGTGGCCTTACACAGTTATCCAAAGTCTTAAAAGTTTCCTATGGAAGTCTAAACAGTAATTTCAACTTCTAGGGGAAACTCCTAACTTCTGTACCTGCACGGTCGGGTTATGTTGTCTAAGCCATATGTTTGGTAGCTGCAAAAGGAAGAAACTGTAGGAACATAAGCTAACTAGCTTAGGGAGTAAAATCTTCCACAATAACATTCATGTCACAACAATTCAAACAAGTGATTAAACAAGCAAGTGAATGCACCAAACACATGAGAAAAACATACATATGACTAGCCGGAAATCATATGTGGATGGACTTATGCCCTCCATCGGGTTAGCAGACTAATGAATACTGTGGTACTAACTTTATGCCTTTTATGGTTCACGGGTAACCAACAATTATTTCGTTTCTGGATCACGATTAACCAACCAATTAATCTCATTTATATATCACGATTAACCAACCAATTAATCTCGTTTATGGATCACGATTAACCAACCAATGCTAATGCTCCTTCCCATTATGATATGCATATGTCTGGATTTGGCCTTAGTCCGAATAGTTGATTAAGTCATTTTATTCAGGCGATCAAGCAATTTCTCAAACATAACATCATAACCAACTACATAACAGGAATTATCACCCGGTTTCGATATTCTTATTTTTAGTTCTCATATCATCATCAACATACAATTTCCCATTATTCCCCATCATACATATTCATTTCACTTGGCCTACATTCTAGTGCACTAATTTATCAATCACATACAATAAATGAATTGGGAAGAGAACTCACTCTCCATTGGTTCGCCGGTCTTTAGTAATAATAATCCGGGGTAAAGACTCGACGTCCTCGGGTTCCTAAAACATAAGAACACCCTAATAAGTACTTTACCATCTAAGAACACCAAAAACTCTAAGACAACTTAGGGAAATCGAAATTCGCGTCATTTTGAAGTTTCGATTTAAAATGGCCATAACTTAGTCGTTTTAACTCGGAATTTCGCAAATTTTATATCGATTTCTATCTACTTCGAAAGAGATTTCTAAATATGAAGCTTAAATCAAGTTTTGAAAATATTTAAGCCTCGGAAATGAAGGATCAGTTCTGTCCAGCGGTTATGTTGATTCCAAAAATGTGATTTTCATGAATGCTTTTGAGATTTCTAAGTGTAAAATGAAAATAAATGCCATGGTAATGAATTTCCCTATCATGAATGTCATGATATGAACTCTTATGTGCCTAAGTTCTCCTAAATTTTTAGATTAAAAGAATTTAGATGACCTTTATCTTAGGAAACCATTTCATGCCATTGTTTAACTAATAATTTGTTACACTTGGTCACTCTCACTTGTTCTAAGGATTTTCCTTAGGAAAACTCTATTTTCTTTAAAGAAATTTTGACCCTTACATTAACTATATCCTAAGGCCTTTATTTCTTTAATTAAATCTTCATTTGTAAACTTTTAAGTGAGTCTTATACTAGGGTGGGTCCAAAAATCCGAATTTTTGCAAAACTCATTCTTAAGTGGATTCTTTTAAGAAAAATGTATTTTATACTTAGAACTTTAGGTATTTATTTTATCTATACCCTAAGGACTTTATTTATTTAAGAAAATACCATTTTTGAGGTTGGAAAACTAGTGTTTTCTAACCATCTATTCATTATTACGAATTTTGCTTACAAGACTTTCAACTCAAAATTTCTATTAGACTTCATCTCTTGTTTTGAATATTTTCTTTGGTAAAAACTCATTTAAACTCATGAAAAATATCATCAAACATCATCTATCACCTATAGGCTTTCTTTTTCTTGTAAAATACATGTTTTGAAGTTGATAAAAGGTTTTTAAACTAGGTTTTCCATGTCATCCGAATTTACCCTATTCCATTCCTTGAAAAGTGTTTTCCTTTTTGGTTTCATTAACTCATCTACCTATTGATCTATATACTAGCAAGATTATTTACTCAAGACAAAAGTCTTGATGACCATTAATGCACAAAAACTCAAAATAGAGATGAGATCTTAAATGCCTTCATGAATATGAATGGTAAAATGATAGATCTACTATCTTAAATGCTTAAATAGGTTTTGAAAACATCAAAACTAAATTTTTATGGGAGATCTTTTGTTCAAAACAACTTTTTGATGGATGATCATGAAGCTCATGGCATGAAAGCTTGTTTAAATGCAATATCTACTTTGTGATGGTTTGGTATTGTTGTATTGATATTTCCTTGTCCCTAGCAAGAGCTCATGGGGATCTTTAAGTGGAAATACTCAAGAATATCCTTGCCATTACAAGGATCTAAGGTAAAAGAAGCAAAGTTCTTTTACTTAAAGTAAAAATAGAAGACAAATGGAAAGAAAAAAAAAGTTTGTGTGTGTGTGTGTGTGGCCATGAGAGTCACGGCAAGGAGGAGTTGGAGAGGAGAGAAAAAGAGAGTTTTTCACCTTTGGTAAAATTTGAAAATGAGAAGAATGAAGAGAGGGAGAGAAAAAGTGGTTTATATATGAAGTGAAATTAGGTTAAATGTGATAAAACAAATAATAAAAAAAATTGCACAATTGGAGGCAATTGGGAGGATCACACCGGCATGCATATATGAGAGAGAGAGTTTGATTTTTGTTTAACTTGTTTTGATAGATTTGAGTACTAAATGTCATAATTTGTAATAATTATTTAGAGACAAATAATTCTTGGAAAAGAAAATGTAATTGAGTGTTTGTAAGGATGTAAAGTAGGGTGTGCTTGTGAGTGTAGTAGGTTGTACTTGTGAATAGTAATGAATAGTAATCAAGACAACTTAATTACCGGTAGTAAGAAAAATACGAATAAGAAGGCTATAACTGTATTTTTCATAAACCGAAAAATTATGAAATTTATATTTTTGAAATCCTTATTTAATTTCGATTCAAATGAGTATTCATGAGTGAATTTTTGAAATTCAAGTTTCGGGGCACGTTTTTCTGTAACGGAGTCTTAGGAAGGCCCGAAACCAAAATTTTCTCAAAATCTAATCTTTTCTTGGTTTGAAATATATTCAAGAACTATATTCAAGATTAAATTTTCTTATAAAAGCTTCTTAATTAGAAACCGAGGAAAAGCCGGATTTAGGGTTCCTAGTTCTCACTCCAATCTTAAGCTACTCCGGTTTAGGGTTTTGGTTTCCGGTTCTCGAGTCTTCTTGGTTACTAGAAAAACCGGGGTTTACAGGAGCCACTCATGCATGTATATCTTAGCATTTCATGAATGAATGTGAACTTGTTCCCGAAGTTTTGAACGATCGTGTTATGTGTATAAATACTCCTTTAGTTGTTAAGACTAGGCAACCATGTATATGTAGGAATGTGAATGTTTTAATTTCCAGTGTGAGCATGCTTATAGACATGATTGTGTTACCTTTGTCTGATGTTGTTGTGATGTTAGGAATGAACTGGCTAAATTGATATAAGATCATAATTGATTGTAGCAAGGCAAAATTAAGTTTTGATTTAAAAGAAGGAATGTTTACTTATGTGTTGGAAAGGCAGAGACCGTAGAGTATGAGCTCCATCAAGTTGTGGGAAGGATTAGTTGTGGCTACAATGAGTAATGAACGAGGAGATATCAAGTTAGTGCCTGTGGTGAATGAGTTTATCGATGTATTTGCTGAGAAGTTACCGGTTTGCCTCTGGATAGGGAGATTGAGTTCAAGATTGAAGTTCTACCTAGAACAATTCCTATCTCCAATGCTCCATATAGAATGGCACCTGTTGAGTTAAAGGAATTGAAGTAATAGTTGTAAGAATTGCAGGATATCGGTTTTATTAGACCCAGTATCTCTCCGTGGGGCACACATGTGTTATTTGTAAGGAAGAAGGATCGGAGTTTGCGAATGTGCATTGACTATAGAGAATTAAATCAAGAATAAATACCCTTTGCCTAGGATTGATGATTTATTTGATAATTTGAAGGGAGACAGTGTTTTCAAAAATTGATTTAAGATCAAGATACTATCGGTTGAGAATCTAGCCTGAAGACATACCAAAGATGGCATTTCGTACGAGATATGGTCATTTCAAGTTCCTTATGATGCCTTTCGAGTTGACAAATGGCCAGTAGCATTCATGGATCTGATGAATAAGATCTTCAAGGATTATTTGGATTCATTTGTAATTGTGTTCATTGATGACATTTTGATCTATTCACGAAATCATGAGGAACATAAAGAACATCTTAAGCTTGTTTTGTAAAGACTTCGAGGAAAGAAACTTTATGCCAAATTCAATAAATGTAGTTTCTAGCTTGAGGAAATATCTTTCCTAGGGCATATCATATCTAGAGAAGGAGTAACCATAGATCTTGAAAAGATTAAAGCTGTGTTGAAGTGGCCAAGGCCAACTAATGTGACTGAGATAAGAAGTTTTATAGGTTTAGCAGGATACTATCGAAGATTTGTAGAGGGATTCTCAAAGATAGCATCTCCTTTAACCAAATTGACTCACAAGCATCCTAAATTTGATTGGAATGATAGTTGTGAATAGTGTTTTCAAGAACTTAAAGAGAGATTGGCATCTGCTCCAATCCTAACCTTACCTATTAGTGGGAAGGAGTTTGTGGTGTTTAGCGATGCGTCTATTCAAGGGTTAGGTTGTGTACTCATGCAAGACGGGAAAGTTATAGCATAGGCCTCAAGACAGTTGAAACCACAAGAGGAGAACTACCCCGTTCACGATTTGGAACTAGCAGCAGTGATACTAGCATTGAAATTGTGGCAACATTATCTTTTCAGAGAAAAATGTAAGATATACGCCGACTACAAAAGCCTTAAGTACATATTCACTCAGAAGGAACTCAATATGAGATAGAGGAGATAACTTGAGTTAATAAAGGACTATGATGTAGAGATCTTGTATCATCCTAGTAAAGCGAATGTGGTAGCTGACGCGCTCAGTAGGAAGAAGCAAATTGATATTGCAACCTTGGTTATAAGTCAGAAGGAAATTCAATAAGAGTTTAGAAAGATGGAAATTGAAGTGACAGTGGAAAACGTTGATTTGATGCTTACTTAGTTGTCTCTTCAGCCTACTGTCTTGGAAAGAATTAAATAGAGTCAGAAAGGGGATCTAGAAAGTGAGAATTTGATATTAGCCATAAGAAGAGGAAAAAGAAAGGAGTAAAGGTTAGATGAGGAGAATGTTGTAAGACATGGGAATAAGATCTTTGTGCCAAAGATACATGGTTTGAGAGAAGATATTTTGAAAGAAGCACATTCCTCATTGTATTATGTTCATCCCGGGAATACAAAAATGTACTAGGACTTGAAAAAACATTATTGGTGGGAAGGAATAAAGAGAAATGTAGCCGATTATGTTTCAAAGTGTCTAATTTGTCAGCAAGTTAAGACAGAGCATCAAAGGCTGAGAGGAGAACAACCCTTGTCTATTCCCGTATGGAAATGAGAAGATATCACTATGGATTTTGTATCGCTCTACCAAGAACCATTGCAAAGCATGAGTTCATATGGGTAGTTGTGGACAGATTAACGAAGTTGGCTCATTTCATACATTTGTGAGAAAATGGCATATATGTATATCAAGGAAATTGTAAGTCTTCACGTGTACCAAGAACGATCACTTCTAATCAAGATACAAGATTTGTTAGTAGATTTTAGAAGAGCTTACATATGGCACTTGGTACCCAGCTTCAGTTCAACACTGCTTTTCATCCTCAAACGGACGGGCAATCAGAGAGGACAATCCAAGTACTAGAAGATATGCTAAGAGCTTGTGTGTTAGATTTGGAGGGCGATGGGATGATCACTTGCCATTGATTGAATTCGTCTATAACAACAGTTATCAGTCTTCTATTTAGATGGCACCATATCGAGCTCTGTATGGAAGGAAATATCGATCACCTCTACATTGGGACGATGTAGGAGAAAGAGCATTAATTGTTCCGGAATTGGTTCAACAAGCTATTGACAAGATTCAAGTGGTTAAGCAAAGAATGAAAGTTGCACAAGATAGATACAAAAGTTATATGGATAAGAGATGAAGACCTCTCGAGTTTGAAGTGGTTAAGTACGTATCTCTCCGGAATCACCAACAAAAGCAGTGTTTCGGTTTGGAGTCAAAGGGAAATTAAACTCGGATATATCGGTCCTTATGCAATGTTGGAAAGGATTGGTCCTCTAGCTTACAGATTGACACTACCACCGCATTTATCTGAAGTGCACGATGTATTCCATGTTTCTCAGTTGCGGAAATGTGTATCGGATTCGAATGCTATCATCAGTGTTAATTAGCCACAAGTTTTGCTTAATTTGACAACAAGTGAGAAGCCGATCAAAATACTTGGGTAGAGTTGATAAAGTGTTAAGAAGAAAGTGATTCCAATGGTGAAAGTGCAATGGAGTGGACAAGAGGATAGAGAAGCTACTTAGGAAGTGGAGAGCGAGATGAAAAGATTGTATCCTGAGTTTTTTAAGTAGTGAGGTAAGCTAAGTTTCGAGAACGAAACTTCTTGAAAGAGGAAAGGATGTAATAGCCACGCTTTTATTCCTAATATCATATTATATATGTGTAATTATAGTTGTATATTAAAATAAATAAATAACATGTTTTATATATAGATTAAGCTAGTATAATTTAATGTATGTATTTGAGTTGTGTAGAATATTTATGTTTGAATTAATATAATAAATATTTAATATTGACTTACATATTGATGTTGTATGAATAATGAAATGAGTAATATTAGACTTAAATGTATATTTCAAGTATTTGTGTGTAGCAGATTTTTTTTTAACCCGAAAAGCTACCAAATGCCTTTTGTTTTACTCAAATTAATAACCCTAATTAAGCCTAAATAAAAGCCACTTTATAACTTTATTCTAGGCTACCTTAAAAGTCAAAATTGGATAGATATAGAGCCAAAAATATCCCCATTTTCTTCCAAAATCAGACCACTATCAAGACAACCTTCTAAACAAACACAAAACTCATTACTTTCTCTTCCAAAGCTATCCCAATTTCAAGATCAAGACCCACATCCAAATTCTTACAAATTGGCCACCAAAAGACCCTTCTAAAGCCTTGCAAACCAAGTCCAAAGATTGAGGTAAGTTTAAGTTACATTTTATGCAAGTTTCATAGTGTAGAGTTTGTTAAATGTGAATTGCATATGTGTATATGTATTGGTGATGTGTTGATGAAGGTTTGGGTTGCCAATGAAGTTATAATATGTGTATATTAAGTAATTGAAGTGTGTTGGTGAAAATGAAGTGGAATATGAATAGTGTAGTAAGGGTTAGTGAAGTTGGGTATGTGTTGAATGTTGTATTGGATGAAGAGTGGAATTTGAAGTGATATTTATGTTGTTTAATGAGTTAGAAATGAATGGATAATGTTAAGTTCATACACCAAGTAGTAGGAAGCTTATTATGTGTTTTGAAGAGAGTTTGAATATGTAAAAGTTGATATATTGTGTAAAAGAATTATAGAAAATGCATGTTTTCTGTCAAAAAAATTTTCCCATATCAGCACTACCTTATATACGGTCGTATACGAGCTTGTGCTGATCAAAACAAGCTCTCGAGTCACTTTTTCAACCTCTACCTCACCTTGTACACGGGCGTAGATGGTTGTGTAGGTCATAAAACCTTGAAAAATTCCTATCGGGTCACTTTTTAGTGCCCTACACGACCCCAAGCATGGCCATGTACTAGGTAGTGTACTTTCCCCTGTTTCACAGCTGAATCATATTTTAGCCATAACTTTTCATCCGACCTCCGATTGAGGTGATTCAAGTTGCATTGGTAAGTTTAAAAAGAGATCTACAACTTTCATGTTTTAAGTTTTTACAAATTCGGAAAGCATCAATGCTTAAATTTTTTTTCTTTTCAGCTGATACAATTTTCAAACAAGGTTAAAAACTTATGTTTTCTTGTTAAATATGTATTTGCATATGAAACGGATCTTTTTGGACTAAAATGAGATAGATTATGATATTTGAGGTGTAATGATGATTAAGTGATATAATTAATTTTAATTAATTATATTTGTAGATTTAACGCATAATTGAATTTTCATGAATGTTAAGATAAATCTAGTTACATAATATATATGGATTGAAGTTAAAAATGATGATTTTGTGAGCTTGTATGACCTTGATAAATGTATAAATGATATGTTATGACTTTGTATAAGTTATATTTGAAGTCTTAAGTATTAAGTTTAAGATTTGATATGCTTTAAGTGTAATTCCAAGTATACAATGTTGATTTGAGTTTGAATTATCTTCTGAAGGATTCCCAAGGTTCTATTTGGATTTCCTACGTAAGGTAAGCAGTAACGTGTTCGGTCTATGCTTAGGATAGATATATCTTTAATCAACTTTAAAATTGAAAAAATTAAACCATGTTTGAGTTGGATGTCTCTTATGCTGTTTAAATTCGTATTTGGCCTAGTATGGCATATTTGTATCCGGCTCGAGGAGCAGCACCTTGCTCAGATTGGGGGCACAGTAGATTAGGTGCTTTGACCATCCTTGCCTTTGATAAGACTTTCCTAAGTGGTACGATGGGTAACTGATGGGGAAGACGGTATTGGACTATCGTTTGTGTACGCTTAGAATGAAGTGGCATGATTTAGTTCAAATGTTTATGGGAATAGTTGGACTAGGTGATGTTATGGACTAAGATAAGTGAAGTCGTGTAACGGCTGTCAACCCTATATGAAGTTATTTTCTTTTTATCTAATATATCATCTAGGAGATATAAGTATCCAAACTGCTTATATCAACCTCCTGAGCGTTGATTTCGTTGCTCAGGACCTCAATTACCCTTATTATCCAGAGTTTGAATACTCAACTGTTGATTGACTAATTAAAAGAATATCTAATAATTGGATGGATGTTGCACTGCACTATAGTTAAGATCGTGTGAATCATTCTGCTTTTGTTTTTGTTATTATGTACTAGGCCTTTGGCTCACTTTTATCTTTTCAGGTGTGGAAGATGAATTTTAGATGAATGGGATGAGTAGAGGAGACCATGACTCATAAGGAACCCTTTGTAATAGATTAATTATATATGTGTAGGTGAATTTTGGACCTATATAATAGTGATTAGGATTTTTGCTATCTTTTGTGGTCTTTTGTAAATGGCTTGTTTACGAGCCTTGTTTGTAATGTGTCTGCATTATATATATATATATATATATGATTGTATTATATTTGGATCTTTTATTAAGTAATGAAGTTAAAAGTTGTATTTTATGGAATGTTATATGTATTAATAGTAATAAAGTTTGTTCTTATAAGACATTTAGGCTAATGACTATCCAAACTGATCCTGGATTACAACATTACATATAATATCACGGATATATGTGGTTAGAGACTGGATTTACCTATTTTAAATATAAGGGTAAATCCGGATCCTTACAGTTAATTATGCATTATATTGTCTCATCAAAATCTATATTGAACATACAAGTTCAACATTTTGGATTGTTGGATTTTTATTTGTATCTTATGTGTATTCGATTTGTACCTACAATTTGTTTGTATCATATATGTATTATATCTACATATCTATTTTGTCGGTTTTTGAATAAAATTATCATCTTATATTAGTGTTTGAAAACAACAAAAATATGATATGAAAATAACTATAATTTGATGAAACAAATAGACCTTAATCGTTAAATTTAATACTCAATTTATATACACCATGTGTCGCACTTGAATTATATACAATATATGTCGCACTATGAATAGCCATATCGCATCATCAAACAATCAAACCAATAGTCATGCCAAATTTTGTAGTTTAGAAATAGTAAATTGAATATCCATTTAAAGGCAATTTAAAGATAGTAAATGGATCATTGATAGTAAATTGAATAATTTTTATTCATTCCATTATTCCAAATTTTAAAGGATTAATAGGAGGTACCAAGTTTCTACCCCTCTTCTCTTATAATGACAAGAAAAAAAAAATACCAACTCATTTGAAAAAAAAAACTTAATGATGCAATAATTATACGTAAATCATAATGAAATTTTTTCTTATCCATAATTAGAATTTTGAATAATAATTTTTTTTTTTTCTAAACAATTGATTGTTTATAAGATTAATGTTGTGATTTATACCTAAATTGTCTATCTCTTTTTTTTTATATATTAACTGTAGCTATTTTTATCATTTCGAATCACCTATCACAATGTAATATTTATAATATTTTATCTTATATTAAATATGTATGTCAAATCATATTTTCACCGAACAACAAAATCTACATTATCAGTATAAGTATGAAGGTAGCAACTAAAGACGGCTCAAGTGCACATATTAATAATTTGAAACTTTCATATACCCATAACTGCAAAAAAAAAAAAAAAAAAATTAAATTAAGGTTGTAATCCATGATATTTTCACTTTCTATACACTTTGAGTATAGTATATGTCTCATCTCTCTCAATTCATAAACATATGTACTGATTTATCAACTATTACAATCCATAGTTTTTTAGTACTAAACCAATAATTTCATGAACTTTTATTTAAATTTATTTTCAACCGTTGCTCCTTCAATTAGGGTTATTAAATTCACAACTTTACGATGGTCAATCTAAATTTATAATTTTACTAAAAGTCAGTCTCTAATAAGTTTATATCCACTTTAATTAAAAAAAGAAATGTTAAAAAGTACAACCTTACAAATGTCCGTTTCATGAACTCGCAGTTTTAACAATCATCCTTCCTATGGGAAGTAGAAGACAAGAGAAATGAATTTATATTTACATTCTATTTGAAATGATTTAATAAACTAATTAATCGTGATGGATCATTAGTACAGATCGTTTCTCATGATATATGAGAGGTTAAAAAAAAAAAATCCAGCTACCGAGTCTACTATCCAGTATCTACTATCTTTCGTAACTCACCCATAAAAACCCCATACGATGAAATGATACCTAATGGGAAAAAGGAAAATAGATTTCCCAAGCTTTTAACAATTACATACCTGTTTTCTTAGTCCTAAAACCACAAATATTTTTTTATTTGTTTCAATTTTTTCCGTACCACACGTACTACACATAAACCAAACACGGTGCATCCCTTTCGAAGCACGATTGATTATACCACTGGATTACAAACTCAAACAAGTAGAATCTGAAACTTAATACTGGAGAAGTTCCAAAATGGCCAGCTTTGAAAAGGGCAAAAGAGAAATAAGAGATCGCGACAGATAAAAGATGCTTAGCAAAAACTAAGGATTCGAAGTGAAATAAGAGTGGAATCTGAGCATCAGTTTTAAAAAGCTCGATTGTGAAACATCATGGATTAACCCAATCAGTTTACATACAAAAATTTGCATCATCATCTGCTCAGATCTACAGCTCCCCATACATTAAATCATGCCAAAATAGTCAAGAAACAGAGAAATAAGCATACGCCAGAAAAACAATAAATAAAAAAATTTACATCAAAATAAATGGTATCTAATTGAAAAAAGAAAAAACATTCGATTGATGAAAGATAACATTGAAAAAGACAAAAATTAAAAGAAAAAGAGAAGAGAGGTGAAACAATGCTTAGAGTCACCGAAAGATGAAATATAAATGACAAAGGCTTTTTTCATTGTTGCGAGACGCCGGGGCGAAAACAGAAGACAGCTTTATATAGGAGGCGGCTCTTCAAACCCTAATTGCCAATGCAGGTCTAAACGCTCCGTTTTCATACCCCATGCCTTATGCATTTTCCCCTTTTTGGTAGGGATGTAAACAGGTCGGGTTCGGGTCGGGTCATCTTGTCCCAAACCCGACCCGATATAAATGGAGTGTCCCAGAACCCGACCCGACCCGATTATTTAGGAACCCGATCCGACCCGACCCGAACCCGACCCGTTTAATATATTACATAATTAAATGCATTATTTTATTATTTCATTAAATTATTATCGTAGTGAGGCATGTTGAGGAGGGCAAAAATTTCAATGGAGTTGATAAAGATCCTAATTTTATTTAAAAAAAATTAGAATACGTTAAAGATAAGTAAAAAATTATTAAACATGAAAACTGAATATATAAGGTAAAATCAGTAACTCAAGACATGCCATTGCCTAAAATTATTAGAAGACTTACATATATATATATATATATATATAATACATCCAACTCATATATAATAATAATGATAACAATAATAATAATAATAATAAAATGATGACACTACACGACGATCTATATATTCTTGATTTATTTGTCATTATATATATATAATATCTATTTTTTCTGAGAAAATTAATTTTTATACTTTGTTGTGTTGCATGGAAAAGAAATGAATTTTGAAAAAGTGGGGAAGGTTGCACATGGAAATCGATTTTCTCTAGATAATTGGTCAGTGATTATTAATTATAAATATAATTTATATCCTATCATGTGACTCAATACATGAATAACAAAATAATTAAATGAAAAGCATCATTCAACTAATGAATAAGTAAATTCCTTAAACTAAAATTTTTAATTTTTTTAATTAAATCGGGTCGGGTTTCCCAACGGGTTATGAGTAAAACCCAAAACCCGACCCTAAACCCTATAGGGTCTGACCCTATAGGGTTTTTAGCGGGGCGGGCGGGCGGGTACCCTATAACGACCCGCCCGGTTGCATCCCTACTTTTTGGCCGAATCCTACGCTTGATGCTCGCTTTTGCCTTCTTTCGATTGTATAATATTTTTTTTCCGTTATAAATTTTTTTTCAAATTATTCAGTAACGTTTACTTATCAGGATACACATCGATAAGTGCAGAAAAATTAAAAAAAATAAATAAAAGAAAAAAAGAAAAGAAAAGAAAAGTTTTACACCTCCGAAGGGACTTCACTATAAATAATACTAATCAATTAATTATTGGATAATTTTCACATTAATACTTAAACATTATATATTTTCATAATTACCCATTTAAAATTTGTTAATTTGATATCTTAACTTGGCTCACTTTCACAATTATGTATTTTACTTTTGTTAAATTTTACAATTATGTACCAACTTTACTCATTTTGCAATTAATTGCGTATTATAAGGTGGCCTTAATTATCATATAAAAAGGTGAAGTGATGAGTTATATTAATACCCATATTTTTATAAAATATTATTTTGATTCAATTGGAGTGCTAATAAATCAATTAAATATTAATTGATGTTGTATTATTATATATTTTTCACTAAATTTAGAAGAACAAATCGTACTTTTAATAGAAAAATTTCCATATATATATATATATTTATTCTAAATAGATAATGGGAAAAATTCAATTCATTCCTTATCCTTTTTAACTTTCAATTGGAATCCTTTATCATCTTATTCCATTCAAGATGTTGAACTTTGAAAAATTCATGAAATAATTCTATCCATTAAATGTTTTATATTAAAAGTTCAAAAAGGATATATAAATTTCTATTATATAATAAAAATATTAATAAAAAATTGAAAATAAAAGAAAGTAACCAAAAAGATGAAAAATGGCTACTCCATTTACAACTGGCTACATTTTTTTTTTTTTTTTACACCAAGACTGAAAGAAAGAAGAGGGAAAGGGGAAACTCATGTCAAAACATCTAACACGGGTGTTCAACATGAGACCTTCATGCTTTAGACTCTAAATACACACACCCACACACTTATTACCGATGTGGGACTAAGAACCCCACAATCGGGATCCTTAGTATATGCTAAGCGCTCTCATATGGTTCCCGGGTAGATAACCACATGGTGTGGGATTTTGTTTTTTTGACCAAGATTGAAGGGGAGAAAGGGGAAAGGGGAAACCCATGTCAAAATACCTAATACGGGTGTTTAACATGGAACCTTCATCTTTAGACTTTAAAGACACACACCCACTACCGATGTGGGACTAAGTATAAGCCCCCATTTTCTTAGCAAATCAAACTCGGTTTCGGAAACTAGAATCGGAAACCGAAACCCTGAAAGAATACCTTAAGGCTAGTTTGGAACCTAGGAATCCTAAGTCCGACAATACTGAGAACAAAACCCTAGAACAATAAAAATGAGTTAGATATAGAATATAGTCCTAAATATATTGAAACATAAAAAAAAATCAGATTAAGGAGAAATTCATCCGTTTCGAACCCAATCGGGATCTATTTTCAAAAACTGCTCTCCGGGACTCAAAAATAGAAAGATATTCTGTAGGACTCTTTAGAATCGAAATTTAATAAGGAATTCAAAAAATAATTATAAGAATTTTTCAGTTTATAAATATTACAGTTATAGTCCTTTTATCGTATTTTCATTACTACCGGTAATTTAATTGTCTAATCTACTTTTTGATTTCCAATCATTACTATTCATCAAGTACAACCAACCATACCCTATGTAACACACAAAAAAAAAAGATAAAATGAAGATAAATGGGTCATGGTATATGTATAAGCTTATATCAAAGCCACAAAACAAGTTAAGTTTGATATATTTTGTTTTGGGAAAGAATTATGAAATGTTGGAATTTTTACAATTTTCTGCATATCCAACGCCGCCTTTTGGAGGGAGTACACCGTTGGCGTATAGACCGGCGTAGGATGTCCATAGTGAGAAATTTTCTTACACTAGAGTCGAACGCTAAACAGAGTGTATGTGTGTTTGCCAGCGTTGAATTGGATTAGGAGCGTTATTATCTAACGCCGGAGTCGAACAACGTCAGCCTTGCCTTAGCTTTTGCCAGCGTATGACGTTCTGGACGACATGAAGGATTTTTATTGCATCACGAACGCCGCCTCTTGGGATTCTACATCGCCATCATAGATATCAAATTTGCCAGCGTAGGAATGAAATTCTATAAATACGCAGCATAAACAGCAGTTTTTAGCAGACGTTCCTCCTTTGCTTTATTTCTTCCTTTGAGCGTGTAGGGTCTGTTCTTGATATCCAAGTGTTAAGGCTCCATCTTAAGGCAAGTTTGATCAAAGGTGAGTGATCTTAATCCATCTACAACATGTTTTTCTCGGATTTATGTAAGATCTTTAGGGTTTTGTTGTGTTCTTGAAGGAAAACATGGGAAGGATTAAGATCTCAAGTTTAATCTATTTCGGTTGGATAAGGAGTGAGTTTTTGTGGTCTAAACAAGTAAGTATAATGTTCTCATACAAGTTTTATGCGAATTTCACACAAGTTCTTAGGACTTTGTGGTTGTTTGCATGAAGGAAACCCTAGCTTTGGGTGAGATCCGAATTTGGTAGATGTAGGTTGGGTTCTTGATGATCTAAATCGGTGAGTTGTATCTCCTCTATGATGGTTTTAATCAATGTATGATTAGATGATCCTTATATATTCTTTATGTTATGCAAATTAGGGTTTTTGTGAAATATTCGGTAACTGTGGAGGTTTATGCAATTCACTATTCTTCTTAAGGATTTTGTGGAGTTTGATCGAAGTAGACGATGCAGATATCGGGGATTTCTTATTAGGTTAGGGTTTTTGGAGAATTCATATCTGTTAGGATATATTTGATAACGTGTTTATATCTATTGATGTATGTATATATGTTGTAACAGGATATTTGGAGTTGTAGAATTGTAGTTGGTGTTGATTAAGGAGTTTGTGGAGTTCGGGCTATCTTTGTTGTTGTTGATATTGAATTTGAGGATTTGAATTGTATTCCTGTAATTGAGAAAGGTACAACCAATCCTTGCTTGTTGTTTTTGCTTGTAAGTTTAGTATTGCTTGATTGGTTGTAGGAACAGAACTTCATAATAAACCTAATGATATTCGGCTTAATAATTGTTTGCTTGGTTGTGTTTGGTTTTGACCAGTAAAGACCTGACAAATAGTGATACTAGTGAGGTATCCTGATAATCTATGTGTGAGGTTGTCCCGAACGGACTCGTGCATAGAAATGATTCCGGTAGAATTAAAGGGAAACGGAAATGTTTGGCGAGTACCCATCCATCCATATACATATATATATATATATATATAATTACCTCATTTTCAAAGAGTTGGTTGTTTTTCAAGAGGAGTCTAAGTTACTTCGAGTTCAGAATTAAAGTATACATAGTTCCGAATTGTGTTGATTTGCTGACCATAAAAAGATAACAAACTGATTGTTTGCATTAGACTAGGGTGCATTTAATATATATATATATATATATATCTGTTGCATGTGCATTTGCATTTGCATTTGTTTTTAAGGATTGAGTTATCGTACTGGGCTTCGCAGCTCACTTTTTAAAATTTTAGGTACAGGTGATGAAGACATTATATATGATCTTTGAGTTATGATATGATCTTTAATCAAGGGGATGTCAATAGTAGATCTGACTACTCAGCTGAGAGTTAAACTTTTGATTATAGGATTTTGGGAGAAAAGAAGTGCCTAGATATGTTGAAGACTTGATTTTGCTGTATTTTGCTTAGTATTATGTTTTATGAACAGTTATTAGTTCATTTTTCATTGGAAGACTAAGTTATAAATGAAGGTTTTCTCTTGTAGACAATTTTAGTTGTTATGTTGGGGAGTTGACTTGTGGATATGCCAACTAGAATGTTTGTTTGTTAAACAGGAATGTTATGAAGTATTCTTATGTTTCTAAATTATATAGGTTGTGTTGAGTATCCTATGAGATACCCTATGTGTGTGTTTACAAGTGATATTTGTGGATATTAAAGCCTTAGCGTGTTCTATTTCAAGAGAGACAAGTGGCAGGTTGTAATGCCTTATTTTTAGGGCTTACATGCTATTTTTGACATTCTTATAACCTATTTCTTACATCCTATTTCTTACAATTTACTCTTCAAATACAATTTTATTACTAAAATTACTTAATTAAATTTTGAATCTTACACAACACAACACAACACACTTCTCTCTCTCTCTCTCTCTCTCTCTCTCCTAGCTCAAAACTGGCATGACCTTCCCTTACTCTACACCTCTCCAATTTGTTTTATTTTCTTTCTTTTATTTTATTACACAAACCCTAATTCCATTTTCTATATAAACCCCCTTATGCTTTTCACTTTACACTTTCTTTCTTTTTCACTAAATCAAACTTTTGAAATTTTTTTCTCTCAACTCTCTCCCTCTCATTATTGCCGTGAGCCCATCCCTCTCAACACACACACACAAAAATTTCCTTCAAGTTTTCCTATTCCAAACACTTAATAGGTAATAGATATGAACCTACCGTAAATAAAACATGTAATGACAAGATCATACATGTGTGATTACACCAAAATCCCCATGAGCTTCATGCAAAGGATGTGGAAACACTTGAACATGATGTTCATGCCATCATAATATTGTGGATCTCTTTATTTAAGTTGTTTTGCTATGTTCTTGCTATATTATTGCTATATATATTCTTGTTGATATTTTTGTTGACATATCTTGGTACTAACCTTATCATCATAATGGTTTAACTTGCATTTCATGCATCTAACAAAATCATCATACTAATCTAACTTTTGAAACTAGTCTTTCTAGTCTTAGGAAGCCTTGAATATGATCTAAGGCTTCCAAGCTTACATTTGCATCCATAAGATAAATGTCATTATACTCCTATTTTGTTTTTAGTATATAAATGTCATAAAAAATTTGTTTTATGTGAATAAAAACTTGTAGCATCATGGTATTAATGAGAATTTTGCCAAAATCTCAAGATCTATTTTTGTTTCCATCAAAAACAAATTTTTAAATTCATATTTAAAAAAGCACCCATTTTGAAAACTTATTTTCCAACTCCAAAATGAAGATTTTGCCTAAAATATGAAAGGCTTATGAAATAAGTATCATGAAGGAATATTTTGATGAGTTAAATGTAGTTTTACTAAGAGATATTTTCAAAATAAGAAAAGTTTACAAAAGTTAAGTTAGAACATTGTTTCAACTCCAACAAGTGCATATAATTCATAACTAGGAGGAGTTGATATGTAAACACCTATTTTCTAACCCTAAAATAAGAGTTTTATTTAAAAAGTAGAAGCCTTAGGGAATATGTTTGATTAGGACTTAATTTTAGAAATATTAAATGAGTTTTACCCAAGAAATAACCTCAAAACAAATTAACAAAAATTCGAATTTGGAAAGAGGCCATAATTAAACACCTATTTTCAAACTCCAAAATGAGGATTTTAATTGAGAAATAGAAACCTTTGGGAATAGGTATAGTAAGGATTTAATTGTGACAATAACAAATGGATTTTATCAAAGAATATTTCTAAAACAAAGGAAGAGTTTCAACACATAAATCAAACTCTATTTTCATCACCAATAATTCTTGCAAAATTCGTAACTAGGCAAGATCCCCACTTAAACATCTATTTTCCAACTCTTAAATGAAGAAATTTCTTACAATAATGAGTATTAGGCATATAGGTCATCAAGGCTTTATTTTAGTAAAAATAAAGATGAATTTTCAAGAAACAAAACTAGTTTTCCTAAATCAAGTATTCTTAAAGTGTTGTCAAGTCAAATTTATCTAAAAATTCATTTTAACCAAATATCATCAAGAACATACACATAGATAGCTCATAACATGCCATTCATGATATTAACTTGTGGATATTGCATATACTTTTTACTATACATGGTAGAAACATTATAAGTTTTCACAAAACAATTTCGAAGACATAATTTTTACCTACTGAGCAGATCTGATCCGAAGTTTCTGAGACCTAAAAATTTTCAAGACTTAGGAATACCATTAGAATTATATAGATCTTTCAAAGTAGATAGAAAATCGACTACTTATTTGTGAAATTTTGAGTTAAAATGACTAAGTTATGACTGTTTTAAGTTGAAATTTACTAACCACGAAAATTACAAACTTGAAATTTTTTGTTTGATAAGTTGGAATTAGTTATTGTCATGCCCCGAAGGGTACCCTAAACGTGGCAGCCCATCCTACACAATATTAAAGCCTAGGAATGACCACCTTAGTCACACGAAGGCTTCCATACTATGTACAAGGCATCTAACACATGGAGGAGACACATCGGAGTAAATACATTTTATATTGGTACAACTTGAGTAATAATGTAAAGGAACTACACTTCATTATACTTCAAATACAAATCATCATACTTCAATTACAATTCATCAAAAGATTTCACTACATAAAACTATTACAAAACAATTCACAAAACCTAGCAAATATCTTCAAGCATTCTTATTCCTTGCTGGAATCCCTAAGTCATTCTCGGCTCCAACCATCTTGGTCCCCACTTAGCATTCTTGAGATAACCTGTTCATTCAAACATCTATTGGGGTATAAGCTACACTAGCTTAGTGAGAATTCCTCTAATTCCGTACCATAACAAGCAAGTTATAAATCATCCATATGCTATGTATGAACAAACACATGAGCAAACAATTATGTATGGGTATCCAGAACCCACACATAGAACGGATTTACGCCCTCTGTATCTTGGGTTAGGGATGGTATTGAAGTCTACATGACCGCTGCTAGTCCCCGAACCCCCGGCTATAGCACTCGACTCGACTAGGCTCACACATGGAATGCATCCCCGGTATGCCTTAGTTCCCTATGAATGAGCTCTGATACTGGGTCTAATTATACAAACGAGTCCTTGGACCATACCGATCGACCTGCGTAGGAGTAGCATGCTACCAAATGCAATATGTCCGATGCGATGCATGACCAATTTAATTTTTGCTTAGGTCAAAATATTCATACATTCTTTAGAGTGACCAACTAATATCATACACATAACAGAGATAATATGAGCAGTAGTTATCCAATCGAATCATGGTTTCGATATGCTTTAGTATTCTTTGACATACATTCATCACAGTCTCATCATCATCCCATCCCTATTTATATCGATTTTTATCTTATTCCTATAATTCTAATGCAACTACCTACAAACACAATCAAGGTAACAAAATAAGGAGAAAACTCACTCAGCCATTGGATCACCAGTCTTTTAATAAAAGTAATCCGGTGGTAGGGAATCATCGATTTTAGGGTCATCTAAAAGGAAGAAATACCATAATCAGTATTTCATCACTTAACTAATCCAAACTGTTTTATATAAACCATCAAATTCGTAATTCTCGTCCTATGCGGGAATTCCAACTTAAAACGGCCATAACTTAGTCGTTTTAACTCGGAATTTAGCAAATTATATATCGATCTCTATCTACTTCGAAAGATCTATCTAATTCTAATATTATTTTCAAGTTTTGAAAACATTTGTGTCACAAAACAGAAGGATCATATCTTATCAGTAACGGTTTCTGATTCTAAAAAAGAATTTTGTAAATGCTTGGAATGTTTCTACTTGACAAATCAATTATACATGCAATATGAATGATTTCCTAACATGAATGGCATGTGATGAGTTTAATGTATGCATGATCTTGATGATTTTTGCTAAAAGAAAATTTTAGAACTCTTTATTTTGCAAGACTTCAACAATAACTACTTTTGAAAAATCTAGTTTCCTAACTTTGACAACTTACTTGTGTTTTGGGATTAATTCTTAGGAATTTCTAGTTATCATAGTTAAAATTGAGTCTTCATAACATACACTACCTAAGACCTTCATTTTTACGTGAAAACTTTGTATTTTACACTTTGCAAATATGTTTTCAAATAGGATTTACTCAAACATCCGAATTTTTAGAAACCCACTTTTTGAATGATTCATTTGGGAAAAACTTGTTTAATGCATTAAAATAAGACTTTACTATACCTACTACTTAAGGACTTCATTTAATACATAAAATTTTATTTTGAACTTGGATAATAGGTGTTTTCATAGGCATCATCCAAAGTTACGAATTTTACAAGTTGACTACTCACTCAAAATTTTCCATCTGATTCTACTTCTTGTTTTACACATTGATCTCATCAAAACTCATTTCAACTTGTAAAAATCACTACTTAATGACACCTATTACCTATATCCTTCATTTTTCACATAAAACATGAGTTTTGGAGTTGATAAATGGGTTTTCAAAATTGGTCTTTGTTGAAATCCGAATTTACCAAATTTATTTTTGGACATATCTTTTGATAAAATCCATCTAAACTTAGGAAAAATCATTCTTTAAATATCCTATCTTGAGAGCCTTCCATTTCTTGAATAAAATCTTCATTTTTGAGTTGTAAAACATGTTTTTAAAATATGCCTTGCCAAAATCCGAAAATAAGATTTTTATTTTGAAATAACTTTTGAAAATCACCTTTGATTCTTGTAAAAAGAAGTCTTGATAATATACATCCACTAAGTCTTCATTTTCTCAACTAAAACTCCCATTTTGAGACTTGGAAGAGGGTTTTTAAATATAGGTTTTGTCATTATACGAATTTTACTATTTTTATTTAAGTTCAAATTAAGTTCTACACATAATATGAACATGAATACAAAATAAATACATGGTAATAAGCTCTAAACCTATAGATCTAAACATAAACATAATCAATGCTACATAAAAAGCTAGATCTACAAAATATAACTACTTCTAACAAGAAAAGAATAATATTACAAGAGAGTACTCATGGATAAGAGGAGTATTTTATTTTGGCATCATCATCCTTAGCTTTTTAAGCTTATGGAAGGTCATTTGATGCATGAAACTCTCACTATATTTTACTTATATCACCTATGGAAGCTCAAGAAGATAGTTTATTTAAAAATCTTCAAGATGGAGTGTGGAAGTGATTTTTTTAAATGGAGGCAGCTTGTGTTCTTGCAAGAATAAGAACAAAAAAAGAAAGAGAGAAAGGAAAAAGAGAGGAAAAGAGAGAGTAAATGAGATAGGGTTTCAAAGGAATGAAAGGAAGTAAATGAGAGGCATTAAATGGAGATAGAGGAGTGTATTAATTGAAATAAAAAAAATAAAACAAAGGCAGATTTAGGGAGGGAGGGCTGCACATGAATTCAAGAGAAAGAGAGGGAGGGAATTTGGTTTGTTTTTTACTTGGAATTGTAATATAATTAATGATATGTGTAGCTTCTTGAAGAAGGATTTGAAAAAGGGTTATTTTAATTAATTTTGTGGTATTTCAAGAGACAAAAGGGCAGCAAAAAGGAGTCAAAATCTGCCATAAAGTGTAGAAAGATTGAAGTGAAAAAGAAGTGATGTGTGAAAGGTGTACTTAAAAGTATGGATTGTAAGAGTACTTTCTTAATAAATAAAATAAAAATAAGAAAAATATAGAAAATTTATTCCAAATATTTGTAGAAGATTTTTCATAATTAAAATAAGATAATTAATTAATTTATTTTAGTGAATTATCAAATAAATTACCGATATGATCAAAATACGCGAATATGAGCTATAAATGATATTTTTATAACTCAAAAATTCTAAAAAATTATTTTATGAAAATAAAAATATTTTTAAAATATTTTTTAATTATTAAATTAATTTATTTTATTTTTAGTATTAGGTCTTAAACAGAAACTGATCCCGTAAAAACCCGAAACGAATTAAATTTTGGAAAAACAGAATTTTTCATAATATATAAAATAAATATAAGGTTTTATAAGAATAATAAAATTCTATAATGAATAGTAGTGAATAGTACCAAAAGACTAATTAATTACTGGTAGTAACGAAATACGAATAAAATTGCAAAATCAGATAATTCTAGTTATCGAAAAATTATAAAACTGATATTTTAGAAATTCTTATAAAAATACAAGTCTAACGGTATTAATGGTATATTTTTGATATCTCAAGCCCCGGGACACGCTTTTCAAAGTCTATATCCAAACGGGTTCGAAATAGGTCAAAAATTTACCAATATGATATTTTTAAGTGATCTTATGTTACTACAAGTTATTCTCTACACTTAAACTACACCTCGACCTCTACAGTTAAGCGTGCGAGATTGACGGACTAAAACAACTTTATTCCACTTAGGGTTTATGGGTGATTTTCCCGTTTAGATCCTTGCCAATTTGGAAGCTGATGTTTTATGTTTATATAACATATTTAATTTGAGAAATTTATTTTAAATTTTATTATTGTAAGTATTTAATACCTCTCAACATTTTCGAAATTCTTGAATTGAGTTTTATTTCCGAAGGCTTATCGTTATTTACTTTTTAATAATTTGTTTTTGGGTTCTATATTACCCAATTTTACAATTTGGAGTTAAATATAGAATTTGTCGTACGAAGCGATTTTGAATTTGAAGACTGTTGCATTCTTATTTTATTTTTGAGAATTTTCGTTTTCTCAAGATTAAGAAATTTCCGGATTTGTTCGTGATTTAGGACTAGTTGAAGTTTGATTTTAATTTGGAGTCATTTTTAGAGTTTATTTTCGAAGTTCATTTTAGAATTATTTACTGAAATTTTCCAGGGCTTACAGTTATGGTTTGAAATACTCATTTGGGTATCTCTTTCATTTAGGTGATTTTGAATCGGAGGATTCTTTGCCCCTAGACTATTACGAATAGAGACCGAACACCATGGCCGAGTGAGTCATATTTCCTATTTACGATTCCATTTTGTGCTTATAATTCTTAGTTGCATTAGAATGATAGGCAAAGATAAAAATAGGAATGCATGATGGGTGATTATGGGATTATGAATGCTTTCTTGGCGTATTGAGAAAAACATGCTAAGTATATCGAAACCGGATGATTAATTGATGAATGTCCATATGCCATGATTATGATTGTTTGTAAATTGTTTGGTCACCTAAGAAATAGTATTAATAATTATTCTGGTTGATAAGTAATATGGATATAATCACTTCACGTTGGGAATGGTGCATATCATGTTGGTTACCCGTGATCCATAAACGGTATGAATCAAATGGGTTGCTCGTGAGCCATAAAATGATACAATTGATGGGTTGCCTATAAGCCATAAAACAGAACAGTAAATTCAAAGTAGTACCGTAGGATTTGTTAATCTGCTAACCTCGAATGGAGGGCGTAAATCCATTAAATATATGATTTTCGGTTGATCATATGTCTTGTATGCCCATGTTGTTGTTGTATTTCATATGGATGCTTAAATCAACTTGATTGTATGAAATTGTTGGATACATATATTCTGAAAGTATTTGCTCACTAAGTTAGCATAGTTTATACCCTCACAGCTTCTTTTTGTTGCAGTTTCCTTATATGTGGTTGCAACCCAGGAATTGGCCAACTCAGGTAAAGCAAGAATAGGAGTTTCCCTTAGAAGTTTATGTTTAGCTTTTGTATATGTAAACTCCTGTTTTCTAAGCCCTAAACCTTAAGCCGGAAAGTTCATCGGAGACCTTAAGTCAACGGATCTTGAGTAAAACCCTACAGTCTAGATCTGGCAAACCCGAGTTCGTAAATTGAGGAGTCGAAAAATAATTGAAGTGTTTAGAATAGTCCGTAATAATATTTGATTTATTAAAAATATCATATTGGTTTATTTTCAGCTTATTTCGAACCTGTTTGGATACTGCTTTGGAAAGCGTGTCCCGGGGCTCGAAAAATTAAAAATATATCTTTAATATTTTTAGACTCGTATTTTCATAAGGATTTCAAAAATATCAAGTTTATAATTTTTCGGATTTTAAAAATATCAGTTATAGCTCATATAAGCTTATTTTACTCTTACCGGTAACTTAATTGTTAAATTTCTAAAAATAATTTATTTGAATATTTTATTTAAATCATAAAAATTCTGCCACTAAAATAAAAATATTTTTCTTAATTTATTTTATATATTTTCTTAGTCAAAAAGCCACTTTATCAACCCATACCTTAAATACACATCTATTATCATTACTACACATTATTATGTCTTCTTTTGCTTTTTCTTACACTCCCATTTCCCAAAATTGCAGCTGACCATTCCCCATAAATTAGCCACTTTTCATTATTTTTATTATTTATTTGATATTTTAAAAGTTCCTTTTAGTTAGAAATGGAAGCTACAAGTTACACTTTCAAAATTACAATTTCAACTCAACTAAACCACCCCCCTACACCACTCAAAAATCACGCCAGCCCTCCCCTTTGTGTAGCTGCATGTTTATTTTTTTTTCTAATTTATTTGACACACTTTCCATTCTATTTAAACATCTCATTCCTTCCCTCTTTCATCTTTACAAACCCTACATTTTTCCTCTCTCTTTTTCCCTTTCTTTTCTCTTCTTCTTGGCTTGTCTTCTTAATAAACAAGCTGCCCCATTTCCATTTCACACTCCCACATATTTTTCTTGCAAATATTTAAGGTAATCATCCTCTTTTAGCTCTCATAAGATGTTATAGGATGATAATATGGATGTTTCATGCATCAAAGGACATTCCACAAGCTTCAAAAGCTATGGATGATGATGCCAAGAATTGAAACACTCCTCTAGATGATGATCTCTTTTGTTCTTAGTATTTTTGTTATATTGAAGGCTTGTTTATCTTCTTGTTTATGTGATAACTTGTAGATCTAGAATTTTACCAAGCTTTAGTTATGTTTATGTGTAGATCTAGAAGTTTAAGGCTTACTACCAAGTTTTTCTTATGTTCTCATGGTTGAATGTTGAGTAGATCTTAGATTTGAGTTTGAATGAAAAAGCAAAATTCGTAACTTGTGGAGGCACCCTTTTAAAAACCCTCTTTCAAGTCTTAAAATGGAAGTTTTTGTTAAGAAAATGAAGGTTTGATGGATGTATATCATCAAGGCTTCATCTTACAAGAATCAAAGTTGATTTTCAAAGTTTATTTTCAAAAACAAAAATTGTATTTTCGGATCAAGACAAAGACCTAAAATAAAAACATGTTTTCCAACTCAAAAATGAGGATTTTGTTCAAGAAATGAAGGGTTCTTAAGATATAATATGTAATGGTTGTTTTTCATGAGTTTTGATGAATTTTCTCAAGAGATATGTTCAAAATAAATTTATGAAAATTCGGATCTAGACCAAGACCCATTTTTGGAACCCATCATCCAACTTTAAAATGAAGATTTAGACAAAAATATAAAGGGCTCTTGGTATAGATATCTTAAGGAATGAATTTTCATAAGTTTAAATGAGTTTTCCTAAAAGGTATTGCTTAGATCAAGTGTTTTGTAAAAGACAAAATTTAGGTCTTGTCTTCATTGTAAACTTCAAAGGGGAAATTCGTAATTAAGGGGAGACCAATTTTTAAAACCTTCTTTTAGATCTCAAAACAAGTATTTTATATTGAAAATGGAATGCTTTGATATATAATATAGGAAAATTATTTTCATTGAACTAAGTAAGTTTTAGCAAAGGAATTACTCAAAACAAAACAATGAGTTTCAACTTGTAAATTTCGGTTTTATGAGAATGAATTCTTAGAAGTTTCATTTGAACTTTATGTTTGGGATTAGATAAGTGTGTAATCTCTTAATTTTGTTTTGAGAATCTCCTTGCAAGTTTAGGACTAAAATGAGTTGGTCTAAGTAGTTAAATAGAGTAGATATAGCAAATTTTCACAAAGGCTCAAATCTTGGATTTTCGCAACCCTACTGTACAGTATGTTTCCGACCCTAAATGATCTTAAATGTTTGAATTAACTTTAGAAATAGATAGCTCTTTCGAAGTAGGTATAAATCGGTATATTATAAGCTAAATTCCGAGTTAAAATGAGTTAGATATGACCTTTTTAAGTTAAAGATTCAACCTAGGCGGAAATTGACGAACTTAGTAAATAAAATTGTTAAGTTTAATAGAACTTCATAAGAGATACTCATTGAGGGTATTCTTTGTATTTAAGGTGAATTGGAGGACGGGTTACCACTTCCCGAGGACTATTACGACTAGTGGATTTTCACTACATGGACAAGTGAGTTCATTTCTCAATTAATTATGCTCTTGGGTGTGCTTGTAGTAGTAGTGGCATTAGATTTAGGAAAAGATAAAATTGTGAATGATTGGTGATCTAAACTTGCATGAATGAACGATAAGTATATCGAGGCAAGCTTTGTTGCAATAACCTTGTATGAGCTAGTATAGATTTGGAGTGTCTGAAATCTGTATGGTCACTTTTAAATTATCTAATTAATATACCATGATTATATGAATAAATTGTACATGCATAACACGTAGTGAGTCACATATCATTGTCGAGTATGCCTTTGGTGGGATAAAGGTGTATTTGGGAGGCAGCGGGTCTTTAATGAAGGGGATTATGGTTGCATGACTTATGGACCAACATTAAAAATTGTGGTTGCATGTCTTATGGACCACCCCACTTAAGATTGGGTCTATGGTTGCATGTCTTATGGACCAACTTTGGAACTGTAGTTGCATGACTTATGAACTACCCCAAACCCCGAGTGGAGGGCGTAAATCCATTCACATATGACTACCGGAAAGTTATATGCTTGCTTGCCCATTTGCTTGTGCATTCATATGGTTGAAAATTATAACTTGATTGTATAGATATTTTAGCTTGGTCGAGTACGTTACTTGGAAAATGAATCTCACTAAGCATTAGCTTATACCCCAATAGTTTTTGTTGCAGTGCTCCTATTTTTGGATGTTCCGAGAGGACACTTTGTGCAGGTTTATCACATGGATTAAAGAGCTTTTGAGGAAGTCGGGACCTAGTATAGGCGTGGACTTCTAGGAAAATCTCTTTAATGTAGATTCAGATATTTGTAAATGGAGCTAAACGATGTAGACTCCTATTATTTTGGCGGGGGTATGCCCCCTTGGCTTTTGTAAAGTTAACTGTTTATCTTGTTGTGATGTATATTCTTAATGTTATGTATGCTTTCTTAAGACTAATCGAATCAAAGTGTGATCCTAAAACTTGTGTAAGTACACCTTACACTCGATATGTAAACCTATGGATGACTAAGATTGTCATACTTAAGTTTAAATGTCGGGTGTGGTGGACTGTCACGTTTAGGGTATCCTTTGGGGCGTGACAGTATAGACTTCCATAAGAAACCTTAAATGCTCGAGTTGATGTAAAAAACTATTACCTGGACTTATTATTCTTTTGTAGGGGAAGGTCCCTTAGTTTTTGTAAATGATCTAAATATCTGTGGTTTGTATTTTTATGCTTTTTTCTATCAAATTAAACTATCTATCTCTAATTGCGCAAGTATTCTATTGTCGTAAGGGAACGTCTTACATCTAATTCTAAACTTCTGAATGACTGTAGTTGATAGGTTATTTTTACTCTATATTTTTCATAGGATTTTGAGCTTATTTTGCTAAGAATTCTTGATAAAATAATGCAAAAATTGTTGTTTTGAAGCTCTTAGAATCAAATAAAGAGTAATTAAGTGTTTTAACTCAGATATGAAGCAAAAAAAATAAATAAAGTCAAGAATGCAGAAGTCGAGCCCTTAAAGACATAGCCGAGGCCAAGGAAAGAAAGAAAATAGCAAAAATTGGTCTATCGAGCCTCAACTGTGAGCCCTCGACATCACCCTCAACTTCAGTGAAGCAATCGAGCATCATTTGCAGGAAATACATTGTCGAGCCTCAAAACTCGACCATCGACAATTGTGTTGACAGACCAATTCTTCATTAGAATTACCTCGAGTCTCAACAATTTGACCATCGACTCTCTTAATTTAACCCTCAATAAAGCAATGGACAAAAACACACAGTTTACTTAGGAATTTCCTAAAGTCGAGCCATCTGCGAGCCTCGACCAACAGAGCATGCTACCCTGACGAGTGTTTTCACAACTCATTTACACGCATGAAAAGTTATCAAATTCTATTAGAAAGGATCTGCTGAATCTGCCAGGTGTCAAATAAAGATGGCCATGCTTTTTGGTACTTGTAGTCTATAAATAAATGTGCAAGCGTACATTGTAAAGTATGTACCAATAGTGTAAATCAGTATTAACGTAGAGTAGATTTCTGAAGGATTTTTAGGTAAAAGAATTTCCATTTCTTTTTACTTGAAAATTTCTTCTATTTTCTAGGTAAAATCTAATTAACCCAATGTTTGTAATTTCTATGAATTTTTGAGCAATTAATTGATTAATATTTTGAATTTGTTTTATTTCTTCTAATTTTTGCTTATTTTGATAAATCAATGGAGAAATAAACTCTTATAGCTTAGGGATTACGAATCCAAATCCTGATTTAATGTGATTTCAAATGCGCTTTTCAAGTAAATTTGATTGAGTGTTTGTAATTAGTAACTTGAATTTAACTGATGATTTTTAAAGGAATGGTGCATTCTTTTATATCCATGATTGATTTCAATTGAATAGATCGAGAGATCATTCAATTGAATAGATCTGTGGTTGCTAATGAGTCGATCCTAACTACCTCTTGTTGAGGAATGGGTGAAGGCTTTCTGTCACTTGTTTTAAAAATTCATTAAGTTGTCTTTTCAAAATAATGGATTCCTATTCTTTATGCAGGTCTAATTGAAACTTCAGATTACTAGTTTTAGTTAAATCTAGAACTACTGACTTTGAGAGAAGTTTTAGTTTAATTTAGAGAATCCGACGATATAAACACAACGTTTCAAACAGCTTTTAAGAAGTTATTGTCCTTAAGAAATCATTCTAATAAGGAATTGTTGAAGTAACCCTGAGCTACTATTTCATAGAAGTTACAGGCTTATTCCTCATTTTGCTCATTAAACATTTGTGAATATTTCTAACTTACTATAGTTTATTTTTCCTTTATGATTTTCTAAATCTTTCTTTGGCTAGACAATTAATGAGATTGAAAGTATACTAGCTGCCAATCATTCCCTTGGGATCGTGCTAAATCATTTACTATGCTATATTTGATGGGTACGCTTGCCTTGTGAGACCACAATTATTAGTTTAGAAAACATTTATAAATTTGAAAAATTGGGTCAATGATCAATGGAATTTGAACTTTGAAGTTCACAAAACATTATATAATCACAACAAAAACCAAACCACATTACAACCCACCATGTGTCCTCTTTATAAGAATACGCCAAGGCTAGAAATTCTAAACGAAAAATGAACAATAATATAAACCTCCAAAAATCACATAAATGTACCTGCTGTAAGGTACTATTAAAATAAACTTTTAAATAACCTAGTTGGCATAAACCATAGCAAAAAAAAAAAAAAAAACAAATTTATAACATAATAGAAAGCTCTTAATAAATTCTCATAAAAACGTAAATTATGATCAAATCTTCATCTTATTCCAATTCAATCCATATATCCTAGACATCAGTAGGGTTGTCTGATCTACCTATCGTCTTCCCCTTGATCAACAAAGATATCATATCCAAAAAGATCATAAATCACCTGATCTTCTCCTGTTTTGAAAAATGGAAGGAATGAGCAAAAATTCCAGTATGTCAAACCACATACAAATGTATATGCACACACAACATATATAATAATGTGCAACTATTTCTAATGCAACAAACATAATTTATTATTTGTGAGCTGGAAAGCAACACAATTCAAAACCATATGCATCTAGTTCCAAATCTGGAGTAACTCATGACACCACAAAAACAAACATATAGAAAATAGAAAATTATACATATATTGGTGTTAGGAATCTCCCACATACCTACAGCCATACAGCCAAAACCTAATCTACAAAATCATCTTCAGGTGTAACTCCACTGAGACAATGCCACACAAGAATCATTAGGTTACCAGCGTTAGTATCATACTTTGCATGGTCTTTACTAACCGTAGTCAATCACAAGCATAACAACAAATTAATAGGCCAAATAAAAATTAAATTAATTTAATATTCTAACCCTACAACACATACAACAAAAAATTCTAGTCCTACAAGCACATACAACAAACAAGTTAAGGTCGTACTTGAATCAATTTCCAAAGAACATGACTCTAAATCACCAAATCTCCTTAATAACACAACCCTAATTTAGCAAAACCTGATAATATGAATAGAAGCAACTTCAATAATATTCACCATCAAATAATCCTAATCTCATATGTCATCTAATACCCGAATTTCAAAAATAAACATCAATCTATACATTTTTCCTTGATTGAAATACATAAATCCTCTAACAGAACAAATCTCCACCACAAATTCTCCGAACCCTAAAACTTCATCTAAAGCCAAATACTAGAAACCAACAACAAATTACTTTTATGAAATCATAAAGATCAAAACATTAAAATACTTACCTAAACTTGATCTGAAATCCTCCTTAAACAACATTTATCTAAATCTCCAACAAAACTAGGGTTTTCTCTAACTTCCCCTTCAAAACAAAAGAAAAACCCTAAGGAAACTAAAAGATTTATGAAATCCTAAAGAGGAATAAGCGATCTAATTACTGATCTGTACTTCTAAATCCCTTAGCTTGCTAGGAACACTCATAGAGTGAAAACTTAGGTTTAGGAGTATGTTTGGCATGGACAATAAAGGATGAATGTAAACCCCCAAAATTTTTGGAATCGGTTTAGCTTAAAACCCTAAACTAGAAGTCAACCGGATTTCCAAAGTCAACAAAACCCTAGTTTACCGTAATTGCTTAAGTCCGGCATTGCCGTTTTTTTTTTGCCTTAGAAAACGAAGTTGGAATAATTAGCTAGAATAGTTTGTAATAACTATAGGTTATATAAAAATATCAGTTTTGCGAATTTCGGGTATCCTTTAAACTCGATCGAACACAGTTCTTAAAAAACGTGTCCCGAACCTCGGAATAGTAAAAATATTCGAATACACCGTTAGACTAGTAAAAATATAAGATTTTCAAAAATATCAATTTCGTAATTTTTCGGTAAGTAAAAATAACAGATATCGCATTTATACGCGTATTTTCTTATTACCGGTACTTTATTATCCTATCTACTTTACATTACACTATTCATTACTATTCTACACTATTCTTTTATCTCTACTTTTTCTTACACTTACTCTTACACACTCCATAACTTATAACTTTTACTTTTTACCTTTCCATAACTTTATTTCACATCTACCTTACATATTACATCTTTTATTTAACAAAAATAAAAAAAATAAAATCTCTTCCTCCTCTCTATACATATGGCCAGCGCCCCCTTGTCCCTCTCTCCTCAAATTTGTTTCAATTTTTATTTATTTTAATCACACAAAAATCACTCCACATTTTCCTATAAATACTCCCTCCTCTTTCACTTCTTTCACACAATTACTACTCGCAAATTCTATACTAAAACTCTCTCGAATTCTCCTCTCGAAACTCTCTCTAACTACCATTCCAAAACTCTCTCAAAATAATTCTAAAACAACCTCTACCTACAACAAAAACCCATAACCACATACTACTACCAAAATCTTCTTTAGGTAACCATCTTTTATTATTTTCTTCTTATTCATGTCATGTAACTTTACATGATCATAGTGTGAGTTTCCAAAGACTAAAGTTATGGAAGCTATTATGTTCATGTATTGTTCTTATTCATGAAAAATTTATTTATGTTCATGTTATTATTTTTGTTCATATTATTGTTACTATATCTAAGTATCTATATATATATATATACATATTCTTTGAGAGCATATAAGCTCACTTGCAATTTATTTATTTTTATGTAAATGCAATTTATTTATTATTCCATTGCAATTTATTTATTTATTCCGTCGCAATTTATTTATTTCTTGTTATTTTAAGACTAGTCTCTAGTCTTAGACTTGTCCTCATCAAGTCAAAATAAGTTTTTCTTTCTTTCATTTTATTTTATTTTGGGACTAGTCTACTTCTTAGTCCCAGGAGCCTTGAAAAAGCTAAGACTCCAATACTTGACTTTATTTCTTAAGTTATTTTACTTGCTATTATTTTCTCATAATTCATGTTCATTTAATTGTTGTCCAAAGTTTCAAGTTCTAAAAATAAATTGACAAAAAGGAGATTTTGACACTTAGAAAACAAGTTTATGTAAAGTAGAAGATCTATGGTTTGAGAACAAAAATAAAGTCATCTCTTTTCAAGTTACAAGAAGAAACCACTACGATTTTAGAAACTACTATAAAAAGCTTCTTAAAAACATTTATTTTCCAACTTTGTTTTTATAAAGAAAATAAATTTTTATGCATGGATGATTTCTATGAAAAACATAGAACAAAGGGAAGGATGAGAATTTTTCAAACAAAGATTTTTGCAAACAAATAGACAAAGGAATTTGTACAAGAAAAATAAATAGGAATAATAGTGTATTTTCTAAAAAATCTAAAATAGTATTACTATAGAAAACTTAGAAGGAAGAAAATTTACTTTCAAAAAGTTACTTGGATATATATATATATATATAAGCCAACATAAAACATTTTTGTAAAACAAAAGAAACAAAATATTCATTTTAAGAGACCAACAAAAATGAATTCTTGTAAACTATATTTTTCTAAAAACTCTAAAACCAACATGATTTTATTTAACCAACATGAATGGACAACAAACACTTGGGCATGAATAAAATATGAGCTAAGGAGAATTTTTCAACTATATAGATAACTAAGTATTTATCAACCAAATTTTGATTTCTTGAACCAAACTTGTTTTGTGTTGGGAAAATCCGTGGTGAATTTTGTCGCCATTGTTTCGGAGCCTATATGACCTTGTTTGTTAAAAATAATTTTAGAAATGGGTAGATCTTTTCGAGTAGATAGAAATCGGTGTATTATATGCATGATTCCGAGTTAAAATGACCAAGTTATGGCCATTTTAAGTTGGAACATTCCTTTATACGAACTTTAACGTTCTTTTGACTTGTTTTGTCAAAATTCAAGAAAATCATCAAAAAATACTCATTGTGGGTATTTTCTTTGGCTAAGTGACTCCAAGAAAGGATACCTATATCCTAAAGATTATTTCGATTGAGTGGAGTATGTGAACGACTCATCCGCATAGAGTAATAGTCGACATGGCATCGTGAGTTTATTTCCATAAATACTATACTTGTTGTGCTTGTAAATTAGTTGCATTAGAATTAGGAAAAGACAAGTGGACATGTATGTAAAGTAATTATTTGAAAGAATCCTAAGAATATCGAGGCAAGAATTGAATTAATTGTTTGTTTTAGTATAACATTTGATGTGTACGAAATTCCTTGATCGCCTTAAATTCAATAATAATTATGTTACGATATCATAAATAAATGGATTCATGCATACCACGAAGTGAGTCACATTGTATATGGGTTATTATCCTTGGGTGCAAAGGATAGTAGGCTCATGTCGAAAGCAACACTTAGCGGAGTATCCGAAAGCGATTGCTTGGCGGCTTAAGAGAAATGCTTGGCGGAAAATCCGAAAGCAAGGTCAATTCAAGTAGATTCAGAATGCTTGGCGATGAGCTTGATAAGATCATATTTTATACAAATCTTGATGATCAAAAGAACTAGAATGGATATTTGTTTTGATTAATTTTTATGTTTCAGGACTAATTTGGATGAAGAAATCAAAACAAGAGAATTTGAATTGAAAAGAGGAAAAATTGAAGTCAAGGTCGGGAATTCACCATTCAAAGCGCCGGCGTTCAGACGGCTTACATCCAAGGCCGTTGCAGCACTGCCAGCTTTGCCCAGCTTAAATTCAAACAACACTCAAAGCTGCCTCAAAGCTACCGACGTAGAAGATGAAGCAGACAGCGTACATGAAGGCCGACAGCTCAAAAATGAAACATCACCAGCTTTGAAGCAGTTACATTATAAGCCAGCACTTAAGCCGCCGGCCTTGAGGCAGCGTACATCATAGATCTGAAGTGACATGAAGATATAAACGCTTGAAGGAAATTGAAGAGACAAATCTGTTGGAGTGTATACGCCGGTGTGAAAGCCGCCGGCTTTGGAACGGCATTCGTTATAAATCAGCCCAACACTTATTTCTGACCATATATGCCGGCTAGATTCACATCTAAGCCATCGGCGTAGAAGCGGCCTACCTGTGTAACTGATTTTGAAGGCTACCAGTGCACTGCCTGCGCAAAGGACAATTTGAAGATACGCCGCCTATAAGCCGCCGGCGTAGGATCCATAACGGCCGGCATACAATGTGAAACAGCAAAGTTCATTTAATGTTTTGCACGAAATTTTTCCTATAAATAGGGGGTCTTCCTCACTTTCAGAATCATCCAAGCATACATTCCACAATCTAAGTAGCTCTAGAATACTTAGAACTAGACATTTATAGAGATTTTTGAAGAGATATTTGAAGTTATTCAAGAAATTGCAAGTGAAGCTTTGGTATTTTGAATTGGTGATATCTAATCTTATTTCTTTTATGCAATTCATATATCTGAATAGTTTGATCATAATGAAATCATTTGCAATTTCTTATTTGATTTTTAAATCATCATCCATGATAGCTAAATTCTTTTTGTGGGAAGTTGATGAAACTTTAAACATGCTAAAATGATCTTTGAATCCATGTTATAAGATAGTTAAAATCATGAAACATTCATATTGAATTCTGATTATTCATCATACTTTTGGTGTATAAGAATTCTAATAACTCGGAAGGGAAATTAGGATTCATATGAATTCATAAATTGAGATTAAATTGCAATTGCGGAAGCGGCGGAGTTTAATCTAATTTAGAAATTGTTCATGAATATTAATGCAATGTTTTATGTTGATTTCTCACTAAGAATAGGAGATGTTAATATAAAGTATTAGTCAATTATAGAATCGGAAGGTTTATAATTGTAATTTTGATTCCACTAATAATTTATTTAGCGGAAGTTATTGAATTATTTTGTGGTTTAAAAGGTTTTTAAACTCTGTTTTTAAATCTTGACAATTTCTTATGAATGTTCATGAATTTAATTATCATTATAACATGAGTTCAAGTTTATTGGCAATAGTTTAAAGTGGATTCTGCTCTTCCCACATTTTTCCACCATATCCCTCTCTTTAAAAACCTCATTGCATTCATATAGATAATCAATTAGATAATTTAGTTTAATCTAATCATCTTAAAAAGATCAATTGCCTAGATATTAGTATTAGTTGATAATTGTCTAGTAGTTAGTAAATCTCCATGGGATCGACACTTTATTCATACTATATTACAATAGAAGGCCTAGTACGCTTGCTAGAAAGATGCTTTAAAATCCCACACTAATACAGCACATCAGTGCTCATGAGCATAAAACTTTAAAAAACTACTTGATTTGAGGTTAAGTATTACCAAACCTCGAATGGAGGGCGCAAATCCATTCAACATATAGTTCCCGGAAAGCTATATGCTTGTTTGCCCACGTGTATGTTGCATCACATTTGATTGTTTAAATAACTTGTTTGAAGTCTTGTTTCAAGAAATTCATAGAAATAGTTCTCACTAAGCCTGTTAGCTTATATCCCAATAGATATCTTTTGCAGTTTCCCTACCTGTGGTTGAGGCCACGAGGACCCTGCGACCAGGTAATTTCTTTTTGGAGCCAGGAAATCTTAGATAAAGTTTAGCTTGGATAAGATATGTAATCTTTTTGTAATAGATTAGAGATTAAAGGAAAAATGTCCTTGAGTTTTGTAAGAATATTATTATAAGTGAATGAATATTATGAGTTCTCTTTTCTTAAACATGTTATTATATCTTGTTAAACTTCATAATCCTGGGTATGGTCCTCTAAACTTGTGAGAGCACGCTTTACACTTGATATCAAAGCTTTTGGGAATGACTAAGGTTGTCATACTTAAGCTTTAATATTGAGTGTGGCGGACTGTTACGTTTAGGGTACCCTTTGGGGCATGACAATGAATATGAAAGAATTCGTGTAACTTTTCACCTCCTTCACAAATGTACGCTGGCAGTTTTATAATGTATGTCGGCGGTGTAAATCTAAGGCCAGCGACGTAGACGTAAACAATGGTAGCATATTAGCTTGGCATACATCTCGGGCCATTTTTCATCAAGCATACGTCGCCATGTACACCAGCGATGTACACCTCAGCACTAGCGGCGTACAATATACACTAGTAGCATACCTTATATTTACTCAATTCCTCTTCAATCCAACACTGGCGCTACATGCCTAAGCCACAACAATCTACGCTAGCTACATTGCATCCTACATTGGCGGCGTTGAAGCCAGTGTTCAATATAAAATTTCTATCTTCCGTCATGTGTCTATCATGTGATCAAAATACCAATATATTTACATAAATTGACCATATTACCCTTATTCACAACTTATTTATCTATATATTACAATTACTAACCATCAAGTCCACAAGTAATTGATTAATATAATGTAATACAAAATAACTTTTACTAATTAGTCGATGACCATGTCAGATTTCTTGTTTTAGCTACATGATATTAGCTGTTACTTTCAAAGGATATGGTATAAAATTATGATCAACATCTCAATATCATGTAAAATTAAAGCATTAACATGCACACAACATTATAAAACCATAAATAATATTATGCACTCAGTAATAGCCTTAATCCTTAAATTCAAGCACATTAAACTAGAATTGCATCCTTTTCTTTTTTCTATTTATGAAATTTAATTATAACCCATCAATTTGTAATTAAAAATCAATGAAGCTAGCTTATAGGTTTACTATATACACTAAGATCACAAAAAACATATCGATACCACTAGTAAAATTTTTTGTATTTAGATAAATGAAATTGTCAAAAAGATATTTTAAGAAATAGACCAAGAACTAAAGTAAAGCAAGATCGTGATTTACTAAATATTATTTATCAACTTTCAAAATATCAAATGGTTAAAATTTAAATATATTACTTTCAAAACATTTTAGTTATGCTTATGTCTATTAATGGGCATTAATCAACACTATAAAAAAAAAAAATCAAGTAATATCATCAATTATTATGAAATCAAATTGTTTTCTATACTTTTAAAAGGTTGAAACCAAACTCATTATTTCTTCTTCCTTAACTTATCTTGTCACCCCTCGAAGGGTGCCCTAAACGTGGCAGTCCGCCGTACATAATATTAAAGCCTAAAAATGACCACCTCGGTCACGCAAAGGCTTCCATACTATGTACAAGGCGTCTAACACATGGAGGAGACTCATTGGAGTAATACATTTTACGTTGATATAACTTGAGAAACAATGTAAAGGAAATACAATTCACTATACTGCAGATACAAATCATGTAAACCATGAATTTTTGTGATCGAATTAAATGCTTAAACCCTAATCAGAAGTCAACCGGACTCTTAAGTCAACCAAAACCCTAGTTTACCGTAACCGCTTAGCTCCGGCATTGCTGTTTTCTTTAGCCCTAGAAAACGAAGTTGGAAAAGTTAGCTATAATAGTTCGTATAGCTATAGGTTATATAAAAATTTCAGTTTTGCAAAATTCAAGAGTCCTTAGGACTCGATCGAACACAGTTCTCGAAAAATATGTTCGGAAGCTCAGAATAGGAAAATATTCCGAATATACCGTTAGACTCGTAAAAATATAAGATTTCCAAAAATATCAATTTCGTAATTTTTGATAGCTAAAAATATCAGATATTGCTTTTATGCGTATTTTCTTACTACCGGCATTAAATTGTCATGTCTACTTTTACATTACACTATTTTCTACTATTCTATACTATTAATTTATCTCTACTTTTTCTTACAACCTACTCTTACAAACCATACACCTATTTCTTACACATTTTCATTTCCAATACAATTTCACATCTTTCATTTCTTACTTTTAATTAACAAAATAACAAAAAAATGAATTTTCCCCTCTCTTCCCTCCAAAAGTAGAGCCGGACACCCCCCTATGATGCCTAATTTGTTTTATTTTTCACTTATTTAATTAACACAAATTATCTCCCACATTTTCCTATAAATACCCTCTCATACCATCACTTCTTTCATACCACTTCTACACTAAAGTTACTATACCAAAATCTCTCTCAAAATCTCTCAAGAATTCTCTCAATAAGTTATTCCTAGTTTAGCTTCTTTTAGGTAAAAATTTCTCCAAGCTTTCTTTATGTTCATCTACTTAGTATGAGCTTAGTGTGTGTTTTCTAAAACAATGAAGGTTAAGAAAGCAACAATAGGTTCATACTTTGTTTTGTTCATAATCACAATTCCTACATGTTCCTTTATGTTTCTTTATTTTTTACTATCTAATATCCATATAGCTATATATATTATTTAGAGCATATAAGCTCATTGTCTTGCAATTTATTTACTTTTCTTGCACTTTATTTACTTCATTGCAATTTATTTAATTTCAAGTTGTTCTTAAGACTAGTCTTTCTAGTCTTAGACTTGTCCTCATCAAGTCAAAACAATTCCTTTTTCTTTTCTTTTCGGGACTAGTCTTTTCTTAGTCCCGGGTACCTTGATGAAGCTAAGGTCCCAATACTTGATTTGCTTTCTTATTTGCTTAATCTTTCAAGTTATTATGTTCCTTTATATTTCTATAGTTTATGATTCATAATCATGCATGAACATAATGTTTTTGTCTCAACAAAAATAAAGGAGGAAGTGTTTTCTTAAACTATAAGGTTCTTTTTAAATAAATGTAGAACATAGATTTCTTAAAAATTGATGAACATACTTGGAAATGATTTTTCTTAAATAAACAAAAAGGTTTTATGAAAACTTATCTTTCATCAAGAAATAGAAATTCTTTTGGAATCATTATAAGAAACAAAAATTATCATTTTATTACTTTTAAAAGTTGTTAGAATCCAAGTTTAGAAAATAAAACCACTCCTTGGGAAATTAAAGTAATTGCAAGAAATTAAATTTAATTTTAGAAAAAGGAATATCCATCTCAAAATAACTCAAGATCTTTTCAAAAGCAAAATGAATGTCCCAACAAATCTAAGTCTTTTAAAAACATTACTTTTCATAAGTTGAGACAACTTCATTTACTTTATCCATTTGTTATGAGTCATTATATATATACCTTTAAAAAAGTTTATAAAATACTTGAAATATTCATCTCTTCAAATGAGCTTTATGTACAAGAAGGAAAACAAGTTTTTGTAAATTCGTGGCCAATTGGTCGCTGATTTTCCGGAACCCAAACGACTTAGTTTTATGAAATTAAGCTTAGAAATGCGTAGATCTTTTCGAGTAGGTAGAAAACGATATATTATACGCGAAATTCCGAGTTAAAATGAGCAAGTTATGGCAATTTTAAGTTGGAATTTCCCCTTATACGATTTTACCGCGATTTTTAGAGAAGTTTAAGATCTTCAAGAATAGAAGTTTTATGAAAGACTCATTTTGGGTATTTCATCTTGTTTAGGTGACGAGGGACCGAGATTGTCTATCCAGAGGACTATTTCGATTAGACCTACCGATTATGGAGTGAGTTAATTCTTTTCCTAAGTTACATTTCCTTGTTTGTGCTTGTAATTAGTGGCACTAGAAATTTAGGAAAAGATAAATGAACAATTGTTATGAAGTAATTGTTGAATGAAAATTAAGTATATCGAAGGACGATATGTTGAATAAAAGCGTGACTCTTGTATTGATATGATGAAATTATGGTTGATCACCTTTAACATGAATTCAACTTATATGATTAAACGTTTAATTGAAATTTATCCATTGCATATCATTCTTGGAGTCACATTTATTTCACTACTATTCTTCATGTGGGGAAATGAGAAAGTGGTAGTAGTGGCTGGTAGGAGCCGTACGTCTACATAGGCCAGCAGGAGCCAGGAAGTTTACAGGGCAAGCAGGAGCCGACAAATCTGCAAATTTTGATGGTCATATGGGCCTGTAACTACCCAACCCTTGTCATGGAGGGCGTTAAATCCATGCTGCACTTGATTTCCGGTTAATCTTGTGTATTTGGTTGTTCATGTGATTGGTGCATTACATATGCTTGAATTAAATAACTTGGTTGTCATATAGAAATGTTATATAGTTAGGAATTATCTCACTAAGTTAGGTTTGCTTATACCCTTATAGTTTTCTATTACAATATAATTATCTATGGTTGGCCCCGTGGAGCCCCATATGCCAGGTACGGGCTTATGCTATTAGGAGTTTTTGGAAGAAGTTTGTGTATTTTTAGTTTTGAACATATGGACTTTTAGGAAAAATCTCTATAGTAAACTTATGTGGTAGTTATGTTTATTTTATTATTAGTTTAGTTGAACAAAGACTTTAAGGCGGGGGAATGCCCCTAAGATGATGTACGAACTTGTTATTAAATGAAGATCTTATGGTTATCTATTTTAAGTTCATGCTTGCTTTTACTATCTATTTAAACGTAATACCCCTATGAGTTTCCTACTATCTTAGAAGCACGCCTTGCATGTGATATCGAAGCTCCTGTGTGACTAAGGTTGTCATTCATTAGCTTTAATATTATATGCGGTAGACTGCCACGTCTAGGGTACCCTCTAGGGCGTGACAAATCACTATACTTCATAATACAAATCATTAAACTTCAATTATATTCATCCACAAACTTCCCTACATAAACTGTTATAAGGTAGATTATAAAACTAGTTGGTAACTCCAAATATTCTTGTATCTTGCCGGAATCCTAAAGTCATTCTCGACTTCAACCATCATGGTCCCCACTTAGCATTCTTGAGATAACCTGTTCATTTAAACAACTGTTGGGGTATAAGCTACACTAGCTTGGTAAACCTTGGTTTCTCTAGTAACCAAGATGACTCGAGAACCAGAAACCAAAACCCTAAACCGGAATAGCTTAAGATGGGAGTGAGACCTAGGAACCCTGAATCCGGCTTTTCCTCGGTTTCCAATTAAGAAACTTTTATATGAAAATTTAATCTTGAATATATTTCAAATCAAGAAAAGATCAGATTTTGAGAAAATTTCAATTTTGGGCCTTCCCGATATTCGTTACAGAAAAGTGCGCCTCGGAACTTGAATTTCGAAAAATTACTTGTGAATACTCTTTTGAATCGAAATTAAATAAGGATTTCAAAAATATGAATTTCATAATTTTTCGGTTTATGAAAAATACAGTTATAACCTTTTTATTCGTATTTTTCTTACCACCGGTAATTAAGTTGTCTTGATTACTATTCATTGCTATTCACAAGTACAACCTACTACACTCATAAACCATACCCTACTCTTATATCCTTACAAACACTCCATTACATTTTCTTTTCTAAGAATTATTTGTCTCTAAATAATTATTACCATTTATGACTTTTAATACACAAAACTATCAAAACAATTAAATAAAAATCAAACCCTCCCTCTCTCCTATACAACCCGGCGTGATTCCCCCCAATTTAGCTCCATTGTGCAATTTTTTAAATTATTTTTATCTCATTTAACCTAATTTCACTTCATATATAAACTACTTTTTCTCTCTTTCTCTCTTCATTCTTCTCATTTCAAAATTTTCTATAGGTGAAAAACCTCTCTTTCTCTCCCTCCCCTACTCCATTTTGCCGTGAGCCCCATGGCTCCTTCACACACACACACACACAACTTTTTTCTTCCTTTTGTCTTCTATTTTAACCTTAGATAAAAGAACCTTACTTCTTTTACCTTTAGATCCTTGTAATGGCAAGGATATTCTTTTGTATTTTCATTTAAAGATCCCCATGAGCTCTTGCTAGCGACAAGAAAATACTAATACAAGAATACCAAACCATCACAAGAGTAGATCTAGCATTTAAACAAGCTTTCATGCCATGAGCTTCATGATCATCCATCTAAAAGTTGTTATTGAAAAAAGACCCTTCATAAAAATTTAGTTTTTATGTTTTCAAAACCTATTTAAGATTTAAGATGGTAGATCTATCATTTTACCATCCATATTCATGTAGGCATTTAAGATCTCATCTTATTTTAAGTTTTGTGCATTAATAGTCATCAAGACCTTTGTCTTGAGTAAATAAGCTTTAGTAGTATATAGATCTCTAGGTAGATGATCAAGGAAACCAAAAAGGAAAACTCTTTTCAAGAAATGAAATAGGGTAAATTCGGATGACATGGTAAACCTAGCTTAAAAACTTTTATCAACTTCAAAACATAATTTTATAAGAAAAATGAAGCCTATAGGTGATAGATGATGTTTGATGATAATTTCATAAGTTTAAATGAGTTTTATGAAGGAAAATATTTAAAACAAGATATGAAGTCAAATAGAAATTTTGAGTTGAAAGTCTTGTAAGGAAAATTCGTAATACTCAATAGGTGGTTAGAAAACACTAGTTTTCCAACCTCAAAAATGGTATTTTCTTAAATAAATAAAGTCTTAGGGTATAGATAAAGTAAATTACCTAAAGTTCTAAGTATAAAATGCATTTTCTTAAGAGAATCAACTTAAGAATGAGTTTTGCATAATTCGGATTTTTGGATCAACCCTATTATAAGACTCACTATAAGTTACAAATGAAGATTTAATTAGAGAAATAAAGGCCTTAGGATATAGTTAATGTAAGGGTCAATTTTTTCTTTAAAGTAATAGAATTTTCCTAAGGAAATCCTTAGAAACAAGTAAGTGTGATCAAGTGTATCAAATCTACTAGTTAACAAATGGCATGAATTGGCTTCCTAAGATAAAGGTTTTTTAAATTCTTTTAATCTAAAAATTTATAAGAAATTAGGCACATAAGAATTCATATCATGATATTTATGATAAGGAAATTCATTACCATGGCATTTATTTTAATTCTACACTTGGAAACCTCAAGAACATTCATGAAAATCACATTTTTGGAATCAACATACCTACTGACCAGAACTGATCCTTCATTTCTGAGACTTAAATGTTTTCAAAACTTGATTTAAACACTAGATTTAGAAAGCTCTTTCGAAGTAGATATAAATCGATATAAAATTTGCGAAATTTCGAGTCAAAACGACCAAGTTATGGCCATTTTAAATCAGGACTTCGGAAATAACGCGAATTTCGATTTCACTAAGTTATCTTAGAGTTTTGATATACTTAGATGGTAGAATACTTATTAGGGTATTTCTTTGGTGATTAGGCGAACCCGAGGATTTCGAGTCTTTACCACCGGAGTACTACTACTAAGAGACCGGCGACCCAATGGCGGAGTGAGTTTTCTCTTCCCAATTCGTTTATTGTATGTGATTGATAAATTAGTGTACTAGAGTATAGGTCAAGAGAAATAAATATGTATGATGGGGAATAATGGGAAATTGCGTGTTGATGATGATATGAGAACTAAAAATAAGAATATTGAAATCGGGTGATAAATTCTGGTTGTGTAGTTGGTTAGGATGTATTGTTTGAGAAATTGTTTGATCGCCTGAATAAAATGACTTAATCAACTATTCAGACTAATTTCAAATTCAGACATATGCATATCATAATGGGAAGGAGCATCAGCATTGGTTGGTTAATCGTGATCCACAAACGAAATTAATTATTGGTTAATCGTGATCCACAAACGAAATTAATTATTGGTTAATCATGATCCATAAACGAAATTAATTATTGGTTAATCGTGATCCAGAAATGAAATAATTGTTGGTCATCCGTGAACCATAAGCGGCATAAAGTTAGTACCGCAGTATTCGTTAATCTGTTAACCCAGGATGGAGGGCGCAAGTGCATCCACATATGATTTCCGACTAATCATATGTATGTTGTTCTCATGTGGTTGGTGCGTTCACTTGCTTGTTTAATCACTTGCTTGAATTATTGTGACATGAATGTTGTTGTGGGAGATTTCACTCACTAAGCTAGTTAGCTTACGTCCCTACAGTTCCTTCCTTTTGCAGCTACCAAATATATGGCTTAGACAGTGTCACCCGACCGTACAGGTACAAGAGCCAGGAGTTTCCCCTAGAAGTTGGAATTATTGTTTAGACTTCCATAGGAAACTTTTAAGATTTTGGATGACTGTATAAGGCCACTAGATATTCTTTTGCGGGGGAATGCCCCTTAGTAAATGTAATATTTATTTTGAATCATGAGTTATATCCTACTACTAATGTATGCTAAGTTAAGCTTTTATCTCCATTCGGACTTGTATTCTATTGTTGTAAAGGTATGCCTTACATCTATACGAGGCCCTCGAAGGACTAAGGTGGTAATTTTAGAGTCTTGTATAGCATGTGGTGGACTGTTACGTTTGGAGTACCCTATGGGGCGTGACAGTTTAAGTTGGTATTAGAGCACTAGGTTATTAAACATGACAATAGAGTTTAAAAATTGAACCTAGAATTAAGCAACTAGGTTAATTTGGAGTTAAAGCTAGGCTAATTAGTAGTTTCTTTTTGTAGGTTTCTTTAGGTGAGACACACGATAGAGCTAGAAATTTCACTAAAAGTACAAATGAGACCATGGTGGAGTACCGTTTGAGATTACGGTTGTTATGTGAAGATTTTGCACTAACTCGACGACCTAGAACCTTAATGGAAATGTATGGCTTGTGGAAAAAGGGATTAAGAGATACGAGATGGGTAACAGTGATAGATCAACTTAGGTATGATCCAATCAGAAGAAGAAGATGGACTGTGCTGGAAACCATCTATACCTTGGAAAGGGTAATGGTAGAATATGCTAATGAACCGATGCTAAGAGAAGCCACCTTCATTTTGAAGAACGAAGGGGACCCCACCCATCCAGACTTTAAGATGTGGAATAGTATTAGACCCCTTTATGTGTCACGCCCCGAAGGGTACCCTAAACGTGGCAGTCCGCCGTACACAATATTAAAGCCTAAGAATGACCACCTCAGTCACGCGAAGGCTTTCATACTATGTACAAGGCGTCTAACACATAAAGGAGACACATCGGAATGATACGTTTTATGTTGATACAATTGAGTAACAATGTAAAGGAAATACAAATTTACTATACTTCAGATACAAATCACTATACTTCAAAATACAAATCATTCAACTCCAATTACATTCATCCACAGACTTCCCTACACAAACTATTACAAGACAAATCATAAAACTAGCAAACAACTTCAACCATTCGTATTCCTTGCCGAAATCCCAAAGTCATTCCCGACTTCAACCAATTCGGTTCCCACCTTGCATTCTTGAGATAACCTGTTCATTTAAACAACTATAGGGGTATAAGCTACACTAGCTTAGTGAGAATTCCCTTAATTCCGTACCATAACAAACAAGTTATAATCAGTCATATGCTATGCATGAACAAACACGTGAGCAAGCAATTATGCATGGGTATCCGGAACCCACACACAGAACGGATTTACGCCCTCCGTATCTTGGGTTAGGAATGGTATTGAGTCTACACGACCGCATCTAGTCCCCAAGCCCTCGGCTCTTAGCACTCGACTCGGCTAGGCTCATCCAAGAATGCATCCACATGCGCCTTAGTACCCCTGAATGAGCTCTGGCACCGGGCTCGTTATCCAAACGAATCATCCACGGACCATACCGATCGACCTGCGTAGGAGTAGCATGCTACCAAATGCAATATGTCCAATGCGATGCATGACCAATTTTAATTTTTGCTTAGGTCAAAAACATTTATACATTCTTTGGAGTGACCATTCAATATCATACATATAACAGAAATAATATGAACGGTGCAGTTATCCAATCAAATCGGGATTTCGATATGCTTTAGTATTCTTTGGCACACATTCATCACAGTCTCATCATATATCCCATCCCCATTCATATCGATTTTTATCTTGTTCCTATAATTCTAATGCAACTAACTACAATCACAATCAAGGTAACAAAACAAGGAGAAAACTCACTCGGCCATTGGATCACCGGTCTTCTAGTAATAATAATCCGGTGGTAGGGAATCGTCGAATTCGGGATCACCTAACAAGGAAGAAATACTCTAATAAGTATTTCAACTCAAACTAATCCAAACGATTTTATACGAACCTTCAAATTCGTAATTCGCGTCCTAAGCGGGAATTCCAACTTAAAACGGCCATAACTTGGTCATTTTAACTCGGAATCTCGCAAATTATATATCGATTTCTATCTACTTCGAGAGATCTACCTAATTCTAATATTATATTTTAGTTTTGAAAACATTGAAGCTTCGAAAAGGTCGGATCAGATTAGGTCAGCAACAATTTCAATTTCCGAAAAATAGTTTTGTAAATGTTTGAAATGTTCCTACTATATAACTTAACTATATATGCAATATGAGTGATTTTCTAACATGAATGACATGAGATGAGCTTAATGTATGTATGATCTTGATGATTTTTGCTAAAAAGAAATTTTATAACTTTTTATTTTGCAAGACCATAATAACCACTTACTTATGAAAAATCTAGTTTTCTAACTTTTATCATTTCCATTTGTTTTGGATTTGTTACTTAAGAAAATATAATTATTTTTGTCAAAATTGAGTCTTCATTATATATATTACTTATGACCTTCATTTCTACATAAAAATTTCCATTTTACACTTTGTAAGCATGTTTTCAAGTGGGGTTGATTCCAAAATCCGAATTTGGTAAAAATTGGCTTTTGAGTGATTCCTTTGAGTAAAAATCATTTGATATTTAGAAAATTAGGGCTCAATCATACATAACCACTAAGGACTTCATTCTCACACAAAAATTTGCATTTTACACTTTGCAAATATATTTTCCAATATGATTTACTCAAAAATCCGAATTTTAGAAAATCCACTTTTTGAATGATTCACTTGGGAAAAACTTGTTTAATGCATTAAAATTTAAGACTTTACTACATCTATTGTCTAAGGACTTCATTTAACACATAAAAATTGCAATTTGAGCTCAAATACTAAGTGATTACATATGCATCATCTTAAATTACGAATTTGACAATTTGATTACTAACTCAAATTTTTCCATTTTAATTCCATTACTTGTTTTACACATTACTCATGCCTAAGCTCATTTTAACTTGTAAAAATCATTGCTTAATGATATCTATTACCTATATACTTCATTTTTCACATAAAGCATGAGTTTTAGAGTTGATACATGGGTTCTAAAAATTGGTCTTAGTTGGGATCCGAATTTACAAAATTTATTTTTGGTTATATCTTTTGATAAAATCTATCTAAGCTCATGAAAATCCATTCCTTACATATCATATCTTATGAGCCTTTCATTTCTTAAATAAAAACTTCATTTTTGAGTTGGAAAACATGTTTTTAAAATAGGCCTTGGCCAAAATCCGAAAATAGAATTTTTATTTTGAAAATAACTTTTGGAAATCACTTTTGATCATTGTAAAAAGAAGTCTTGATGATATACATATATTAAGCCTTCATTTTCTTAAGTAAAATTTACATTTTGACACTTGGAAAGTAGTTTTTAAATGGGGGCCTTGCCAAAATACGAATTCCACAATTTTGTTTGAGTTTATAACTAAGATCTATAATTAATATGATCATAAACATAAAACAAATGCATGGTAATAAGCTATAAACATCATGGATCTAAACTTTCCTCATCAAAATCTTTCATTCATGGTATCTATACCCTAAGCCCTTCATTTTAAATGAAAAATATACATTTTAAAGTTGAAAAACCACTATTCTAAATAGGGTTCCATTTTCATCCGAATTTTCAAAATTGATTTTTGTTGAAAACAAAATAGATCTTGGGTTTCCTACAACTTTCCTACCATCATCAAGCTATAGCAAGTTGTTCATGAACATAAACAAAGATCTAATGCATCTATGAACTCAAAACTTTAGATCTAGTTTTCTAAACTAGTTTTACATGCATGAATCACTAAGATAGACATGTGAATGCTAGATCTATGCATAAATCATAAGGAATAACAAAAATAACAACTTAAATAACAAGATCTATGGCATAAACAAAAATCAAAGCCATAAAAAGTTAGATCTACAAAATATAATAACTTTAAACAAGAAAATAATTATAATACAAGGTAATAAAAATGGAGAAGAGAAAGATTTCATTTTTGGCATCATCATCCTAAGCTTTTAAGCTTATGGAAGTTCATTTGATGCATGAAACCTTCATTATACTTTACCTATATCACCTATGGAGCTTTGGGATGAAGATTTGCTTAGAAATCTTTAAGAAATAGGTGTGGAAGCCATGGAAGAAGAAGGGGGCAGCTTGCTTTTCATGGAGGAACAAGAGAAGAAGAAGAAGAAAGAGAGAAAAAAAGAGAGAGAAAAGCTAAAGAATGAAAAAGGGAAAATGAATAAATGAAGGAGAGAGAGAAAATGAGTGTATTAAATGAATGAAAGAGAGAAAAAAAATAAAACAAGGCAGCAAATGTGAGGGGGCTGCTGTCCACGTGAAAAGAGAGGGAGGAGAGAGAGGTTTGATGAAATTTGACTTGAATTTGAATTGTGTAATAAATGTTTAATGTAACTTTCTTAAGAAGGAGTGGAAAAATAATTAATTTGGTCAAAATGGAGTAAATGAAGGACAATGGCAGCCATAAATAGGGTCAAAAATCTGCCATCAATTGTGGGATTATGTGTAGAAAGATTGAAGTGAAAAGGAAGTGATATGTGTAAGGTGTACTTGAAGGTATGGGTTGTAAAAGTACTTTATTAATAAAATAAATTAAAATAAAATAAAATTGGAAAATTTATTCCAAATAATTGTAGCAGAATTTTCATAATAAAAATTAAATAATTATTTGAATTATTTTAGTATTTTAACAAATACGTTACCGGTACGATCAAAATACGCGAATATGGGCTATAAATAATATTTTTATAACCCGAAAAATTCTAGAAAAATATTTTATGGGAATAAAATATTTTTAAAATATTTTTCAATTATTAAATTAATTTATTTTATTTTTAGTACCGGGTCTTAAACAGAATCTGATCCCGTAAAGACCCGAAACGAACTAAATTTTAGAAAAACAAAATTTTCTATAACATATAAAATATTTATCTAAAAATATAAGTCTTTATAAGAATAATAAAATTTTGTAATGAAATAAAAATGAATAGTGCAAAAGACCAATCAATTACCGGTAATAATGGAAATACGATAGAAAGGTTATAACTGTAACTTTTATAATCCAAAAAATTATAAAACTGATATATTTAGAAATATTATGAAATTACGAGTCTAACGGTACTATTGGTATATTTTTGATATCTCGAGCCCCGGGACACGCTTTTCGAAGTCTGTGTCCAAACGGGTTCGAAATAGGTTAAAAATTTACCAATCTGATATTTTTAAACAAACCCATATTACTATGAGCTATTCTACATATTTAAACTACATCTCGGCCTCTAGGGTTAGGGGCGCTAGATTGCCGAACTTACGCTATTGTATCCGGTTAGGGTTTCCGGGTGATTTTCCGGTTTAGACCTTTGCCAATTTGGAAACTGATATTTATGTTTATACAACATATTTAATTTAAGAAATTTATTTTAAATTTTATTTTTGTAAGTATTTAATATCTCTTAATGTTTTCGGAATTCTTGAATTGAGTTATATTTTCGAAAGTCAATTGTTATTTGCTTTTTAATAATTTGTTTTTAAGCTTTATATTACCCGATTTTATAAATCGGAGTTAAATATGGAAATTTTTGTACGTCGTGGTTTTGAATTTGAAGACCACTGTGTTCTTATTTTATTGTTAAAGATTTTCATTTTCTCAAGATTAAGAAGTTTCCGAATTCGTTGTGTTGGACTAGTTGAAATTCGGTTTTAATTTGGAGTGATTTTTAGGGTTTATTTTCGAAGGTTCATCTTGAAATTATTTATCGAAATTTTCGGGGCTTACATTATGTATATGCATAATGATCTCTTAGACCATAGGAGTGGAACATTGCCGATGCTCGAAACCACATAGTATGGCTGTCACGCCCCGAAGGGTGCCCTAAACGTAGCAGTCCGCCGTACACAATATTAAAGCCTAAGAATGACCACCTCAGTCACGCGAAGGCTTTCATACTATGTACAAGGCGTCTAACACATGGAGGAGACTCATCGGAGTAATACATTTTACGTTGATATAGCTGGAGTAACAATGTAAAGGAATTACAAATTTATTATACTTCAGATACAATTCACTATACTTCATAATACAAATCATTAAACTTCAATTACACTTCATCAAAAGGTTCTACTACATAAAACTATTACAAGGCAAAAATAAAACTAGCTGGTAACTTCAAACATTCGTGTTCCTTGCCGAAATCCCGGAGTCATTCCCGGCTCCAACCAATTCGGTCCCCACTTTGCACTCTTGAAATAACCTGCTCATTTAAACAACTATTGGGGTATAAGCTACACTAGCTTAGTGAGAATTCCCTTAGTTCCGTACCATAAAAAACAAGTTAAAATCAGTCATATGCTATGCATGAACAAACACGTGAGCAAGCAATTATGCATGGGCATCCGGAACCCACACACAGAATAGATTTACGCCCTCCGTATCTTAGGTTAGGAATGGTATTGAGTCTACACGACCGCATCTAGTCCTCAAGCCCTCGGCTCTTAGCACTCAACTCGGCTAGGCTTATCCAAGAATGCATCCACATGCACCTTAGTACCCCTGAATGAGCTCTGGCACCGGGTTCGTTATCCAAACGAGGCATCACGGACCATACCGATCGACCTGCGTAGGAGTAGCATGCTACCAAATGCAATATGTCCGATGGGATGCATGATCAATTTAATTTTTGCTTAGGTCAAAATATTTATATGTTCTTTAGGGTGACCAGCCAATATCATACACATAACAGAAATAATATGAACAGTGCAATTATCCAATCGAATCATGGTTTCGATATGCTTTAGTATTCTTTAGCATTCTTTAGCATACATTCATCACAGTCTCATCAAATATCCCATCCCCATTCATATCGATTTTTATCTTGTTCCTATAATTCTAATGCGACTAACTACAAGCACAATCAAGGTAACAAAACAAGAAGAAAACTTACTCGGCCATTGGATCATCGGTTTTCTAGTAATAATAATTCGATGGTAGGGAATCATTGATCTCGGAATCTCCTGAAAAGGAAGAAATACTCTAATAAGTATTTCAACTCAAACTAATCTAAACGATCTTATATGACTTATCAAATTCGTAATTCGCGTCCTAAGCGGGAATTCCAACTTAATTCTATCTACTTCGAGAGATATACCTAATTCTAATATTATATTTTAGTTTTGAAAACATTGAAGCTTCGAAAGGTCGGATCAGATTAGAGCAGCAACAATTTCAATTTCCGAAAAATAGTTTTGTAAGAGTTTGTAATGTTCCTACTACATAAATTGCTATACATGCAATATGAGTGATTTTCTAACATGAATGGCATGAATGAGTTTCATGTATGCATGGTCTTGATGATTTTTGGTAAAAGAAATTTTGGAACTCTTTATTTTGCAAGACTTCAACTATAACTACTTTTTGAAAAATCTAGTTTTCTAACTTTGATCATTTCCATTTGTTTTGGATTTAATACTTAAGAAAATATAATTATTTTGTTAAAATTGAGTCTTCATTATATATATTACTTATGACCTTCATTTCTACATAAAAATTCCCATTTTACACTTTGTAAATATGTTTTCCATATGATTTACTCAAAAATCCACTTTTTTTATGATTCATTTGGGGAAAACTTGTTTAAAGCATTAAAATTTAAGGCTTTACTATATCAATTACCTATGGACTTCATTTAGCACATAAAACTCCCAATTTGAGCTCAAATACTAAGTGATTACTTATGCATCATCTCAAATTACGAATTTGATAATTGATCACTAACTCAAAATTTTTCATTTTAATTCCATTACTTGCTTAACACCTTACTCATGCCTAAACTCATTTCAACTTGTAAAAATCATTGCTTAATGATATCTACTACCTATATACTTCATTTTTCACATAAAACATGAGTTTTGGAGTTGATACATGGGTTCTAAAAATTGGTTTTGATTGGGATCCGAATTTACAAAATTCATTTTTGGACATATCTCTTGATAAAATCTATCTAAACTTATGAAAATCCATTCCTTTCATATCCTATCCTAAGAGCCCTTCATTTCTTAAATAAAAACTTCATTTTTGAGTTGGAAAACATGTTTTTAAAATAGGCATTGGCCAAAATCCGAAAATAGAATTTTTATTTTGAAAATCACTTTTGATTCTTGTAAAAATAAGTCTTGATGATATACATATATTAAGCCTTTATTTTCTTAAGTAAAAATTACATTTTGATACTTGGAAAGTGGTTTTTAAATATGGGTCTTGCCAAAATACGAATTTCACTACTTTTGTTCAAGTTCAAATCTAAGATCTACACATAATATGAACATAGATCTAAATGAAACCCATGAAAACAAACTTTAAACTCATAGATCTAAACTTTACTTATCAAAATCATCCATTTATGTTGTCTATATCCTAAGCCCTTCATTTTAAATGAAAAATATACATTTTGAAGTTGAAAAACCACTTTTCTAAATATGGTTCCATTTTCATCCGAATTTTCAAAAGTTGTTTTTTGTTGAAAATAAAATAGATCTTGAGTTTCCTACAACATTCCCTATCATCATGCTACTACAAGTCATCCATGAACATAAAACAAAGTCTAATGCATTTTATGAACTCAAAAGTCTAGATCTAGTTTTCTAAACTAGTTTTAAATGCATGAACACATGTGGATGATGGATCTATGTATAAATCATAAGAAATAACAAATATAACAACTTAAATGACAAGATCCATGGCATAAACAAAATCAAAGCTACAAAAATTTAGATCTACAAAATATATCAACTTTAAACAAGAAAATAATTGAAATACAAGATAATAAAAGTGGAGAAAAGGAGTGTTTCATTATTGGCATCATCATCCTAAGCTTTTAAGCTTATGGAAGGTCATTTGATGCATGAAACCTTCATTACACTTTACCTATATCACCTATGGAGGCTTTGAGATGAAGATTTGCTTAAAAATCTTCAAGAAATGTGGGTGGAAGCTAATGGAAGAGATAGGGGCAGCATGTTCATGGAAGAAAGAAGAACAAGAAGAAGAAAGAAAGAGAGGAAAAAGAGAGAGAAAAGCTAAAGAATGAAAAAGGAAAATGAGTAAATGAAAGGGAGAGAGAAAATGAGTGTGTTAAATAAATGAAAGAGAGAAAAAAAATAAAACAAGGCAGCAAATGGGAGGGGGCTGCTGTCCACGTGAAAAGCGAGGGAGGAGAGAGAGGGTTTGATGAAATTTGACTTGAATTTGAATTGTGTAATAAATGTGTAATGTAACTTTCTTAAGAAGGAGTGGAAAAATAATTAATTTGGTCAAAATGGAGTAAATGAAGGACAATGGCAGCCATAAAGGAGTCAAAAATTCTGCCATCAATTGTGGGATAATGTGTAGAAAGATTGAAGTGAAAATGAAGTGATATGTGTAAGGTGTACTTGAAGGTATGGGTTGTAAAAGTACTTTATTAATAAAATAAATTAAAATGAAATAAAATTAGAAAATTTATTCCAAATATTTGTAGCAGATTTTTCATAATTAAAATTAAATAATTATTTGAATTATTTTAGTATTTTAACAATTATGTTACCGGTATGATCAAAATACGCGAATATGGGCTATAAATAATATTTTTATAACCCGAAAAATTCTAAAAAATTATTTTATGAAAATAAAAATATTTTTAAAATATTTTTCAATTATTAAATTAATTTATTTTATTTTTAGTATCGGGTCTTAAACAGAATCTGATCTCGTAAAGACCCGAAACGAACTAAATTTTAGAAAAACAAAATCTTCTATAACATATAAAATATTTATCTAAAAATATAAGACTTCATAAGAATAATAAAATTTTGTAATGAAATAAAAATGAATAGTGCAAAAGACCAATCAATTGCCGGTAATAATGGAAATACGATAAAAAGGTTATAACTGCAACTTTTATAACCTGAAAAATTATATAACCGATATATTTAGAAATCTTATGAAATTACGATTCTAACGGTACTATTGGTATATTTTTGATATCTCGAGCCCCGGGACACGCTTTTCGAAGTCTGTATCCAAACGGGTTCGAAATAGGTCAAAAATTTACCAATCTGATATTTTTAAACAAACTTATATTACTATAAGCTATCCTACATATTTAAACTACATCTCGGCCACTAGGGCTAGGGGCGCTAGATTGCCGGACTTAAGCTATTGTATTCCGCGTAGGGTTTCCGGGTGATTTTCCGGTTTAGACCTTTGCTAATTTGGAACTGATATTTATGTTTATACAACATATTTAATTTGAGAAATTTATTTTAAATTTTATTTTTGAAAGTATTTAATATCTCTTAATGTTTTCGAAATTCTTGAATTGAGTTTTATTTCCGAAGGTCAATCATTATTTACTTTTTAATAGTTTGTTTTTGGGCTACATATTACCCGATTTTATAAGTCGGAGTTAAATATGGAATTTTTCGTACGTCGTGGTTTTGAATTTGAAGACCATTGTGTTCTTATTTTATTTTTAAAGATTTTCATTTTCTCAAGATTAAGAAGTTATTGGATTCATTCATGATTTAGGACTTGTCGAAATTCGGTTTTAATTTGGAGTGATTTTTAGGGTTTATTTTCAAAGCTCATCTTGAAATTATTTATTGAAATTTTCTGGGGCTTACAATGGCAAGCTAGATACCTTGGTATTTTACCATCCTTAGGGGGAGTACAAGCCCCACAGGTAAGAGATGTAGGAATGCAATTGATAGATGCCCCAGCTGTTGAAGGGGAAGATTTGAACGAAGAGGATAATGAAGTGGAGGAGGAGGATCCCGAGGAGGATCCAAATTGGCAAGATGAGGAAATACCTAGAACCCCTACCCCTCCAGCCATGGCCCTAGAACATCCCAACCATTTGCCAGATCAGCTTGTATGGGATTTTGATAGAGATCTAGATATACTTGATAGTAGAAGAATGGAACCGTAGTTTGACCCTACCATGTGGAAGGACATCTACTCGGTGGATGAGCATCCCTTCGGGGTTAATGCCATAGTCCCCGAGCCGGTAGTTCAAGAACCATTGGAGAGGATAGATGAAGATGAGGAGATGATGAGGGAAGCTCAGGATAGAGTGAACAGGTTATGGGATGAAGCTGGAAGAGAATTGGGTATGGAAGTTGGCAATAGGAACGGATTTGATGATAGAGATGATGAGGAAGGAAGAGACCAAGTGAGAGGTCAGGAGATGAGAGAAGAAGAAGAAGAGGAAGAAAAGGAACAGGAGCCTTTACCCCGACCCACTAGGAGGAGGAGGCTAACTGTGAGGGCTTATCTAAGCCAGTTCATCCGAAGGGATAACGGTGGCTCTTCTAGCCAAGGACGACTCCTTAGCCCCACACCGGACGACTCCGAGTGAGCCATGGAGGAGTAGAGTCAAGTTCCCCATAGAGTCCAATAGTATTTTTTGTTTAATAAGCAATGCGGGATGCCAAATTGCCTTAGGTTCTCTTCATAGTTTAGTATGTTGTCTTTCTTTTACTTTCCCCTTCTTATGTCTCTAGATGTTGTTAGACTGAAGTTATCGGCTAAGATCGGAAGGTTAGATTTGTGTCGCCAAATTTTGTAAACTTATTTGTAATACGACTCTTGTATGGCACATCAAATCAATGAAGTATGATGTTTGATTCCAAGAAAGAGGTTTTGCAACCATTATACTTTTGCATTAGTAGTGAACCACATTCATTACACTTATTTGCATAAACATCTTTCCATTCATATCATCACTTGATTTAAAATTCCTTTGCTTGTTATGATTCTTTTGCTCTAAGAGCCTTTTGTGTTGATGATTGTATGTAATGGTTTTCCTGGATCTTTTGTAAATACTATAGTTCCTTAAATTATTCCTAAAATTTTACAAGTCCCTTAATCAATTTTTTCTATATATAAATCGCAAAACTTTAAAGAGGAAATAATGCTCACTAAGACATTATATAATAGCCAAAATCGAAGAAACCGTAATAGGGACCAAGAACCACTCTCAAATGAAGCTAGTAATGTAAACCAGCAAGATCACCCCCAAGCCAACCAACCTGAGGCTGCACAACTCAATCCTCAAGCAGCCATGATGAATGCAATTGGACAGCTGATAAACTTGCTTAACGCATTCATTCAAAACCAAAATCAAAATCAACCGCAGAATCCCGAACCAAGTATGAGGGATTCAGCACCCTTGCCACCACCTCCGCCATATAGGGGAATGCAAGCAGAAATTCCCTTACCCCCTAAAGAGCAATCTTACAATGCTCGCCATCCACCCCCTCCACCACATAGGGGATATCAAAGGAGTTCCCTCTCTGACTCTATCAAAGGCAACTACTACTTCAAAGGTGCGTCTGGAAAGCCCGATGAAGCGGAAGATTGGTTAGCGCAAGTTGAGCGCTCTTTCACAGCTTATGAGATTCCACTATATCTCCGACTGGAGTGTGGCACCTACATGCTGAGATATAATGCTAGAGTATGGTGGGAATCGAAAAGGAGAAGTTTGGCACCCCCTATCAGTTGGGAGACCTTTCGCAGGGAGTTCCTAGAGAACTATTTTCCTGCTAGTCTCCGAGTAAGATATAGTGCAGATTTTCTGCATGTTAAACAAGGGGGCAAAACCATCGAGCAATATGAGACACAATTCAATCACCTGCTATAGTATGCTCCCGAATCTTACAAAAACAGCAAGGAGCTGCAAAAACAAGTGTTTTTGGAAGGTCTCGATGAAGACCTAAGGGTTAAGTTAGAGGAGTCGGGTTTGCAAACTTACCTTGAAGTAATTGAGAAAGCCCGGTTGATTGAAGGGGCTAAGAAGAGGAAACATTTTGAGTCGAACAAGAGAGTATTCGGGAAGAGGCAATTTGACGCCTTCGGCTCAGGCCATAAAGGAAAGAGATACAATGTAATGGTTGTGCTATGAGTGTATTGGGGAGGCTTATAAGCCTCTCCAATACACCCATAGCACAACCATTACATACAAGCCTTGCTACGGGTTTAAGGACAACAACGGTGGGAAGCCCAACCAATCCAAGCCCAACATCACTTGTTGGAAATGTAAGGGAGGCCACTATCTAAGGCAGTACCCACAACTAAAGGGCAAGTGCTTCTTCTGGGGCAAGGCAAGCCATCTAGTCTATGCTTGCCTGAAGAAGATGATGGTAACTTGTTTCTTTTGCAAGGAAAAAGGATACTTAGCCTCCAAGTGCTCCCAAAAGAAAAATGTGGCTGCCCGGCCTTATGAAAATCCGGGTAATGATAACACCCTACGATCTGGTAGTAAGGGTGCAAGCCGTGTAGCTTCGGCCATGCACGGGATGCGGCTATATAACTTTGAAGGCCAGTGGATGATTGAAGAGGATGAGGAGGAAGGTATGGAGCTGGCCGCTCTGGACCAAGGCGATGATGCTGATGGCAGCTTGGTGACAGGTCAGTAACAAATTTCTTTTAAGATAAAAGTTCTTTGTTTTCTTAGCAAGTTAAAAAAAAAAAAGAGTTAAAAATGTGGAAGAGGAAAAGCTGAAATCCAGAAACCTTGGAATAGATAGCTGTTTTGGTACTTAGGACCAAGTAGTGATAAATGTTTATGGTAACAGGACACATAAGGGTGAATAAGAGTGAAGCTTATGTGTTATTTGACACGGGCGCAACCCACTCCTTTATCACTACCAGCTTGGCTAAGCAGTTTGGATTGCCATAGCCATGACAATCACCAGCTTAAGGATTAAGACACCCACAGGTAGTGTCGTGTCGACCCGGGAAATAATAAGGGACTGCTTACTAGAAATCCAAGGACATAACTCAACAAGCGACCTGATAGTTTTGGAGATGAGTAAGTATGAAGTCATCCTCAGAATGATTGGCTAAGTAAGGTTAAAGCCATCGTGGACTGTCAACGAAAAATGATAAGTTTTGACGACCACAGGAAGGAAAGAGTAAGCTTTCTCGGGGAAACCACGGTACGAAGGGATTTCGGGTTAAGCTCCTTTGAGCTAATGATGGAGAATGAGGAAATTGTGCCAATAGAAGAGGCTTGGGTGAGAGAGGAGAAGGGGGAAAAGAAAGACATACCCATGGTAAATGAGTTTGAAGATGTGTTTCCCGAAGTACTACCCGATTTGCCACCAAAAAGAGGGATCGACTTTGAAATCACTCTAGCTCTAAGTACAGAACCAATATCGAAGGCACCATACCGGATGGCCCTGGTGGAATTAAAAGAATTGAAAACCCAATTGCAAGAGCTTTTGGATCAAGGGTTTATAAGACCCAACGTGTCACCATGGGGCGCACCTGTGTTGTTTGTAAAGAAGAAAGATGGATCTATGAGGTTATGTATTGATTATCGGGAATTGAATAAAGTTACAATTAAGAATCGATACCCTCTTCCAAGGATTGGTGACCTCTTCGACCAACTTCAAGGGGCAAGTGTGTTCTCGCGTATTGATTTGTGTTCGGGTTATCACTAGTTGAGAATAACGCCCGAAGATGTACCCAAGACAGCCTTTCGTATGCGGTACGGGCACTATGAGTTTCTGGTGATGCCGTTTGGGCTAAGTAATGCACCAGCTGCATTTATGGACCTCATGAACCGGGTCTACAAACCACTTTTGGATAAGTGCGTGATTGTGTTCATAGATGATATTCTGATCTATTCTAAAACTAAGGAACAACATGAGGAGCATCTACGAATGGCGTTGCAAACCTTAAGAGAGAATAAGTTATACGCTAAACTATCCAAGTGTGACTTTTGGTTGGATAGGATATCTTTTCTTGGGCATGTGGTGACTGGAGAAGGAATATCAGTAGACCTTGAAAAGATTGAGGCTGTGGTGGAATGGAAGCAACCACAAACCGTAACTGAAGTGAGAAGCTTCCTAGGTTTGGTCAGTTACTACCGCAAATTTGTGAAGGATTTCTCTAAAATCGCAAAACCTCTAACACAACTGACACAAAAGAATGAGAAATTTGTATGGATATATAAGAGGGAGCAAAGTTTCCAAGAATTGAAACAATGCCTGGTGTCAGCTCCGATTCTGGTATTACCTAACCCCAAAAACCTTATACAGTGCATAGTGACGCCTCCAGGAATGGCCTTGGATGTGTGTTGATGCAAGAAGGAAAAGTCATTGCTTATGCCTCCAGACAATTAAGGCCTCATGAGCAGAATTATCCTACACATGATTTGGAGTTGGCTGCTGTGGTTTTTGCCCTGAAGCTTTGGAGACACTACTTGTATAGGCAAAGGTGTGAAGTGTACATGGATCATAAGAGTCTTAAGTATTTGTTCACACAAAAAGAGTTGAATATGAGGCAGAGACGGTGGTTGGAACTTATAAAGGACTATGACTTGGGAATCAATTACTGCCCGAGAAAAGTAAACGCCGTTGCCAATGCCTTGAGTCAAAAAAGTTACGGCAAAGTAGCAGCCCTAATCACAGAACAAAAAGAACTGATAATGGAATTTGAAAAGTTAAGAATTGAGTTTGTAGGGCAAGGTGCCAAAATGGAAATTGCAAATTTGGTCATGGAACCCACCTTGGTCGACAGGATCAAGGAAGCTCAAAGATATGATGAGGTAATAAGGAAGATCAAGGACAAAGTACACAAAGGAAAGTATATTGACTTCACCTTAGACGATGAAGAGGTGGTCAGGATGAAAGGGAGATTGTGTGTACCGGAAGACGAAGAACTAAGAAAAGAAATCATGAGCGAAGCTCACAACTCCGGTTATACCGTGCATCTGGGAGGTACCAAGATGTATCAAGACTTAAAAAGCTACTACTGGTGGGACGGTATGAAGAGGGATGTGGCGGATTATGTTATGAAGTGTGCCGTATGTCAACAAGTTAAAGTGGAACATCAATGGCCGGGAGGATTATTAAAGCCCCTTCCCATCCCCGAATGGAAATGGGATCAGATCTCAATGGACTTTGTATGTAGATTCTCGAAAACCTCCTTGGGATGTGATGTAGTCTGGGTAATAGTGGATCGCTTGACAAAGTCAGCACACTTTTTACCGATCAATATGACCTATTCACTAGATAAGTTGGCTAAGATCTACAGCAGAGAGATTATATGACTCCATGGTATACCAGCAGGGATCGTTTCAGATAGGGAATTGTATCGAAGTTCTGGACGAGCTTACAAAAGAGCCTAGGCACCAAGTTGCATTTCAGTACTGCCTACCATCCTCAGACAGATGAACAGTCTGAGTGAACCATTCAAACCTTAAAGGATATGTTAAGAGCATGCATTCTAGAATTTAAAGGAAGTTGGGACAATCACATACCTCTAATTGAGTTTGCCTATAACAATAGCTACCACTCGACCATTCAGATGCCGCCCTATGAACCCTTATATGGACGGCATTGTAGGTACCCTCTGTTTTGGGATGATGTGGAAAATCTTGCTATTGAGCCAGAATTGGTTCAGGAAGCAGCTGATAAGGTCCGGGTCATTCAACAAAAGATGAAAGAAGCTCAGGACAGACAGAAGAGTTGGGCTGATCTAAAAAGAAGAGAACTTGAATTCCGAGTGGGCGACCATGTCTATCTGAAGATAAACCCGATCAAGAGCATAAAGAGGATGCAGACTCAAGGGAAACTAAGCCCAAGGTATATTGGACCCTTTGAGATTTTGGAAAGAGTGGGGGGTTTAGCTTATCGGCTAGCCTTACCACCAAACTTGTCGGGAGTTCACAATGTGTTCCATGTGTCAGTACTAAGAAAGTATGTGCCTAACCTTGAACGAATATTAGAATTGGAACCCATTCGGCTAAAGGAGAATCTCACCTATGAAGAACACCCCATAAAGATCTTGGATAAAAAAACTCAACAGCTTCGGAATAAGGAGATCCGATACGTCAAAATATTGTGGAGAAACCACGTTTCTGAGGAAGCAACTTGGGAAGCAGAGGAGGAGATTCGAAGGAAATACCCTGAGTTGTTTGAGGAACAAGGTACGTCAGTTCAATTTTGAGGGAAAAACTCTTTTTAAGGTGGATAGGTTGTAAACCTCGGTTTTTCTAGTAATGAAGATGACTCGAGAACTGGAACCAAAACCCTAAACCAGAATAGCTTAATATGGGAGTGAGACATAGGAACCCTGAATCCGGCTTTTCCTCGGTTTCCAATTAAGAAACTTTTATATGAAAATTTAATCTTGAATATAGTTCTTGAATATATTTTAAACCAAGAAAAGATTAGATTTTGAGAAATTTTCAATTCCGGGCCTTCCCGAGACCCGTTACAGAAAAGCGTGCCTCGGAACTTTAATTTCGAAAAATTACTTGTGAATACTCTTTTGAATCGAAATTAAATAAGGATTTTAAAAATATGAATTTCATAATTTTTTGGTTTATGAAAAATACAGTTATAGCCTTTTTATTTGTATTTTTCTTACTACCGGTAATTAAGTTGTCTTGATTACTATTCATTACTATTCACAAGTACAACCTACTACACTCACAAACCATACCCTACTCTTACATCCTTACAAACACTCCATTATATTTTCTTTTCCAAGAATTATTTTCTCTAAATAATTATTACCATTTGTAACTTTTAATAACATAAAACTATCAAAACAATTAAATAAAAATCAAACCCTCCCTCTCTCCTATACAAGCCAGCGTGATTCCCCCCAATTTAGCTCCATTGTGCAATTTTTTTTAATTATTTTTGTCTCATTTAACATAATTTCACTTCATATATAAACTACTTTTTTTCTCTCTCTCTCTCTCTCTTCATTCTTCTCATTTCAAAATTTTCTAAAGGTGAAAAACCTCTCTTTCTCTCCACCACCCCCCATCCCATCCCCCACCCCACCCCCCCCACCCCACCCCCCCCCCCCCCCCCCCCCCCCCCCCCGGCCACTCCATTTTGCCGTGAGCCCCATGGCTCCTTCACACACACACACACAACTTTTTCTTCTTCCTTTTGTCTTCTATTTTAACCTTAGATAAAGGAACCTTACTTCTTTTACCTTTAGATCCTTGCAATGGCAAGGATAGTCTTGTGTTTTTCATTTAAAGATCCCCATGAGCTCTTGCTAGGGACAAAAAAATACTAATACAAGAATACCAAACCATCACAAGAGTAGATCTAGCATTTAAACAAGCTTTCATATCATGAGCTTCATGATCATCCATCTAAAAGTTGTTTTGAACAAAAGACCCTTCATAAAAATTTAGTTTTTATGTTTTCAAAACCTATTTAAGCATTTAAGATGGTAGATCTATCATTTTACCATCCATATTCATGTAGGCATTTAAGATCTCATCTCTATTTTAAGTTTTTGTGCATTAATAGTCATCAAGACCTTTGTCTTGAGTAAATAAGCTTGCTAGTATATAGATCTCTAGGTAGATGAGTCAAGGAAACCAAAAAGGAAAACTCTTTTCAAGAAATGAAATAGGGTAAATTCGGATGACATGGTAAACCTAGCTTAAAAACCCTTTTATCAACTTCAAAACATATATTTTACAAGAAAAATGAAGCCTATAGGTGATAGATGATGTTTGATGATAATTTTCATAAGTTTAAATGAGTTTTTATGAAGGAAAATATTTAAAACAAGATATGAAGTCAAATAGAAATTTTGAGTTGAAAGTTCTTGTAAGGAAAATTCGTAATACTCAATAGGTGGTTAGAAAACACTAGTTTTCCAACCTCAAAAATGGTATTTTCTTCAATAAATAAAGTCCTTAGGGTATAGATAAAGTAAATACCTAAAGTTCTAAGTATAAAATGCATTTTTCTTAAGAGAATCAACTTAAGAATGAGTTTTGCATAATTCGGATTTTTGGATCAACCCTATTATAAGACTCACTTATAAGTTTACAAATGAAGATTTAATTAGAGAAATAAAGGCCTTAGGATATAGCTAACGTAAGGGTCAATTTTTCTTTAGAGTAAATAGAATTTTCCTAAGGAAAATAATTAGAACAAGTAAGAGTGACCAAGTGTATCAAATCTACTAGTTAACAAATGACATGAATTGGCTTCCTAAGATAAAGGTTATTTAAATTCTTTTAATCTAAAAATTTATAAGAACTTAGGCACATAAGAATTCATATCATGACATTTATGATAAGGAAATTCATTACCATGGCATTTATTTTAATTCTACACTTGGAAACCTCAAGAACATTCATGAAAATCACATTTTTGGAATCAACATACCTACTGACTAGAACTGATCCTTCATTTTCGATACTTAAATGTTTTCAAAACTTGATTTAAAAATTAGATTTAGAAAACTCTTTCGAAGTAGATAGAAATCAATATAAAATTTGCAAAATTCCGAGTCAAAAAGACTAAGTTATGGCCATTTTAAATCGAACTTCGGAAATGATGCGAATTTCGTTTTCACTAAGTTATTTTAGAGTTTTGGTATACTTAGATGGTAGAATACTTATTAGGGTATTTCTTTTGTGATTAGGCGAACCCAAGGACGTAGAGTCTTTACCACCGAATTACTACTACTAAGAGACTAGTGACCCAATGGCGGAGTGAGTTTTCTCTTCCCAATTCGTTTATTGTATGTGATTGATAAATTAGTGCACTAGAGTATAGGTCAAGAGAAATAAATATGTATGATGGGAAATAATGGGAAATTGCATGTTGATGATAATATGAGAACTAAAAATAAGAATATCGAAACGGTGATAAATTCTGGTTGTGTAGTTGGTTAGGATGTATTGTTTGAGAAATTGTTTGATCGCCTGAATAAAATGACTTAATCAACTCTTCGGACTAATTTCAAATTCAGACATATGCATATCATAATGGGAAGGAGCATTAGCATTGGTTGGTTAATCGTGATCCATAAACGAAATTAATTAATGGTTAATCGTGATCCAGAAACGAAATAATTGTTGGTTATCCATGAACCATAAATGGCATAAAGTTAGTACCGCAGTATTCGTTAATCTGTTAACCCGGGATGGAGCGCAAGTCCATCCATATGATTTTTGGCTAGTCATATGTATGTTGTTCTCATGTGGTTGGTGCATTCACTTGCTTGAATTGTTGTGACATGAATGTTGTTGTGGGAGATTTCACTCACTAAGCTAGTTAGCTTACGTCCCTACAGTTCCTTCCTTTTGCAGCTATCGAATATATGGCTTTAGACAGCATCACCCGATCACACAGCTACAAGAGCCAGGAGTTTCCCCCAGAAGTTGGAATTACTGTTAGACTTCCATAGGAAACTTTTAAGATTTTGGATGACTGTATAAGGCTACTAGATATTCTTTTGCGGGGGAATGCCCTTAGTAAATGTAATATTTTTTTGAATCATGAGTTATATCCTACTGCTAATGTATGCCAAGTTAAGCTTTTATCTCCATTTGACTTGTATTCTTTGTCGTAAGGTATGCCTTACATCTATACGAGGCCCTCGAAGGACTAAGGTGGTAATTCGAGAGTCTTGTATGGCATGTGGCGGACTGTTACGTTTAGAGTACCTATGGGGGGTGACAAGCTTAGTGAGAATTCCCTTAATTTTGTACCATAACAAGTAAGTTATAATCAATTATATGCTATGCATGAACAAACATGTGAGAAGCAATTATGCATGGCATCCAGAACCCACACACATAACGAATTTACGCCCTTCGTATCTTGGGTTAGGAATGGTATTGAAGTCTACACGACCTCTACTAGTCCCCAAGCCCTCGGCTCTTAGCACTTAACTCGGCTAGGCTCATCCAAGGAATGCATCCACATGCGCCTTAGTACCCCTGAATGAGCTCTGGCACCGAGCTCGTTATCCAAACGAGTCATCAACGGACCATACCGATGGACCTGCGTAGGAGTAATATGCTACCAAATGCAATATGTCCGATGCGATGCATGATCAATTTAATTTTTTTGCTTAGGTCAAATTATTCATACATTCTTTAGAGTGATCAACCAATATCATACATATAACAAAAATAATATGAATAGTGCAGTTATCCAATCAAATCATGGTTTCGATATACTTTAGTATTCTTTGGTATACATTCATCAAAGCCTCATCATATATCCCATCCCCATTCATTTCGATTTTTATCTTGTTCCTATAATTCTAATGTAACTAACTACAAGCACAATCAAGGTAACAAAATAAGGAGAAACTCACTCAGCTATTTGATCACCGGTCTTTTAGTAATAGCAATTCGGTGGCAGGGAATCATCGATTTCGGGATCACCTAAAAAGGAAGAAATACTCTAATAAATATTTCAACTCAAACTAATCCAAATGATTTCATACGAACTATCAAATTCATAATTCTCGTCTTAAGCGGGAATTCCAATTTAAAACGGCCATAACTTAGTCATTTTAACTCGGAATCTCGCAAATTATATATCGATTTCTATCTACTTCGAAAGATATATCTATTTCTAATATTATTTTCAAGTTTTGAAAACATTTAAGTCTTGAAACAGAGGGATCAGATCTGATCAGTAAATGTTTCCGATTCCAAAAAATAGTTTTGTAAATATTTGTAATGTTTCTACTATATAGATTAGCTATACATGCAATATGAATGATTTCCTAACATGAATGACATGAGATGATTTAATGTATGCATGATCTTGATGATTTTTGCTAAAAGGAAATTTTATAACTTTTTATCTTGCAAGACCATAATAACAACTACTTATGAAAAATCTAGTTTTCTAACTTTGATCATTTCCATTTGTTTTGGATTTATTACTTAAGAAAATATAATTATTTTTGTTAAAATTGAGTCTTCATTATATCTATTACTTATGGCTTTCATTTCTACATAAAAATCTCTATTTTGCACTTTGTAAACATGTTTTCAAGTGGGGTTGATTCCAAAATACGAATTTTACAAAAAAATAGTTTTAGTGATTCCTTTAAGTAAAAATCATTTGATCCTTAAAAAATTTAAGGCTCAACCATATATAACTACTAAGAACTTCATTCTTATATAAAAATTTTCATTTTACACTTTGCAAATATGTTTTCCGATATGATTTACTCAAAAATCAGAATTTTAGAAAATCCACTTTTGAATGATTCATTTGGGAAAAATTTGTTTAATGCATTAAAATTTAAGACTCTATGGTACCTATTACTTAAGGATCCATTCATTATATAAAATTTCATTTTGAGCTTGGATAATAGGTGTTCTTATGGCCTTCATTCAAAATTACGAATTTCACAAATTGACTACTAACTCAAAATTTCCAATCTTTATTCTATTTCTTGTTTTATACATTAATCTCATCAAAACTCATTCCAACTTGTAAAAATCACTACTTAATGATACCTATTACCTATACCTTCATTTTTCACATAAAACATGAGTTTTGGAGTTGACAAATGGGTTTTCAAAATTAGTCTTGGTTGAGATCCGAATTTACAAAATTTATTTTTGGTCATATCTTTTGACAAAATCTATCTAAATTATGAAAATTCATTCCTTACATATCCTATCTTAAGAGCTTTTTATTTCTTAAATAAAAACTTCATTTTTGAGTTGGAAAACATGTTTTTAAAATATACCTTGGCCAAAATCCGAAAATAAGATTTTTATTTTGAAAATAACTTTTGAAAATCACCTTTGATTCTTGTAAAAAGAAGTCTTGATGATATACATATATTAAGCCTTCATTATCTTAAGTAAAAATTACATTTTGACACTTGGAAAGTGGTTTTTAAATGGGGGTCTTGCCAAAATACGAATTTCATAATTTTGTTTGAGTTCAAATCTAAGATATATACTTAATATGAACATAAACATAAAACAAATGCATGGTAGTAAGCTATAAACTCATAGATCTAAACTTTACTCATCAAAATCTTTCATTTATGTTATCTATACCCTAAGCCCTTCAGTTTAAATGAAAAGTACACATTTTGAAGTTGAAAAACAACTTTTCTAAATATGGTTCCATTTTCATCCGAATTTTCAAAAATGATTTTTGTTGAAAATAAAATAGATCTTGAGTTTTCTAAAACATTCCTACTATCATCATGCCACTACAAGTTATTTATGAACATAAAACAAAAGTTTAATGCATTTTTGAACTCCAAAACACTAGATCTAGTTTTCTATACTAGTTTTAAATGCATGAACACATGTGAATGAGGAATATATGCATAAATCATAAGCAATAACAAAAATAATAACTCATATAGCAAGATTATGGCATAAACAAAAATCAAAGCTACAAAAAGTTAGATCTATAAAATATAACAACTTTAAACAAGAAAATAATTATAATACAAGATAATAATAAAGAAGAGGAGCGTTTCATTTTTGGCATCATCATCCTAAGCTTTTTAGCTTATAGAAAGTCATTTGATGCATGAAACCTTTATTACACTTTACCTATATCACCTATGGAGGTTTTGAGAAGAAGATTTGCTTAAAAATCTTCAAGAAATATGGGTGGGAACTAACGAAAGAAGTGGGGGCAGCTTATGTTCTTGAGGAAAAAAAAAAATGAAGAAGAAAAGAGGAAAAAGAGAGAAGAAAAGCTAAGGAATGAAAGAGGGTAAATGGAGTAAATGAAAGAGAGAGAGAGAGAAAATGAGTGTATTAATGAATGAAAGAAGGAAAAAAAATAAAACAAGGCAAATTTTGGGGGAGGGAATTCACGTGAATGGGAGAGAGAGAGAGTGTTTGTTGAATTTTCACTTGAAATTAATTTGTGTAATAAATGTGTATGTGTAGCTTCTTTGAGAAGGAGTAGAATTTATTTATTTTAGTCAAAATAGGAGTAATTAAAGGACAATGGCAGCCAAAGAAAGAAAAAACTGCCATGAAGTGATTTAATAAAGTGTAAAAAGATTGAAGTGAAAGGAAGTGATATGTGTAAGGTATACTTGAAGGTATGGTTGTAAAAGTACTTTCTTAATAAAATAGAATAAAAAAATAAAATTACAAAATTTATTCCAAATATTTGTAGCAGATTTTTCATAATTAAAATTAAATAATTATTTGAATTATTTTAGTATTTTAACAAATATGTTACTGGTATGATCAAAATACGTGAATATGGGCTATAAATGATATTTTTAACCCAAAAATTATAAATTTTTACTAAAATAAAAACATTTAAAAAATATTTTCCAATTATTAAATTAATATACTTTATTTTTAGTATCGGGTCTTAAATAGAATCTGATCCCGTAAAAGCCCGAACTAACTAAATTTTAAAAAAACAAAATTTTCTATAATATATAAAACATTTATCTAAAAATATAAGGCTTTATAAGAATAATAAAATTGTGTAATGAAATAAAAGTGAATAGTGCAAAAGACTAGTCAATTACCGGTAATAATGAAATACGATAAAAAGGTTATAACTGTAACTTTTATAACCTGAAAAATTATATAACTGATATTTGGAAATCTTATGAAATTACAAGTCTAACGATATATTGGTATATTTTTGATATCTCGAGCCCCGGGACACGCTTTTCAAAGTCTGTATCTGAACGGGTTTGAAATAGGTCAAAAGTTTACCAATATGATATTTTTAAAAACTTATATTACTATGAGCTATTCTACATATTTAAACTACATCTTAGCCTCTAGGGTTTAACGGCGCTAGATCGCTGAACTTAAGCTATTGTATTCTGGTTAGGGTTTCCGTGATTTTTCCGGTTTAGATCCTTGCCAATTTAGAAACTGATATTTTATGTTTATACAACATATCTAATTTGAGAAATTTATTTTACATTTATTTTTGTAAGTATTTAATATCTTTTAACGTTTTTGGAATTCTTGAGTTGGGTTTCATTTCCGAAAGTTAATTGTCATTTACTTTTTAATAATTGTTTTTGGGTTCTAATATTACCCGATTTTATAAGTCGGAGTCACGTATGGAAATTATCGTACGTAGTGGTTTTGGAATTGAAGTATGATGAGTTCTTATTTTGTTTTTAAGGATTCTAATTTTTCTCAAGATTCGGAAATTTCTGGATTCGCTCGTGTTTTTGGACTAGTTGAAATTCGGTTTTAATTTGGAGTGATTTTTAGGGTTTATTTTCGAAGTTCATCTTGAAATTATTTACTGAAATTTTCTGGGGCATACATATCTAATACCATAAAATTTATGGTAATTACCATAGTTACCATAAAAAAAAAAAAAGAATTACTCATTTGTAAATGGAGTTTGAACAAGTTTGTGAATTGTAGCGAGTGATAAAATTGCTATCATATGATCATCCAAATAAAGGTAAGCATTTAATAAAACTTATACAAAAATTGTATTATCTCTTTTGTTGATAAAATATATTTGAAAAGAAACAAAATGTCAGATTTATGAAGTCAATGACAAAAAAATAAAATAAAGATAAATTGTAATAAATAAATTGGAAGATCTCAAAATATAATAAAGGAATCTTTGGCAAGACATTTAGGTCAATGGTGATGATAACTATAAGCATCAATTCTAAAGGAAAAAAAAAAAAGAAATTTCAAACAATCAGTCAAAATGATATTTTAACATAAAAGAAAATTCATCTTTTAGTATCATTAAGCTTCAAGGAGATGTTTCTTAAAAAATAGAACATGCCATAACAGCAATAATAATATGTGGCTTCAATGGATGAATCTGCATATAATTTTGACAAAAAAGTTGAAATGACCTAGATTTCAATTTTATTCAAATTTCATGTGTTTAATTATTTATTATAAAATGTTGAATTGAATGAGCATGGTTATGTAGTTAGTAGTCTAAGATATATGATTTTGTATATGTATATGTTGACATTAATATTTTGTTTTATATGCATTAATGTGTGAGTAATGAAATTATTAATGTTGTCTTTTGTACATTAAAAGGTTAAGTTAGGTTAGATTTATAAATCAACTTTAATTTTTGTTAAAGGTTAATTGATAGAGTTTCCTTTATTTAAGATAGCATTATTGCCCAAATATAAGCCCAAATGAAGTTCAAATTCATGCCAAATGCATCCTAAGTTAATATATGCATTAAGGGGTAAATTTGGAATGTGTTAAAGTCAAAATTAAGTTAATTTGACTACTTTTTGGGGTAGCTCAAATTTTATCCGAATTTTCTTTTTCTTCTTCCTTTTCTTTTCTTCTTCCATTTCCCTGTCCATTTCCAATTTCAAGCTTAAATTAAGGGCAATAGCAAGCTTTGGAAAACAAGCTCTCTCCAAGGAAAAGCATTTACATGTGAGTGGATTTAATTGTGATTATTGTTTTGTTTCCCTTTCTTGTAGTAGTTGTAGGGTTATTGGATAAATTGAGTTCAATGTTGGTCAAATTGTTTGTTCATGCTTTGTATGAGTTATGAATGAGTTATATGAGTATGTGAGTTTGTGCATGCATGGTTGAAGTGATATGAAGTGTGGGGAGTAAATGAAGAGAAATTGTGTAGAGAAACCTAGATTGGTTTGATGTGGAGTTGAAGAGTTTAATTGTGTTGAATTCTTGTTTTTAAGTTGATAGGATTGAGTAGTGTATATAGGAGTGAGTATATGAAGTTAGAAGTGTAGTTGAGGAAAGTTTTGAAGTGTTTTAAGATGTAATTTTCAAAGTTGAAAAACAGGGGATTTGAATTCTCACGTTTAAGCTTGTTTTTAAAACGTACGCCGGCATCTGGGGATTCTACGCCGCCGGCGTAGAGGCGGTGTAGAAAGCCCACAGAATCGATTTTCCTAACGCCGTTTGCTACGCCGCCGGCTTTTATGCTATGGATTTGCCAGCGTCTGTTCTTCAGAACGTATGCCGGCAATTTGGGTTTCTACGCCGCCGGCGTAGAGACGGTGTTGATAGTCCACAGAATCAAATTTCTTAAAGCCGACTAAACGCCGCCGGCTTTCGCTAGGGAAGTCAGCCGGCGTTCTTTCTTCCATATTGTATGCTGGCTTCTGGGAATCAAGGCCGCCGGCGTAGGGTACAAAGGCTGACGGCGTACACCTTGAACGCTGCCAGCGTTGGCAGTGTGCTTTTTCAGAACATTAAACACCAGCTCAACGCCGCCGGCGTTGAGTACCGGCATATCCTCTGTGCTTTTGAATTTTAAGAACTTTTTCTAAAAATTTTCCAAAGTCGTTATTTAAGCAATTAAGTATCTATTAAGCGATTTAGAATATAATAGGACGTTTAAATGCTTATTCGTGACTTTGTATTCAATGAATTGGATGTCTTTGATTAATTGTGATATATGAATATAATATGTGTATAGTTGTGAGAATGAAATCTATAATTGTTGATTTATTGATTATTGTGGTATTTCTATTTCAGTTAAGGATTCTTCGGTTAGTTCATCACCGAGAGATCCTAGTATTATACTAACGGGTTCAGGTACGCAATAACTTGTTTGATGTTTGCTGGACCAGACATTTCTAATTTGACCTAAATTTGATTCGGCTTAACAATTGAATGAATTGGATGTCTATTACGCTGTTTAATCTGGTCCGAGGAGCAGCAAACCTGTCATGATGCAATGACTTTACCATGATGTAATGGTACGCTATGATGCAATAGCGATTCTTTTGGTTAAGTGGGTAGCCGTTAGGGGGGGAATTGTATCTGTGTAACGTTTGCTTAAACTTAGGGAGAAATACCATGATTTAGTTCAAGGTTTATGAGAACTTGTGAACTAGGCTCATGTTATGGAGTGAGTTTAAGTAGAGTCGAGTAACGGCTTTTAAACCCTAAATGAAGCTATTATCTTCATGAAATAGATATAGGGGATATAAGTATTCGAACTGCTTATATCAACCCCCTGAGCAGCTACTGTTACTCAGGATCCCTGGATTCCCGAAGTGTGACCGGGGTTTGAATACCCTCTTGTTGATTTGTGAATCAAAATGTAATAAAGATAACCACTTGTTCTATGGTGCATTACATCAATTGGATGACTTGTTTTGCATTGGTTATTGTGTACTGGGCCTCTGGCTCACTTTTGCTACTTTGCAGGTATTGGAGACGAGTATTACGATGACTTGGGCTATGGGTCCGATTTCAAGAGATTTCTGGACGAGTGGGATGAATAGGATCCGATTACCCGGGACTTTTAGAAGACTTTTTGCTAAGGACAAGATATGTATAGAAGGCTTGTTAGTTAAGCCAATTTCTTTTGTAATGACCTTAAGATCCTTTAGGATTCTCATGTTTTGAGAAAACATGTAATTTTTTTTGTAGTGTCATGTATTGACACAAAGCAATGTTTATATGATGTAAATATATGTATAGATTGCTTTTGTTAGCAATCTTGTTTTGTGTAAAAGCTCTTTACAAAGTTTAGTGTTTTTGATCAAACAATTTTCATAAACTGTTAGTTTTAGGACAACCTTACATATAATGTGAAAACGTTATATGTGGTTGGGGATTCGGTACTCTAAGTCTCAGGATTTAGATGATGGGTCCTTACAAAAGTAATGAAATGAAATTATCCTTATCTAATTATAGTAAAATTGACATGACATAAACCCTTAAAATTTTCAGTTAATTTTAAGTTTGATCTTAGAATTAAAAGTCAACCGGAACCCTAAAGGTTAACACAATTCTGGTACAAACCCTAGAATTAAGATCCAACATTCCCATATTCCTTAAATTTTAAAACGAAGTTGAGATAATTAGTGATTATAGTTTGTAATAACTTGAGGAAACATAAAAATACCAGATTCGTGAATTTTAAGTGTCTTTTAGACTCAAATGAGATCAGTTCTCGAAAAGTGTATCTCAGAGTCCGGAATAATAAAAATATTCTGATAACACCGATAGGACCGATTTAATACAAGGATTTCAAAAATATCAGTTTCATAATTTTTCGGTAACTAAAAATAACATTATAGCATTTATACACGTATTTCTTACTATCAGTATTTTACTAGTCACTTCTACTTTACATTACACTATTCATTACTATTCTACACTATTATTTTATCTCTACCTTTTCTAACACCTACTCTTACAACACCATAACCTATTATCTTTACTGTTTACCTTTCCCATAACTTTATATCATATCTATCTTATATATTATTACTTTTAATTCACAAAATTATAAAAAATCAAATCTCTCCTCCCTATACTTTACATGGCTAACGCCTCACCCCCTCTCTCTTCCTCTATTTATTTTCAATTTTTCTATAATTAAATTACTCAAAAATCACTCCCCATTTTCTTATAAATACCCTCTCCTCTTTCACTTCATTCATACATCTTCTACTCACAAATTTCACTCCAAAAACACTCTCTAATTCCCCTATCAACTTCTATCCCAAAACTCTTTAAAATTCTCTCCACAAAACCCTCCTCTTTTTCCTCTATAAACACTTTAGGTAAGAATTTTCTTTAGATTTCTCTTACCATGTCTTGTAACTTTATATGACCATAGTGTGAGTTTCTTAAAGTTAATGTTATGGAAGCTATACTATGTCATGTATTGTCACGCCTCGAAGGGTACCCTAAACGTGGCAGTCCGCCACATATAATATCAAGGCTTAAGAATGGCTACCTTAGTCATGCGAAAGCCTTAGTATTATATGTAAGGCGTCTAACACGGTAATAGGAGACGCTTTTGGGAAGCATAGTTTAAGCACGTAAAGATAAACATACAAGAATCCAGAAATAAAGTATATCATATCATTAATAACCAAAGGTCTATTACATAATTTCTTAGGGGCATACCCCCGCTAATTCCAAGGATCGTGATAAACTTATAACATCCAAAATACTACATTAAAGATTTCAAAGGAATTCTAATCTTCTTCGAGTAGATTTCCTCCAAAAGCTTCAATATATAAAACGTACACGGATACGGGAAGACCTCGGGCACAAAAATAGGTGTTCCTGAGAATACAAATATCTATAGGGGTGTAAGCTTATGGGCTTAGTGAGTAAATCCCAAAATTCATACTCGAAGAAAATTATCAATCAAGTTTATTATTCAAACATATGAAATGCAACAACCACGTGAGCATACAAGACATATGACTTTCCGGGAATCATATGTTGAATGAATTACGCCCTTCATTCGGGGTTGGGTATTCAGGCCAATTACAGCCACAACTTTTAAAAACACTTTTATAGATCTTACCGGCTCCTATACGCCATCAAAAACTTGTAGTTATTACAGGCTCCTACTAGCCACCAATTTAAGTAGTTCTTACTGGCTCCTACTCGCCACTTACATGATATACCGGTTATGTCTACCACCACTATTATACACTTGTCCCACCAATTGTATAGTAGTGAATGCAATGTGACTCAACATATGAAGTGCATGAATAATTTCTTTAATTAAAGTCTAGTAGTTACATTTAACTTCTTTCAAGTGATCAACCAATTTCAAACACTTCAAGATATTAATGCACATACAACTTTATTAAAACAAATCGAGTTTCGATATACTTAGTATTCTTCAACATATTATCATACACTTCCTTTTGATTTTTGCTAAATTCTAGTGCAACTAATTTTACAAGCACAATCGAGAGTATGAGAAAATTAACGGGAAGTAAACTCACTCGGCCATGATGACACCTTTCTTGAAATGGATGGTCGTTCGGAATTTCCACTTAATCGTAGTAATCCTCGGGATACGAACAATCTCCTCGTGATTATCTAATCAAGAAGAATACCCAAAATGAGTATTTCATGAAATTCTATTCTTGAAGATTCTAACTTTCTTAAAATCGTGGTAAAATCGTATAAGGGGAAATTCCAACTTAAAATGGCCATAACTTGCTCATTTTAACTCGGAATTTGCGTATAATATACCGTTTTCTACCTACTCGAAAGATCTACGCATTTCTAACTTATTTTCATAAAACTAGTCGTTTGGGTTCCGAAAAGACAGCGACCAGATTTGCCACGAATTTGCAAACACTTGTTTTCCTTCTTGTAAACAAAGCTCATTTGAAAAGATAAATATTTCAATTATTTTGTAAACTTTTGAAAGGTATATATATTTGTAATGACTCATAACAAATGTATGAAGTAAATGAAGTTGTCTCAACTTATAAAAAGTAAGGTTTTAAAAGACTTTGAACTTGAGATTCTATTGAATATTTATTTTACTTTTGAAAGATCTTGAGTTATTGAGATGAATATTCTTTTTCTAAATTTAATCTCGTAATTTCTTTAAATTCCTAAGGTGTGGTTTTATTTTCAAAACTTGGATTCAAAAAGTAATAAAATGTCAATTTTTGTTTCTTGTAATGATTCCAAAAGAATATTTCTTGATGAAAGATAAGTTTTCATAAAACCTTTTGTTTATGTAAGAAAAATCATTCCATGCATGTTCATGGTTTTTAGAAAATTTCCAAGAATCTTTAATTCAAGAAAACACTTTCTCATTTATTTTTGTTGAGACAAAAACATTATGTTCATGCATGAATATGAATCATAACTATAGAAATATAAAGGAACATAATAACTTGAAAGCTTAAGTAAATAAAGTAAATCAAGTATTGGGACCTTAGCTTCATCAAGGTACCCCGGACTAAGAAAAGACTAGTCCGAAAAAGAAAAGAAAAGAATTGTTTTGACTTGATGAGGACAAGTCTAAGACTAGAATGACTAGTCTTAAAATCAACTTGAAATAAATCGCAATAAAGTAAATAAATTGCATGAAAGATAAATAAATTGCAAGACAATGAGCTTATATGCTCTAAAATATATATAGCTATATAGATATATTAGATAGTAATAACATAAAGGAAATATAAGAAACATAAAGGAACATAAAGGAATTGATGTTATGAACAAAAACAAAGTATGAACTATGTTGCTTTCTTAACCTTCATGGTTTTAGAAAACACACACTAAGCTCATACTAAGTAGATGAACATGAAGAATTCTTGAGAAATTTCTTACCTAAAGGAAGCTAAACTAAGAAGACTTCTTGAAAGAACTCTTGAGAGAAATTGGAGAGAAATTTTTGTAGAGTAACTTTAGAGAAGAAGAGGTGTGAAAGAAGTGAAGGTATGAGGGGTATTTATAGGAAAATGTGGGAGATAATTGTGTTAATTAAATAATTGAAAAAAAAAAATGGAGCATGATGGGGGGGGCCGCGCTATTTTGTATGGGAGGGGAGAAATTTATTTTTTTGTTATTTTGTTAATTAAAAGTAAGAAATGAAAGATGTGAAATTGTATTGGAAATGAAAATGTGTAAGAAATAGGTGTATGGTTTGTAAGAGTAGGTTGTAAGAAAAAGTAGAGATAGATGAATAGTGTAGAATAGTAGAAAATAGTGTAATGTAAAAGTAGACATGACAATTAATACCGGTAGTAAGAAAATACGCGTATAAAAGCGATATCTGATATTTTTAGCTATCGAAAAATTACGAAATTGATATTTTTGGAAATCTTATATTTTTACGAGTCTAACGGTATATTCGGAATATTTTTCCTATTCCGGGCTTCCGGACACATTTTTCAAGAACTATGTCCGATCGGGTTCAAAGGACACTCGAATTTTGAAAAACAGATATTTTTATAAAACCTATACTATTACGAACTATTATACTAATTTTTCCAACTTCGTTTTCTAGGGCTTGAGAAAACGGCAATGCCGGACTTAAGCGGTTACGGTAAACTAGGGTTTGGTTGACTCTGGAAATCCGGTTGACTTCGATTAGGGTTTAAACTATAATTCGGATCCAAAAATTTCGGGGATTTACAACCTACCCCCCTTAAAGAAAGTTTTGTCCTCAAAACTTGAAATTTGCAACTTGAAATTCGTACCTGATTCTTCAAAGAGATTTGGATATTTCTTTCGGATCTCATCCTCGGCTTCCCAAGTAGCCTCTTCTCGCGAATGATTCCTCCATAACACCTTGACATATCGGATTTCCTTGTTTCTCAGCTTTTGAACCTTTTGATCCAGAATTTGAACTGGGTGCTCCTCATAAGTCAAGTTCTCTTTCAGCCTGACTGGTTCAAGTTCCACAATCCGGTCAGGGTCGGGGATATGCTTTCTTAGCACTGAGACATGGAAGACATTATGTACTCCCGACAGGTTTGGTGGTAATGCCAAGCGATAAGCCAAATCTCCTACCCGTTCGAGGATTTCGAAAGGTCCGATATACCTTGGGCTTAGCTTTCCTCGAGCCCGTACACGATGAATACTCTTTATCGGATTCACTTTCAGATACACATGATCACCAACGTTAAACTCAAGGATCGTCGTTTTTATCTGCCCAACTTTTCTGTCTATCTTGGGCCTCTTTCATCCTTTGCTGAATAATCCTGACTTTATCTGAGGCGTCTTGGATGAGATCTGGTCCAATTGTTAACTTTTCCACATCATCCCAAAATAGAGGCGATCTACACCTTCTTCCATAAAGCTTCGTATGGTGGCATCTTAATTGTTGAATGATAGCTGTTGTTGTAAGCAAACTCTACCAAAGGTAGGTGTACTTCCCAGCTTCCTTTGAATTCCATAACACAAGCTCTTAACATGTCTTCCAAGGTCTGGATAGTTCGCTCTGATTGTCCATCAGTTTGTGGATGATAAGCTGTACTGAAATGTAACTTGGTTCCCATACACTTCTGAAGACTCATCCAGAATTTTGACACGAATCGAGGATCTCGATCCGATACAATTCCTGCTGGAACTCTATGCAGTCTCACAATCTCCCTTACATATAACCGGGCCAACTTTTCCATCGAGTAGGTCATGTTGATGGGGATGAAGTGTGCTGACTTGGTGAGTCGATCCACAATTACCCATATAGCATCATATCCGGCTGCTGTTCGGGACAATCCACATATGAAATCCATGGTAATTTGGTTGTCACGCCCCAATGGGTACCCTAAACGTGACAGTCCGCCACACTCAATATTAAAGCTTAAGTATGACAACCTTAGTCATTTCCAAAAGCTTTTATACTAAGTATAAGGCTTACTTTCACAATTTTAGAGGACCATATTGGAATTATGAAGCTTAAGGAGATATAAAAACATATTAAGAAAAGAAGAATCACAATAATTATTCGTTCATGGCAAAAACTTTACAAACTTAGGGACAACTCCCTAAATTACTAATCTATTATATACATATTAACATGCTAATACTAAGCTACACTTTATCCAGATTTCTAATGTTCAAAAGGGATTACCTGCCCGCATGGTCCACGTGGCCTTAACCATAAGTAAGGAAACTGCAAAAGATATCTATCGGGGTATAAGCTAATAGGCTTAGTGAGAACTATTTCCATAAATAACTTCTTGTAACAAGATTCAAACAAGTTGATTTAGTCAACAAATGCAATGCACAAGCACGGGGCAAACAGTCATATAGTTTTCCGGAACTATATGTTGAATGGATTTACGCCCTCCATTCGGGTTTGGTGATACTAACCTCAATTCAAGTAGTTTTAAATAAAAAGTTTTCTTGCTCACGAGCACACATCGTCAAGCATTCCGAATCTACTTGATTGACCTTGCTTTCGGATCTACCGCCAAGCATATTCCATTAAGTCACCAAGCAATCGCTTTCGATCTCCCGCCAAGTGTGCTTTCGATATGAGCTCACTATCCTCTCACCCAAGGATAATAACCCAACCATGCAATGTGACTCACTTCGTGGTATGCATGAGTTCATTAATTTATAAAGTCATAACATAATTATTTTCAACTTATGGCGATCAAGGAATTTCACACAAATCAATAATAAACTAAAACAATCACTTAGAACAATTCTGGCTTCGATATTCTTAGAATTCTTTCAAGGAATTATTTTACATGCATATCGGTTTATCTTTTCCTAACTCTAGTGCAACTAATTTACAAGCACAACAGTATAGCATTTAATGGAAATAAACTCACGATGCCATTGTCGTCTATTCCTCTAAGCGGATGAGTCATTCACACACTCCACTTAATCGTAACAGTTCTCTGGGTAAAGGAATCCTTCCTCGGGGTTACCTAACCAAAGAAAATACCCACAATGAGTTTTTCTTGATGATTTTCTTGAATTTTGACAAAACAAAGTCAAAGAACGTCAAAGTTCGTATGAAAGAATGTTCCAACTTAAAATGGTCATAACTTGGTCATTTTAACTCGGAATCGCGCATATAATATACCGATTTTTACCTACTCGAAAAGATCTACCCATTTCCAAAGTTATTTCCATCAAAGAAAGCCATATAGGCTCCGAAACGGCGGTGACAAAACTCACCACGGATTTTTCAACAAAACAACCTTGGTTTAAGAAATCAAGATTTTGCTTGATAAATACTTAGTTATCTATATATTTGAAAAATTCTCTTTTTATAACTATATAACTCATATTTAAGCATGCTCAAGTGTCTTGTTGTCCAATTTATTTTTCTTAGGTAAAACAATGTTGGTTTGAAGCTTTTCGGAAATTGTTTTTGCAAATTTCTTTGAAATGAATACCTTGTTTTCTTTATTTTCTAAAAACGTTTTATATTGGTTTTATTTATCTTTTTCTAAGTAACCTTTGAAAATAAAATTTTCTACTTTCTAAGTTACATTAATACTATATTTGAAGTTTTCTAGGAGATATGCTATTCTTCATTTTTCTTGTGTAAATTTCTTTGTTTACTTGTTTTGCAAAAATCCTTACTTGATATTTCTCATTCTTTTTCTCATGTCTCATATTTTTCAAAAATAATCATCCATGCATAAAAACAATGTGGAACAATTAAGGACTTTTTGTAGAAAACTAGTTTCTAAAATATTATTATTTCCTCTTGTAACTTTGAAAAGGAATACTTTATTTTTGTTTTCAAATCATAGGTTTCCTTTTTCCTATTTGTAAAGGTCTTTTCTTGAAAGAAATCCCTAGCCATTCATCTTATTTATCTTTTTATGAAAAGAACCATTTTTATCAACAAAATATTTTCTTTTGAAAACAAAGTGGAATAATAAAGATTTTAGTAGCTTTTCAAAGCAAAAATTATAGTGAGTTCTTTTTGTATCATGAAAATGATTGAGTTTATTTTTGTTATCTTATATATTTTTATGCTTCATAAACTTATTTTCAAGCGACAAAAATCCTTCTTTTGTTTAATTATCTTTAGAAAATAAAATTTTTGGACAACAATCTAAATGAACATGATTATGAGGATAATAATAAACAAAATAACATAAAGCATAATAATAAAGTCAAGTATTGGAGTCTTAGCTTTTTCAAGGCTCCCGGGACTAAGAAGTAGACTAGTCCCATAATAAAATAAAATGAAAGAAAGAAAAGCTTGTTTTGACTTGATGAGGACAAGTCTAAGACTAGAGACTAGTCTTAAAAACAACTTGGAATAAATAAAATGCATTGAAGTAATTAAATTGCATGAAAGGTAAATAAATTGCAAGATAATGAGCTTATATGCTCTAAATAGTGTATATAGCTATATAGATATAGTAGATAGTTATGAACATAAAAGAGACATAATGAACATAAGAGGAACATAAATGAATATAAAGGAAACATGAACATAAAGGAATTATGATTTTGGACAAAAACAAAGTATGAACCTATTGTTGCTTTCTTAACCTTCATGGTTTTAGAAAACACACATTAAGTTCATACTAAGTAGATGAACATGGAAACATCTTGAAGAAACTCTTACTTAAAAGAAGCTAGACTAAGAAGAACTCTTGGAAGGAACTCTTGAGAGAATTTGAGAGAGTAATTTTAGTGTAAAAGTGGTGTGAAAGAAGTGAAAGAGAAGGGGGTATTTATAGGAAATTGAGGAGTGGTTTTGTGTGAATAAAATAAAGTGAAATTAAAACAAATTGATGGGCATGTGAGGGGGGGGCGCCGGCCATTAAGTGTAGGAGGGAGTGTGTTTTATTTTTTTGACTTTTTGTTAAATAAAATATGTAATATGTAAGATAGATGTGATATAAAGTTATGGGAAAGGTAAAAAGTTAAGTTTATAGGTTATGTAGAGTGTAAGAATAGGTGTAAGAAAAAGTAGAGATAAAAGAATAGTGTAGAATAGTAATGAATAGTGTAATGTAAAGTAGATATGACAATTAAAGTACCGGTAGTAAGAAAATACGTATAATAGCTATATCTGTTATTTTTACTTACCGAAAAATTACGAAACTGATATTTTTGGAAAACTTATATTTTTACGAGTCTAACGGTGTATTCGGTATATTTTTACTATTCCGGGCTTCCGGACACGTTTTTCGAGAACTGTGTCCGATCGGGTTCGAAGGACACCCGAATTTCGCGAAACTGAAATTTTTATAAAACCTATGGTTATTACGAACTATTTTAGCTAATTATCCCAACTTCGTTTTCTAGGGCCAAAGAAAACGGCAATGTCGGATTTAGTTGGATACGGTAAACTAGGGTTTTGTTGACTTTTAGGGTTCCGTTTGACTTCCGGTTTAGGGTTTTATGCTAACCCGATTCCGAAAATTTGGGGGTTTACATTGGTCCCATTTCCATTCTGGTATGGCCAATGGTTTCAAAAGTCCTCCTGGCCTTTGGTGTTCAATCTTTATTTGTTGACATATGGGACACTTCATTACGAATTCCGCTACATCCTTTTTCATACCATTCCACCAAAAGCGACTCTTAAGGTCTTGGTACATCTTGGTACCACCGGGGTGCATGGTATATCCCGAGTTATGTGCCTCTCTCATAATTTCCTTTCTCATCTCGTCATCATTCGGTACACATAATCTCCCTTTCATTCCTACTACATCCTCTTCATCTATCTCAAAATCATCATACTTTCCTCCTTGTATTTCACTTTTCAACTTTTGTATGACTTCATCATATCGCTGAGATTCTTTGATTCTTTCTATCAGGGTTGGCTCCATTACCAAATGGGAAATTTCTATTTCCGTGCTTTGCCCTACAAATTCGATGCTCAATCTCTCGAATTCTTTTATAAGTTCTTTTTGAGTTGTGAGCATGGCTGCAACTTCTCCATGGTTCTTCCGACTCAAAGCGTCTGCTACTGCATTCACTCTTCCAGGGCAATAATTTATTCCAAGATCATAGTCTTTGATCAACTCCAACCATCTCCTCTGCCTCATATTCAATTCCTTTTGTGTGAATAAATACTTGAGGCTCTTATGGTCCGTATAAATCTCGCACCTCTGTCCATATAGGTAGTGCCTCCAAAGCTTGAGAGCAAAGACAACTGCGGCTAACTCAAGATCATGTGTTGGGTAATTTTGTTCATGTGGCCTCAACTGCCGTGAAGCATAAGCAATTACTTTCCTTCTTGCATATGCACACATCCTAAGCCATTTCTTGACGCATCACTATGGACGGTATATGGTTTTCTGGATCAGGTAAGGTTAAAATTGGAGCAGATACCAACCGTTGCTTTAACTCTTGGAAACTTTGTTCCCTCTTCTCATTCCAAATGAATCTTTCATTCTTCTGGGTCAACTGAGTTAGTGGCTTAGCTATTTTTGAGAAATCTTGCACAAACTTCCTGTAATAGCCAGCTAATCCAAGAAAACTTCTAATCTCAGTCACCGTCCTTGGTTGTTTCCATTCCATTACGGCCTTAATCTTTTCAGGATCTACTGATATTCCTTTCCCTGAGATAACATGTCCTAGAAAAGATATTTGGTCCAACCAAAAGTCACACTTGGATAATTTGGCATATAGCTTGTGCTCCCTTAAGGTTTGTAATGCCATTCTCAGATGTTCTTTGTGTTGCTCCCGTGTTTTAGAATAGACCAAAATATCATCAATGAAGACAATCACGCATTTATCCAAGAGCGGCTTATACACCCGATTCATCAAGTCCATGAAAGCAGCTGGTGCATTAGTCAATCCAAAGGCATGACCATGAACTCATAGTGTCCATACCGAGTTCTAAAAGCGGTCTTTGACACATCCTCTGGTTTTATCCTCAGCTGGTGGTATCCAGATCTCAAATCAATGCGTGAGAATACACTTGCTCCTTGTAGTTGGTCAAAGAGATCGTCAATCCTTGGCAATGGATACTTATTCTTTATAGTGACCTTATTGAGTTCTCGATAGTCAATACACAACCTCATCGATCCATCTTCTTTTTACGAATAATACCGGAGCTCCCCAAGGCGAGACACTTGGTCTAACAAATCCTTGGTCAAGCAATTCTTGTAATTGCTTCTTAAGTTCCTTGAGCTCAACAGGTGCCATTCGGTATGGTGCCTTGGATATAGGTTCTGTTTTTGGCATCAAATCGATCTCAAAATCGATTTCTCGTTTTGGGGGTAACCCAGGCAATTCTTCTGGAAAAACATCAGAGAATTCATTAACGATGGGGATGTCGTCAATGTTGGGTCTTTCCTTATCCTCCTCCGTACTTCCCACATAACTTTCAACTCCTTCCTCAACCTCTTCAATTACCTCGAACGAACTTAACTCCAAACTTTTAGAAGTTGCGGATTCTCCCAAAAATGTAGCTTTCTTCCCGTCTTGTCCCATGAATTCCACCTTTTTATTTCTACAATCTACCTTTGCTTCCACCATGGACAACCAACTCATTCCGAGAATCACTTCGTACTTGCTAATTTCTATTACTATAAGATCGGTAGTTGCTTCATGGCCTTGTATCTTCATGGGGCAATTCCTTATTACTTCTTTGGTAGTCACCACACTACCGGTGGGGGTTTTTATACGAAAACTTGTTGTGATTGTGGTGATAGGTAAACCGGTCTTCAAGGCTACACTAGTGGCAACAAAGGAATGTGTTGCACCGGTATCGAAGAGGGTATAAGCGGTTAGGTCCCCTATTTGTATGGTTCCTGTTCAAGACGCGTGTGTTACTATTCTTATTGTCCTTATAAGGTTCCCTAGACATCTATTATTTCCAACATACATCATAACTTTATACTCAACAGATATCAAAACAGACATATATTTTAAAGGTTGAGGCTAACCTGTAACCAAGCTATAGTCATACTCCTCTCCATGGTCCAGGGCAGCCAACTCTACTCCTTCTTCGGCATCCTCCTCGCAGACCCATTGCCCTTCAAGGTTGTAAATTCTCAGCCCATGCATAGATGATGCCGAGCGACTTCCGCTTCCATTCCCACTCCTTGTCGGGGCAAGTCCTCCTGAGATCCAACAGGTCGGTTTGTTGTGAGATTCCTTTGGGGACACTCGTTAGCAAAATGTCCCATTGCTTGCATACGAAACAAGTCGTAGAAGCTTTCTTTGGGCAATCCGGAATCTTATGGCTCGGGTCACCACAGAAATAACACTTGTTCTGGAGAAGGGGGCATCTCTTCTAATGCGCCCCTTTGCATTTCCAACAACTTACTGCTGCCTTGGAATTATCCTTGTCCACTGAAATTTCCCTTAAAGTTGCTAATTGGTTTAAACCTCTTAGAAGGGAAATTGGAGCTCGTTCCTGGTTGAAATTTCCTTCCAAACACATGCACTTTCTTCTCAGAAGTCCCAGCTTTCCTTTTCTTGGCCCCTTCAACAATTCTTGCTCTTTCAACCAATTCTCTGAAGGTGCGAATGTCAAACTCTTCTAACCGCATCCTTAAGTCCTCATCTAACCCATTCAGGAACACTTGTCGTTTCAGCTCCTCACTATACTTATAAGAATCCGGAGCATACTGCAGGAGTCGGCTGAATTCCGTCTCATATTGTTCTATGGATTTTCCTTTCTGGGATATGTGCAAGAAATCCGCACTATACCTTACTCTTAAACTTCCAGGGAAATAATTTTCCAGAAACTCATTCCGAAACATATCCCAGGTGATAGGTGGCGGCAATTCCCTACTCTTGGACTCCCACCAGACGCGGGCATTAAACCTCAACATATAAGTACCATAGCTTATTCGAAGATGATAGGAACTTCATAGGCGGCAAAAGATCGTTCTATCTGCGCGAGCCAATCTTCAGCTTCATCTGGTTTCCCAAAAGCTCCGTCAAAGTAACGGTTACTTTTGATAAAATCTGGGAGTGAAGTTCTGTATGGTCGAGGTGGTGGCGGAGGCGGCAGGGTGCTGTATGTGATTGAGCATCAGGTGCTGCTGGTCCATGTACAGATGCTTGGGGTGGTGGTGCTTGTGCTGGTGCCGAGGTGGCATATTCCTCTGTTGTTGTTGAACTAACACATTAAGAAGCTGTGTTAATTGACCCAGAGTGGCTTGGAGATTGCCTTGCTGGTCTGGGGCAGGAGCCACAGGGGGCACTTCTGGTTGGTTAACTTCTTCAGGCGGGTTATTCGATGCCTGCCTCATCCTTGGTCGTCCCCTTCTAGGTCGGCTGTTTTAATTGTTTACGTAAATACTAGATTAAGTCTTTTACATACTAAGTTACGGAAATTGCGGAAGCTTTTAAGAAATAAACATATAAAGGGAAATATCACACAAGAGAAATTTAAGCAACTAAATCAAGAGATGAAATTTGTTTAAACCAAAATATTTAATTAAAAAGCATAGAAGGGAATAAAATCTTATAAAGAAATCAAGGTAAAAGAAATTCAAAATACAACAAATATTAAACACTTTTTCGAAAACATAAATTAAACCACTAATCGATCCTATATCCTAAGTCGATCTGGTTACAAAATTCTTGTTGGACACATGGGATTGCTCATGTGGATCCTTCCTTCTTTCTTTGATCTTTTCTTCCTGGTGGGGGAGTTGCATTACGGTGGTTAGGTCTAGAAGTCGTCCTTAGCCATCTTAGTTACGAACAGCTTCAAGTTGCTTCGGTCCATCATTCTTTTTCCTTTGCGGGAGGGTTGATTTCTAGACGTGCTTGGCTCCCGTTGATCAAACTTCGTCTGCGCTGCATGCTCCTCATCGGATACTTCCATCACTTCTTTCTCGATCAGGTTTCTTACGCGAGATCGTCTTCGATTCGGGATATTCTCATCAGGCCATTTGAAATCTTGACTGGCTTTACGTTGGTTGGAAATATCCTTATCTCGTCCATGATCTTGCTGGCTCATCGTGGGCATATAATCGGCGTATGGAATTCCAAGTTCAAAAATCGGAAAACTGGACGTCTATCGCTTCGGGAAGTGAACTTAGCTTCTTGGAACGTAGAGTTGTGGTTGTAATGGCACGTGGGCCGTTCCCTTACCGTAAGGAAACTTCTAAGTTAGTCCAATAGGGCAAACTCCTTACATAGGCTTCTTACTTTTAACCGGTAGTCCACAAGGGTTTCACCATTTCTTAAGTTCAAACATTGGCCTTAACCTAACTTCTCCAAGAGTAAACTATAAAGGACAAGGGAGGTCATAATTCTCCTTTTTGAGAATTTCTAACTTGTCTAATCCTATCTAAGTCCTTTCGTAAACATATCTATCTTTTTCTATTCTAGATTTATTCCTATTACCTTTATTTCTATAAACTTGTTGCTCTGATACCAACTTAAACTGTCACGCCCCGAAGGGTACCCTAAACGTGACAGTCCGCCACATATAATATCAAGGCTTAAGAATGGCTACCTTAGTCATGCGAAAGCCTTAGTATTATATGTAAGGCGTCTAACACGGTAATAGGAGACGCTTTTGGGAAGCATAGTTTAAGCACGTAAAGATAAACATACAAGAATCCAGAAATAAAGTATATCATATCATTAATAACCAAAGGTCTATTACATAATTTCTTAGGGGTATACCCCCACTAATCCCATGGATCGTGATAAACTTTATAACACCCAAAATACTACATTAAAGATTTCAAAGGAATTCTAATATAAGTCTTCGAGTAGATTTCCTCCAAAAGCTTCAATATATAAAACATACTTGGATATGGGAAGACCTCGGGCACAAAAATAGGTGTTCCTGAGAATACAAATATCTATAGGGGTGTAAGCTTATGGGCTTAGTGAGTAAATCCCAAAATTCATACTTGAAGAAAATAACCAATCAAGTTTATTATTCAAACATATGAAATGCAACAACCACGTGAGCATACAAGACATATGACTTTCCGGGAATCATATGTTGAATGAATTACGCCCTTCATTCGGGGTTGGGTATTCAGGCCAATTACAGCCACAACTTTTAAAAACACTTTTATAGATCTTACCGGCTCCTATACGCCATAAAAAACTTGTAGTTATTACAGGCTCCTACTAGCCACCAATTTAAGTAGTTCTTACTGGCTCATACTCGCCACTTACATGATATACCGATTATGTCTACCACCACTATTATACACTTGTCCCACCAATTGTATAATAGTGAATGCAATATGACTCAACATATGAAGTGCATGGATAATTTCTTTAATTAAAGTCTAGTAGTTACATTTAACTTCTTTCAAGTGATCAACCAAATTCAAACACTTCTAGATATTAATGCACATACAACTTTATTATAAACAAATCGAGTCTCGATATACTTAGTGTTCCTTCAACATATTATCATACACTTCCTTTTGATTTTGCCTAAATTCTAGTGCAACTAATTTTACAAGCACACTCGAGAGTATGAGAAAATTAACGGAGGAAACTCACTCGGCCATATGACGCCTTTCTTGAAATGGATGAGTCGTTCGGAATTTCCACTTAATCGTAGTAATCCTCGGGATACGAACAATCTTCCTCGTGATTATCTAATCAAGAAGAATACCCAAAATGAGTATTTCATGAAATTCTATTCTTGAAGATTCTAAACTTTCCTTAAAATCGTGGTAAAATCGTATAAGGGGAAATTCCAACTTAAAATGGCCATAACTTGCTCATTTTAACTCGGAATTTTGCGTATAATATACCGTTTTCTACCTACTCGAAAGATCTACGCATTTATAAACTTATTTTCATAAAACTAGTCGTTTGGGTCCTGAGAAGACAGCGACCAGATTTGCCACGAATTTGCAAACACTTGTTTTCCTTCTTGTAAACAAAGCTCATTTGAAAAGATAAATATTTCAATTATTTTGTAAACTTTTGAAAGGTAATATATATTTTAATGACTCATAACAAATGTATGAAGTAAATGAAGTTGTCTCAACTTATAAAAAGTAAGGTTTTAAAAGACTTTGAACTTGAGATTCTATTGAATATTTATTTACTTTTGAAAGATCTTGAGTTATTGAGATGAATATTCTTTTTCTAAATTTAATCTCTCTGTAATTTCTTTAAATTCCTAAGGTGTGGTTTTATTTTTCAAAACTTGGATTCAAAAAGTAATAAAATGTCAATTTTGTTTCTTGTAATGATTCCAAAAGAATTCTTGATGAAAGATAAGTTTCCATAAAACCTTTTGTTTATGTAAGAAAAATCATTCCCATGCATGTTCATGGGTTTTTAAGAAATCCAGAATCTTTAATTCAAGAAAACACTTTCTCATTTATTTTTGTCGAGACAAAAACATTATGTTCATGCATGAATATGAATCATAAGCTATAGATATATAAAGGAACATAATAACTTGAAACTAATTAGTAATAAAGTAAATCAAGTATTGGGACCTTAGCTTCATCAAGGTACCCCGGAACAAGAAAAGACTAGTTCCGAAAAGGAAAAGAAAAAGAATTGTTTTGACTTGATGAGGACAAGTCTAAGACTAGAATGACTAGTCTTAAAATCAACTTGAAATAAATTGCAAAAAGTAAATAAATTGCATGAAAGATAAATAAATTGCAAGACTATGAGCTTATATGCTCTAAATAGTATATATAGCTATAGATATATTAGATAGTAATAAACATAAAGGAAATATAGAGAAACATAAAGGAACATAAAGGAATTGATGTTATGAACAAAAACAAAGTATGAACTTATTGTTGCTTTCTTAACCTTTATGGTTTTAGAAAACACACACTAAGCTCATACTAAAGATGAACATGAAGAATTCTTTGAGAAATTTCTTACCTAAAGAAGCTAAACTAAGAAGACTTCTTGAAAGAACTCTTGAGAGAAATTGGAGAGAAATTTTTGTAGAGTAACTTTAGAGAAGAAGAGGTGTGAAAGAAGTGAAGTATGAAGGGTATTTATAGAAAATGTGGGAGATAATTTGTATTAATTAAATAAATGAAAACAAAATAAATGGATGCATGAATGGGGTGTGGCCGACGCTATTTAGGTGTATTGGGAGGGAGAAATTTATTTTTTGTTATTTTGTTAATAAAAGTAAAAAGAGATATGAAATTGTATTGGAAATGAAAAAGTGTAAGAGATAGGTGTATGGTTTGTAAGAGTAGGTTGTAAGAAAAATAGAGATAGATGAATAGTGTAGAATAGTAGAAAATAGTGTAATGTAAAAGTAGACATGACAATTTAATACCGGTAGTAAGAAAATATGCGTATAAAAGCGATATCTGATATTTTTAGCTATAAAAAATTATGAAATTGATATTTGGAAATCTTATATTTTACGAAGTCTAACGGTATATTCGGAATATTTTCCTATTCCGGGCTTCCGGACACATTTTTCAAGAACTATGTCTGATCGGGTTCAAATGCACTCAAATTTTGAAAAACATATATTTTTATAAAACCTATAACTACTACGAACTATTATAGCTAATTTTTCCAACTTCATTTCTAGGCTTGAGAAAACGGCAATGCCAGACTTAAGCGGTTACGGTAAACTAGGGTTGGTTGACTCTGAAATCCGGTTGACTTTCGTTTTGGTTTTAAACTATAATTCGAATCCAAAAATTTTGGGGATTTACATGTATTATTATTATTCATGAAAGTATATTCATGTATTTCTATGTTGTTATTTTACTTTTGCTCATATTGATTTTATGTTAATCTCTCATATAATGTAACTAGATATAATTATAACTTATATATATAATCTTTAGACAATATAAGCTCAATGTTATTTATCTACTTCTAAGTAATGCAATTTATATTTATTTCATATTATTTAAGACTAGTCTCTAGTCTTGGACTTATCCTCATCAAGTCAAAACAATATTTGCTTTCTTTCTTGTTTTTTTTTTTTTTTTCTTTTGGGACTAGTCCATTCTTAGTCCTGGGATACCTTGATGAAGCTAAGGTTCCCAATACTTGATATATTTCTTTACTTGCTTATTTTATTACCCATTATATCTTTCTTATGTTTTCTAATGCTATGATTTCATATTCATGATCATGCATAAACATATTGATTTTGTCTCAACAAGATAAAGAAGGAATTTTTTTTTTTTTAAATAGAAGTTCATATCTAAAAATAAATGTTGTTATGGAGGAAGTGATTTTCATAAAAACTTAGGAATTTATCTAACAAATCTTTTCTAGAAATCTAGATAAGTTCATTAAAACATAGGAATTTTTAAACAATACATACATACACTTTACAAAGTCACAAAATGGAAAGGAATTCTTGATTAAATAAAAGTTTTACTAAACTCACTTTTCATCAATACTTTAATTTCAAATAGACTAGTTTGACAAACACCAAGAAATCCCCTTTTATAAAGATAAAAATGATCTTAAAAAATAAGATTAATAAACAACTTAGAGAATCATTTCTCTAAATATAGAATTATTACTACTTTCAAAAAGTAAGAAACTAAGATATAAGAAGTTTAGAAAATAAAAATCATTCTTTTGAAATTAAAAAAAAAAGACTAAGGAAAATGGAATTAAGAAAAAGAAAATACTCATTCAAATAACCTGAGAAAGTTTCTAGCGAAGAAGAAATTTTTAAAAAGTTTTACTTTTCTAAAGTTTTTAAGACTTTACTTTTACCAAAAATTCATGGTTGAGACAACTTCATAAATTTCATGCATTTAACATGAGTAAATGAATATATATAAATATATACATTTCAAAGGTCTTACAAACTATTATAATATCTATCTCTTTGATTCAAGTTTTTATAAAAAAGAAAAGTAAGTTTTGCAAAATTTGTGGAATCTGATCACCACTGTTTCAGAGCTTAAACGACTTAGTTTCATAAAAAAGTTTTAGAATTGGATAGTTCTTTTCGAATTGATAGAAAATGATAATATTATACGCAAATCCGAGTTAAAATGACCAAGTTATGTCCATTTTAAGTTGGAATTACTCTCTATATGAATTTTAACGATCTTATGATATAGTTTTTTATAAGTACCATAAATAAAAAAGAAAGACTCATATTGGGTATTCTTCTTGATTAGGTGATCACGAGGAGGATTGTTCATACCCGAAGATTAATTACGACTAGTGAAATCCCGAACGACTCATCCATTAGAAGAAAAGCATCATCATGGCTGAGTGAGTCACTCCCCTTTATTTTTTATACTTATGATTGCACTTGTAAATTTAGAGCGTTAGAATTTAGGCAAAATAAAATGAAATTTGTATGATAATATGTTGAAAGAATACTAAGTATATCGAATCATGAATTGCTTGTAATAAAGTTGTATGTATATTGTTACAATGAAGTATTTGAAATTGGTTGCTCACTTGAAAGAAATCAAATATAACGACTAGAAATTAATTAAGAAATTATGCATGCACATCATATGTTAAGTCACATTACATTCGCTATTATACAATTGGTGGGATAAATGTATGATAGTGGTGGTAGGCATAACCGGTATATCATGTAAGTGGCAAGTAGGAGCCAGTAAAAACTACATAAATTGGTGGCTATAGGAGCTTGTAATAACTACATGTTTTTGATGGCGTATAGGAGCCGGTAAGATCTATAAAAAAAAGTTTAAAAAGAAGTTGTGGCTAATGGTCGGAATACCTAACCCCGAATGAAGGGCGTAATTCATTCAACATATGATTCTTGGAAAATCATATGTCTTGTATGCTCATGTGTTTGTTGCATTCCATTTGCTTGTTTAATAAACTTGGTTGATATTTTACTTCAAGTGTGAACTTTGGGATTTACTCACTAAGCCTGTAAGCTTATGCCCTATAGGTATTTGCACTCTCAGGAACACCTATTTTTGTACCCAAGGTCTCCTCATATCCGTGTAAGTATTCTTTTGAAGCTTTTGGAGGAAATCTACTTAAAGAATTAGATTAGAATTCATTTGAAATGTTTGATGTAGTATTTAAATATTGTAAAGACTATTTCGATCTCTGGGATTTAGCAGGGGTATGCCTCTAAGAATCATGTAATAGATCTTTGGTTATTAATATTATGATCTATTTTATTTCTGGATTTTTGTATGTTCATTTTGACTTGCTTAGACCACACTTCCCAAAAGCGTCTCTTATTGCCGTGCTAGATGTTTTACATGTAATATTAAGACTTCCGCATGACCAAGACGCTCATTCTTAAGTCTTGATATTATATGTGGCGGGCTACCATGTTTAGGGTATCCTTCGGGACGTGACACATGATTCGGTATTAAGTAATAGAATATTAATGTATATGTAAGCCCCGGAAAATTTCAGTAAATAATTCCAAGATGAACTTCGAAAATAAACCCTAAAAATCACTCCAAATTAAAACCGAACTTCAACTAGTCCAAAAACATGAGCAAATCCAGAAATTTTCGAATCTTGAGAAAAATAAGAATTCTTAAAAACAAAGTAAGAACTCAACATACATCAATTCCAAAACCACTACATATAACAAATTCCATACGTAACTCCGACTTATAAAATCGGGTAGTATAAAGCCCAAAACAAATTATTAAAAAAAATAATGAAACTTTCGAATATAACTCAATTCAAGAATTCCGAAAACATTAAGATATTAAATACTTACAAAAATAAAATTTAAAATAAATTTCTCAAATTAAATATGTTGTATAAACATAAAATATCAGTTTCTAGATTAGCAAAGTTCTAAACCGGAAAAATCACCCGGAAACCCTAACCGGAATACAATAGCTTAAGTCTGGCAATCTAGCGCCCCTAACCTTAGAGGCCGAGATGTAGTTTAAATATAGAATAGCTCGTAGTAATATAATTAGTTTTAAAAATATCATATTGGTAAATTTTTGACCTATTTCGAACCTGTTCAGATACAGAATTCGAAAAGCGTCCCGGGGCTCGAGATATAAAAAATATACCATTAGTACCGTTAGACTCACAATTTCATAAGATTTCCAAATATCAGTTATATAACTTTTCGGGTTATAAAAATTACAGTTATAACCTTTTTATCGTATTTCATTACTACCGATAATTAATTAGTCTTTTGCACTATTCACTTTTATTTCATTACACAATTTTATTATTCTTATAAAACCTTATATTTTAGATAAATATTTATATATTATATAATTTTTTTTCTAAAATTTAGTTAGTTCGGGCTTTTACGGGATCAGATTCTATTAAAACCCGATACTAAAAAATAAATAAATTAATTTAATAATTGAAAATATTTTTATTTTTTATTAAAATAATTTTTTAGAATTTTTTCGGGTTATAAAAATATATTTAGCCCATATTCGCGTATTTGAACATACCGTAACTTATTTGATAATTCACTAAAATAAATAAATTAATTATGTTATTTTAATTATGAAAAATCTGATACAAATATTTGGAATAAATTTTTTATTTTTATTTTATATTTTTATTTTATTAAGAAAGTACTCTTACAACCCATACTTTCAAGTACACTTTCACACATCACTTCTTTTTCACTTCAATCTTTCTACACTTCATTATAAATTCTTGGTAGATTTTTTTGACTTCTTTTGGCTGCCATTGTCCTTTAATTTACTCCATTTTGACTAAAAAATCATATCCATCCACTCCTTCTTAATGAAGCAACATATACACATTAATTACACAATTTTAATTTCAAGTCAAATTTCAACAAATTCCTCCCTCTCTCTCTCCCCTCATTCACGTGCAGCTCTCCACTTCATGGCTGCCTTTGTTTTATGTTTTTTCTTCTTTCATTTATTAATACACTCATTTTCTGTCTCTCTTTCATTTACTCATTCTTCCCTTTTTCATTCCTTAACTTTTTCTCTCTCTTTTTCTCTCTTTCTTCTTCATTTTGTTCTTGTTCCTTCAAGAACACAAGCTGCCCCCATTCCATTCTTGAGCTCCCACACATATTTCTCCAAGATTTTTGAATAAAACTCTTATCCAAAGCTTCCATAGGTGATATAGGTAAGGTATAGTGAGAGTTTCATGCATCAAATGATATTCCATTAGCTTAAAAGCTAAGGATGATGATGCCAAAGTGAAATACTCCATTTCTCTATGATTTTTCTCTTGTATCATTCTTATTTCTTGTTTAAATAGTTATATTATTTAGATCTAACTATAATTAAAGTTGATTTTTGTTTATGCCATAGATCTTGTTATTTGAGTTGTTATTTTTGTTATTTCTTATGATTTATGCATAGATTCACCATCCATGTCTATCTTAGTGATTCATGCATTTAAAACTAGTGTAAACTAGATCTAGTATTTTGAGTTCATAAAATGCATTAGACTTTGTTTTATGTTCATAAACAACTTGTAGTAGCATGATGATAGTAGGAATGTTTTAGAAAACTCAAATCTATTTTATTTTCAACAAAAATAATTTTGAAAATTCGGATGAAATGGAATCATATTTAGAAAAGTTGTTTTTCAACTTCAAAATGTATATTTTTCATTTAAAATGAAGGCTTAGGGAATAGACAACATAAATGAGTGATTTTGATGAGTAAAGTTTAGATCTATGAGTTTATAGTTTACTACCATGGATTTCTTTTATGTTTATGTTCATATTAAGTGTAGATCTTGGTTTTGAACTCAAACAAAAATAGTGAAATTCGTATTTTGGTAAGACCCCTATTTAAAAACCACTTTCCAAATGTCAAAATGAAGTTTTTACTTGAAATAATGAATGCTTAATGTATGTATATCATCAAGACTTTTTTTACAAGAATCAAAGGTGATTTTCAAAAGTTATTTTCAAAATAAAAATCTGATTTTCGGATTTTGGCCAAGGCATATTTTAAGAACATGTTTTCCAACTCCAAAATGAAGTTTTTATTCAAGATATGAAAGGCTCTTAGGATAGGATATGTAAGGAATGGATTTTCATAATTTTAGATAGATTTTATCAAAAGATAGGTCCAAAAATAAATTTAGTAAATTCGGATCTCAACCAAGACCAATTTTGAAAACTCATTTATCAACTCCCAAACTCATGTTTTATGTGAAGAATGAAGGGTATAGGTAATAGGTATCATTAAGTGGTGATTTTTATAAGTTGAAATGAGTTTTCGGAATCGGTTTAGCATAAAACCCTAAACCGGAAGTCAAACGGAACCTAAAAGTCAACAAAGCCCTAGTTTACCGTATCCAACTAAATCCGGCATTTCCGTTTTCCTTGGCCCTAGAAAACGAAGTTGGGATAATTAGCTAAAATAGTTCGTAATAACCATAGGTTTTATAAAAGTTTCAGTTTCGCGAAATTCGGGTGTCCTTCGAACCCGATCGGACACAGTTCTAGAAAAACGTGTCCGGAGGACCAAAATAGTAAAAATATTCCGAATACACCGTTAGACTCGTAAAAATATCAGTTTCGTAATTTTTCGGTAAGTAAAAATAACAGATATAGCTATTATACGCATATTTTCTTACTACCGGTACTTAATTGTCATATATACTTTACATTACACTATTCATTACTATTATACACTATTCTTTTATCTCTACTTTTTCTTACACCTATTCTTACACTCTAATAACCTATAATCTTAACTTTTTACCTTTCCCATAACATTATATCACATCTACCTTACATTATTACATCTTTTATTTCTTCAAAAAGTCAAAAATAAATCACTCACCCCTCTACTACAAGCATGGCCGACGCTACCCCCTCCCCACATGCCTCAATTTTTGTTTCAATTTTACTTTATTTTAATCACACAAAAATCATCTCCTCAATTTCTATAAATACCCCCTCCTCTTTCACTTCTTTCACACATTCACTACCCACAAAATCATACCAAAACTCTCCCAAAATCTCCTCCCAAAACTCTCTCAAAATTCTATCTCAAAACTCTCTCAAAATAATTCCACAACAACTTCCACCAACAACAAAAACCCATAACCACATAACCATATCAAAGTCTTCTTTAGGTAACCACTTTATATTTCTTTCTTCTTCTTCATTCATGTAACTTTACATGACCATAGTGTGAGTTTCCAAAGACTACAAGTTATGGAAACTACATTATGTTCATGTATTGTTCTTGCTCATGCCAATCCATTTATGGTTATGTTGTTTTATTATTGTTAATATATCTATATATATATATATACATATTCTTTAGAGCATATAAGCTCACTTGCAATTTATTTATTTCATGCAAAGCAATTTATTTACTTTTCCATTGCAATTTATTTACTTATTCCTTGTTGTTTTAAGACGAGTCTCTAGTCTTAGACTTGTCCTTATCAAGTCAAAACAAGCTTTTCCTTCTTTCATTTCATTTTATTATGGGACTAGTTTACTTCTTAGTCCCGAGAGCCTTGAAAAAGCTAAGACTCCAATACTTGACTTTGATATTAATGCTTTATGTTACTTTGTTTATTATTATTCTCATAATCATGTTCATTTAGATTGTTGTCCATAATTTTATTTAAACAAAAAGAAGAATTTTGTCACTTAGAAATAAGTTTATGTAAAGTATAAAATCTATAAAGCAACACAAAATAAACTCATTCCTTTTCAAAAAGAACTCACTATAACTTTATAAACTACTTTTACTTTAAAAAGCCACTTAGATCCTTATTATCCCACCTTGTTTTCAAAAGAAAATATTTTGTTGACAAAAAATGGTTCTTTTCATAAAGAAGAAAATAAGATGGACGACTAAGGAAATTTTTAAGTAAAGACCCTTGCAAACAAATAGGCAAAGAAAATTTATGGTTTGAAAATAATAAAGTTATTTCTTTCAAGTTACAAAAAGAAGTTATAAGATTATAGAAATTAGTTTTTCTACAAAAAGTCCTTAATTGTTCCACATTGTTTTGATGAAGAAAACAAAATTTCATGCATGGATGATTATTTTCGAAAAATATGAGACATGAGAAAAAGAATGAGAAATATCAAAGTAAGAATTTTTGCAAAACAAGTAAACAAAGGAATTTACACAAGAAAATGAAGAATATTATATTTCCTAGAAAACTTCAAATATAGTATTAATGTAACTTAGAAAGTGGAAAATTTTATTTTCAAAAGTCACTTAGAAAAAGATAAATAAAACCAACATAAAACGTTTTTAGAAAATAAAGAAAACAAGGTATTCATTTCAAAGAAATTTACAAAAAACAATTTCCGAAAAGCTTCAACCCGACATTGTTTTACCTAAGAAAAAAAATTTGGACAACAAGATACTTGAGCATGCTTAAATATGAGTTATATAGTTATAAAAAGAGAAATTTTCAACTATATAGATAACTAAGTATTTATCAAACAAATTTTGATTTCTTGAACCAAAGTTGTTTTTACTTGGAAATCCGTGGTGAATTTTGTCGCCACTTTTTCGGAGCCTATATGGCTTTGTTTGTTGGAAATAATTTTAGAAATGGGTAGATCTTTCGAGTAGATAGAAATCGGTATATTATATGCGCAATTCCGAGTTAAAATGACCAAGTTATGGCCATTTTAAGTTGGAACATCTTCTATACGAACTTTAACGTTCTTTGACATTGTTTTGTGTCAAAATTCAAGAAAATCATCAAGAAAAACTCATTGTGGGTATTTTCTTTGGTTAGGTGACCCCGAGAAAGGATTCCTTTACCTGGAGAACTATTACGATTAAGTGGAGTGTGTGAACGACTCATCCGCTTAGAGGAATAGACGTCAATGGCATCGTGAGTTTATTTCCATTAATTGCTATACTTGTTGTGCTTGTAAATTCGTTGCACTAGAATTAGGAAAGGATAAACCGATATGTATGTAAAATAATTCCTTGAAAGAATTCTAAGAATATCGAAGCCAGAATTGTTCTAAGTGATTGTTTTAGTTTAATATTGATTTGTGTGAAATTCCTTGATCGCCATAAAGTTGAAAATAATCATGTTATGACTTTATAAATTAATGAAACATGCATACCACGAAGTGAATCACATTGCATGGTTGGGTTATTATCCTTGGGTGAGAAGGATAGTAAGCTCATGTCCAAAGCAACACTTGGCGGGAGATCGAAAGCATTGCTTGGCGGCATAATGGATATGCTCGGTGGTTGATCCGAAAGCAAGGTCAAATCAAGTAGATTCGGAATACTTGGCGATGAGTGCTCGCAAGTTTAAAACTTTTTAATGAATGCTTGGCGATGAGTGCTCGCAAGCTTAAATTTTATGTTATTAAAACTACTTGTTTTGAGGATAAGTATCACCAAACCCCGAATGGAGGGCGTAAATCCATTCAACATATAGTTCCCGGAAAGCTATATGATTGTTTGCCCACGTGTTTGATGCATTACATATGTGTGATTAACCAACTTGTTTGAATCTTGTTACGAGAAGTTATTTATGGAAATTGTTCTCACTAAGCCTACTAGCTTATACCCCAATAGATATCTTTTGCAGTTTCCGTACTTATGGTTAAGGCCACGTGGACCATGCGGGCAGGTAATCCCTTTTGAACATTAGAAATCTGGATAAAGTGTAGCTTAGTATTAGCATGTTAATATGTATATAATAGGTTAGTAATTTAGGAAGTTGTCCCTAAGTTTGTAAAGTTTTTGCCATGAAAAAAAATAATTATTGTGATTCTTCTTTTCTTAATATGTTTTTATATCTCCTTAAGCTTCATTATTCCATATATGGTCCTCTAAAATTGTGAAAGTAAGCCTTACACTTAATATAAAAACTTTTGGAAATGACTAAGGTTGTCATACTCAAGCTTTAATATTGAGTGTGGCGGACTGTCACGTTTAGGATACCCATTGGGGCGTGACAGTTTAAGTTGGTATCAGAGCATGGTTTAAGAACCTAGGAATCATAATTATAGAAATGGACTTAAGAAGAATTGACTTAGATAGAAACAAGAAAAACCTAGATGAAAAGAATGGGTAGAATAAGTCTTCTAATATCTTCTTTTTCGTAGATCACCTTAGATGAGGCCCGTCTCCAAGCCAAGAACTTCCGAAAAGGATCCTTCGAAACACCCGAGAACTTCCGAATGAGACTTAGGGTTTTATGTGAAGAATTTGCCCTAGCAGGGCAACCTAAGACCATTCGAGAAATGTTCCAAATCTGGAAAAGGGGAATGATGCAAACCGAGTGGAAAGGAGTGTTACGAACTATTCACAACTGCCCTATAGGCAAAAGAATGACCGAGTTGGAAGTAATATATGCTGTGGAACGAATCATTGCTATCGCGGACCACCGACCAATGCTGAAGGAAGCAACCTTCGTTCCTAGAGAAGAGGGAGGACGAACCCCACCGGAATTTCGGACCTGGACCAAGATCGGACCAATGTTCGTCTATGCCCATGATGATTTGATGGACCACCTCGAATGGATGAGGGCCGACCTCAACAATACTTTCCATTGGCATGGAGTATATCAGGGAATACTACGACCCCCAACAGAAGTATCCACCGAGCCACCTACCTTCACAGGAATCCAACTAGGAATGAATGAGACCCTACGATTGCGAGAAGATGAACAGTGATAAGAGATGAACCAATGCAGGAGGCGAATGACAGTTCGGATGGTGAACCCGTGAGGACTCGGAGGAAAATCAAGAAGAAAGACTGGCGCAAGAGATAAGGAACCAAGCTGCCGTAGGAGTCGAGGAACCTTGGACTAACGATGAGTTAAGAATCATTCGCTACCTAGAAGGAAGACATGTTCGGGGAGGACAAGATGTAGACTCCACGATGGATACGGAAAATGCTCCGGCCAATCAAAACAACAATAGGAGACCGAAGGAACAATCACTTGGAAGACCATTGATGATATAGCACCAGTAATGACGGATGAGGAACTAATTGCCTATCACGAAAAAGAAAGGGAGAGAGCACGAAAGAGAAGAAAACACTTCAACCAAATCATGAGGAGTTTGAACCCAGGATCGTCCAGCAGCAACCCGGGAGATGCGCCCGAAGAATAAAGGAAGGAGGAAAGCAAAACGAAGCATATCCCTAGAAGTCCAGCTTAGATTTTGTAATCATAGACTAGAACCATGATCTTAGTCTATCTTTTAATTTTCGGAACAATGTTTGTTATTTCTATGTGATTTTCTTTTATGATTTATCTTATTTCCGATTTCACGTATGAACTTTATTTCTATGATAATGCTCTAAGTTGATTTCAGAAATTGTTTTGATTTAAATTTTGTTAGCTTTTATGCATATTTAACTTTCCGTTATACTACCAATTTCCGGCAAAAATTTAATTAAGTTATCCAAACTTTATAAAACCTGACTTAGAAAAGTTTAAAACAACCGAAATAGGAGTAGACGAAGAAGGGAACAAAGCGCCTCTAACCAACCAGACATAGAAGCAGATCAACCTGCTGTACAAGGAGCCGCCGCAATCAAAGGGACTTACACGCCACGTTAGGACACCTAACCCATGTATTAGAAGAAATTAGGCAAAATATGCCAGCACAAGCACCCGTACAAGAAGCAACAGCATCGGCGACAGCCCCAGTGTCTATACCAACCCCCACCACAACAAGCTTCAACAGAGGCATCTGTGCATAGGAACATGCATAGCCAAAGTGCACCCCTACCTCTATCCCCAACCTTCTTTTATTGATGTTGTTTCTTTATTTTAAGTAACAGAGGAATGTAAAGTTTTCTTTATGAGGATGAATAGGAGCGATAATCCCCTCTTGTGTACATAAGAAGTTTAGTAAATCAGAATGTTTTACTCTCTTGAAGTTCAAAGTATTACATTCTTTCTATATATATGACAAACGATCAACCTAGTTTAAGAAAATGCGAAAGAATGAGGAAACCCAAGAAAATCGGTCGATCTTTCAACAAAGACATGAGGACATGAAGTCACTTGTGACTCTAAGGAATAATGGATTTAAGTAATCTTTTGAATAAGATATATACCTCTCAAATAAGATCCCAATAAGACGAAACAAGGAGAACATAGAGCTTACAAAACAAAAAGAAAATAGTTGGCAAAGGATTTGCTAACATAAGAAAAGAACAGACACATTCTTTCAAGTTGATAAAGGAAATTAAAAAGCTAAAGAGTGAAGAGAAATTGACCTTTGGAGACATTCATAAGTTCCAATAAGAAGTTTTGAAAAGAATTCTGGATACAGATTTCACTCAGAGAAACATGGAAAAATAGACTTATAAGGAAGTTGGAGAAACAACAAACGAGGAAATCGAGACCTTACGAAGTGAAGTATGCCATCACGAAATATACCCATCCAGCTTATAATGGAGAAAACCCTAAGCCAACGTGTTAACTTTCGGAAGGAAACAAAGTGAAAACTTTTTAAGGAGCAACCACATCTTTCTCAAGATTAAGATCACGATACCACCAACAAAGAACCAAATCAAGAAGGCATGACCTTCAAGTTCTTCATAACCCCCACAAGATTTTGTAATGCTTTCTGGACTCAAGAATAGTGATATAGCCTGAAGAAGGAAAGAAGTAATCTAAGAATGTAATCTTAAGTATAGGAAATTAATAAAAGGGAGTTGAAAAGCCGAACCTTGAAGTTCACAACAAGGTTTAAAAGAAGAACCACGTCGGTAGGATATTAAGATCAACCGTATAAAATAATAAAAGAGTTTAGATAAGAAGATACGAAGGATAAAGAAGGGATATAGGAAGAAAGATGTATTAAAGGAAGCTAAAGGATGATTTAGCATAACTAAGGACAAGGAAGTTAGTAAGAAAGAATCATGAGTACGGTTCATAATTTGGGATCAACAACATATCCAAGAGGAACCCCGATATACCGAAGTTCAAGGGACATTAGAAGAAATGAAACATGGATAAAGGAATAAAACACCAAAGATAAAAAGGTTTATGAAAACAGAATTCACCTTCTCAAGATTTTGGATTTCTCACAAACGATAGCAAGAAGGCAAGAATACTTATGGTATAATTGAGTAACTAACAAAGATGGTTCGTTTCATAATCGGTCGCTCTCTAAAAGGAAAAGAGATGAAAGCAAAAGAGATCAATCAGAGATATGACAAACCTGGACGCGAGAATGGGAACGAAGAGGAACTAATAAAGAATTTTGGACCCCTGATACTACAAACGATCAAGGAAAAACCATTCAAATACCTTGGAGGAACAATCAAGAGCATCTCATGAGATGATAAAGGCACAAGATAGACGAAACAAGATGAATCGGAAAAGAAGACCTTAAAAGTCTCAAATTGAGAATCAGGTGAGTTTAAAGATAGGAAGTAATCAGAAGACGAGAAGGAAGTTGATTATTACATAAACATATCGGAGATGTGCAACAATTCCCTGTTTGACAAAAGGTTAAGGAATCAAGTTATAAGGATAAAAGTCAATGTTTTTAAAAAGAGAATTTTCCTTATGAAGATATACCCAATACCTATATTTATCCGCAAGAGTTCAGAGGATAAGAAATGAGGAAATCAATTAAGGAGATCTTTTTGAAGAATGACGCATGACCCAAGTAACTAGGAATGGTTAGAACCACAAGTAGGAATTTCCAAGTTTTGAGGAAAAAACTTTCTTTAAGGGGGGTAGGTTGTAAACCCCTAAATTTTCGGAATCGGTTTAGCATAAAACCCTAAACCGGAAGTCAAACGGAACCCTAAAAGTCAACAAAGCCCTAGTTTACCGTATCCAACTAAATCCGGCATTTCCGTTTTCCTTGGCCCTAGAAAACGAAGTTGGGATAATTAGCTAAAATAGTTCGTAATAACCATATGTTTTATAAAAGTTTCAGTTTCGCAAAATTCGGGTGTCCTTCGAACCTGATCGGACACAGTTCTCGAAAAACGTGTCCGGAGGACCGGAATAGTAAAAATATTCCGAATATACCGTTAGACTCGTAAAAATATAAGTTTTCCAAAAATATCAGTTTCGTAATTTTTCGGTAAGTAAAAATAACAGATATAGCTATTATACGAGTATTTTCTTATTGCCGGTACCTTAATTGTCATATCTACTTTACATTACACTATTCATTACTATTATACACTATTCTTTTATCTCTACTTTTTCTTACACCTATTCTTACACTCTACATAACCTATAATCTTAACTTTTTACCTTTCCCATAACTTTATATCACATCTACCTTACATATTACATCTTTTATTTCTTCAAAAAGTAAAAAATAAATCACTCACCCCTCTACTACAAGCATGGTCGGCGCTACCCCCTCCCCACATGCCTCAATTTTGTTTCAATTTTACTTTATTTTAATCACACAAAAATCACTCCTCAATTTCCTATAAATACCCCCCTCCTCTTTCACTTCTTTCACACATTCACTACCCACAAATTCATACCAAAACTCTCCCAAAATCTCCTCCCAAAACTCTCTCAAAATTCTATCTCAAAACTCTCTCAAAATAATTCCACAACAACTTCCACCAACAACAAAAACCCATAACCACATAACCATATCAAAGTCTTCTTTAGGTAACCACTTTATATTTCTTTCTTCTTTTTCATGTCATGTAACTTTACATGACCATAGTGTGAGTTTCCAACGACTACAAGTTATGGAAACTACATTATGTTCATGTATTGTTCTTGCTCATGCCAATCCATTTATGGTTACGTTGTTTTATTATTGTTAATATATCAATATATATATATATATATATACATATTCTTTAGAGCATATAAGCTCACTTGCAATTTATTTATTTCATGCAAAGCAATTTATTTACTTTTCCATTGCAATTTATTTACTTATTCCTTGTTGTTTTAAGACTAGTCTCTAGTCTTAGACTTGTCCTCATCAAGTCAAAACAAGCTTTTCCTTCTTTCATTTCATTTTATTATGGGACTAGTTTACTTCTTAGTCCCAGAGCCTTGAAAAAGCTAAGACTCCAATACTTGACTTTGATATTAATGCTTTATGTTACTTTGTTTATTATTATTCTCATAATCATGTTCATTTAGATTGTTGTCCATAATTTTATTTAAACAAAAAGAAGAATTTTGTCACTTAGAAATAAGTTTATGTAAAGTATAAAATCTATAAAGCAACACAAAATAAACTCATTCCTTTTCAAAAAGAACTCACTATAACTTTATAAACTACTTTTACTTTAAAAAGCCACTTAGATCCTTATTATCCCACCTTGTTTTTCAAAAGAAAATATTTTGTTGACAAAAATGGTTCTTTTCATAAAGAAAGAAAATAAGATGGACGACTAAGGAAATTTTTAAGTAAAGACCCTTGCAAACAAATAGGCAAAGAAAATTTATGGTTTGAAAATAATAAAGTTATTTCTTTTCAAGTTACAAAAAGAAGTTAATAAGATTATAGAAATTAGTTTTTCTACAAAAAGTCCTTAATTGTTCCACATTGTTTTGATGAAGAAAACAAAATTTCATGCATGGATGATTATTTTCGAAAAATATGAGACATGAGAAAAAGAATGAGAAATATCAAAGTAAGAATTTTTGCAAAACAAGTAAACAAAGGAATTTACACAAGAAAAATGAAGAATATTATATTTCCTAGAAAACTTCAAATATAGTATTAATGTAACTTAGAAAGTGGAAAATTTTATTTTCAAAAGTCACTTAGAAAAAGATAAATAAAACCAACATAAAACGTTTTTAGAAAATAAAGAAAACAAGGTATTCATTTCAAAGAAATTTATAAAAACAATTTCCGAAAAGCTTCAACCCGACATTGTTTTACCTAAGAAAAATAATTTGGACAACAAGATACTTGAGCATGCTTAAATATGAGTTATATAGTTATAAAAAGAGAAATTTTCAACTATATAGATAACTAAGTATTTATCAAACAAATTTTGATTTCTTGAACCAAAGTTGTTTTTACTTGGAAATCCGTGGTGAATTTTGTCGCCACTTTTTCGGAGCCTATATGGCTTTGTTTGTTGGAAATAATTTTGGAAATGGGTAGATCTTTTCGAGTAGATAGAAATCGGTATATTATATGCGAAATTCCGAGTTAAAATGTACCAAGTTATGGCCATTTTAAGTTGGAACATTCTTCTATACGAACTTTAACGTTCTTTGACATTGTTTTGTCAAAATTCAAGAAAATCATCAAGAAAAACTCATTGTGGGCATTTTCTTTCGTTAGGTGACCCCGAGGAAGGATTCCTTTACCTAGAGAACTATTACGATTAAGTGGAGTGTGTGAACGACTCATCCACTTAAAGGAATAGACGTCAATGGCATCGTGAGTTTATTTCCATTAATTGCTATACTTGTTGTGCTTGTAAATTAGTTGCACTAGAATTAGGAAAGGATAAACCGATATGTATGTAAAATAATTCCTTGAAAGAATTCTAAGAATATCGAAGCCAGAATTGTTCTAAGTGATTGTTTTAGTTTAATATTGATTTGTGTGAAATTCCTTAATCGCCATAAAGTTGAAAATAATCATGTTATGACTTTATAAATTAATGAACTCATGCATACCACGAAGTGAGTCACATTGCATGGTTGGGTTATTATCCTTGGGTGAGAAGGATAGTAAGCTCATGTCCAAAGCAACACTTGGCGGGAGATCCGAAAGCGATTGCTTGGCGGCATAATGGAATATGCTTGGCGGTTGATCCGAAAGCAAGGTCAAATCAAGTAGATTCGGAATACTTGGCAATGAGTGCTCGCAAGTTTAAAACTTTTTAATGAATGCTTGGCGATGAGTGCTCGCAAGCTTAAATTTTTCGTTATTAAAACTACTTGTTTTGAGGATAAGTATCACCAAACCCCGAATGGATGGTGTAAATCCATTCAACATATAGTTCCCGGAAAGCGATATGATTGTTTGCCCACGTGTTTGATGCATTATATATGTGTGATTAACCAACTTGTTTGAATCTTGTTACAAGAAGTTATTTATGGAAATAGTTCTCACTAAGCCTACTAGCTTATACCCCAATAGATATCTTTTGCAGTTTCCGTACTTTTGGCCTGGACCATGCGGGCAAGTAATCCCTTTTGAACATTAGAAATCTGGATAAAGTGTAGCTTAGTATTAGCATGTTAATATGTATATAATAGGTTAGTAATTTAGGGAGTTGTCCCTAAGTTTGTAAAGTTTTTGCCATGAAAAAAAATAATTATTGTGATTCTTCTTTTCTTAATATGTTTTTATATCTCCTTAAGCTTCATTATTCCATATATGGTCCTCTAAAATTGTGAAAGTAAGCCTTACACTTAATATAAAAGCTTTTGGAAATGACTAAGGTTGTCATACTCAAGCTTTAATATTGAGTGTGGCGGACTGTTACGTTTAGGGTACCCATTGGGGTGTGACAGTTTAATGAAAGCTTAATGTATATATATCATCAAGACTTCATTTTATATGGTTCAAAGATGATTTTGAAATATTAATTTTCAAAACAAAATTCTATTTTCGGATTTTGGCCAAGGCATATTTTAAAAACATGTTTTCCAACTCAAAAATGAAGTTTTTATTTAAGAAATGAAAGGCTCTTAAGATAGGATATGTAAGGAATGGATTTTCATAAGCTTAGATAGATTTTATCAAAAGATATGACCAAAAATGAATTTTGTAAATTCGGATCTCAACTAAGACCAATTTTTAAAACCCATTTATCAACTCCAAAACTCATGTTTTATGTGAAAAATGAAGTATATAGGTAATAGGTATCATTAAGTAATGATTTTTTGCAAGTTGAAATGAGTTTTGATGAGATAATGTATAAAACAAGAAATAGAATCAAGATGGAAAATTTTGAGTTAATAGTCAATTTGTGAAATTCGTAATTTTGAATGAAGGGCATAAGAACACCTATTATCCAAGCTCAAAATAAAAGTTTTATGTAATGAATGGAGTCCTTAAGTAATAGTGTAAACCCCTGAATTTTTCGATTATGGTTTTGGAATACCAAATCGAAAACCCTAAAGTCTAACCCAAGTTGAAATCGAACCTTAAACAATTTCGATCACGGAATTTCATAAGAGAATTTTTTTCAAAAACAAAAAAAATAGATAGTTCAATAATCGTTCGATTCGAAAATCCGAATATGAAAGGATTCGCCTATCCGATCCCTGAGTTAAACCTTTCAATTTCTAGGTAAAGATGGATTAAACCCTAACCCTAGTCAAACCGGAACTTCAAAAGTCAACGAAAGTCAAAACAATTAAACAATTTCAACACCGGCAATCCCGCGTTCTCAAACCCTAGAAAACGAAATTAAGTTAGTGGCTTAAAATAGTTCGTAATAATATAGGGTAACATAAAAATATCAGATTCGCGAATTTAGAGTGTCCTTCGAACTCAAACGGGATCGGTTCTCAAAAAGCATGTCACGAAGCTCGGAATATTAAAAATATTCTGATAACACCAAAAGACTCGTAATTAAACAAGGATTTCAAAAATATCAGTTTTAAAATTTTTCGGTAACTAAAAATAATAGATATAGCTCGTTTACACGTATTTTTATTACTACAGGTATTTTATATGTCTAGTCTACTATTCATAGTACTATTCCTACTATTCATTACTACTCACCTATCTCTGCTTTTTCTTACACCTATTTCTTACTACCTACATACCTATTTTCTTACTTTTTACATTGCCAATACAACTTTATTCACATAAAACTTTACACTTTATTTCTTTTCATTACAAAAATACAAAAATTAATCAAATCACTCCCTCTTCCTCCTCCCATTACCGCTGGCCGCTCCCCCTTTTCTATACATTATTTTTCTTTTTCAATTTATTTTATTACATCCAAAATTCACTCCAAAAATTCTATAAATACCCCCTTCCTCCTTTATTCTTTCACACACTCATTTTACATAACAAAACTCTACCAAAATACTCTCTCAAAACCTCTCTCCAACAAATCTCTCATAAAATACTCTTTACCCATTTCTACTCTTCAAGAAAAATATCAAACACAAAACCCATTCATCTCTTTCAAAACCTTCCATTAAACCTTAGGTAAAAATTCTTCCTATATTCTTTATCATGTTCATACAACTTAACATGAGTTTAGTGTATGTTTCTTAGACTCATGAGAGTTAAAGAAACAACAATTTATTCATGTTTTGTTTTTGTTCATGTTTTCATTATTTTCTTTATGTTAATATTATGTTGTTATTATTATTGTTATTATTTGTTTCTAATCTAACTTATATAATATTATGTATACTATGTATATATATTTATTTAGAGCATGTAAGCTCATTTGTTATTTATTTATTTCCAAGTCTTGCAATTTATTTATTTACTTGTTTTATGCAATTTATTAAGACTAGTCTTTCTAGTCTTAGACTTGTCCATATCAAGTCAAAACAAATTTCTTTTCTCTTGGGACTAGTCCGTTCTTAGTCCCGCGTTGCCTTGATGAAGCTAAGGCTCCTAATACATGATCAGGATACCTTGATGAAGCTAAGGTTCCCAATGCTTGATTATTTATTTACGCTTATTTACTTACAAGTATTCATTTCTATCTTACTATGTTTTATCCTTACTTTTACATTGTTACATAATCATATCCATACATGATTAAGAATGTTGTTGTCTTAAATAAAAATAAAACAAGACAAAAATCGGTTCTTTCAAAAGTAAACTAGATTTCTTAACAAAAAGGAATTTTCTCAAAAGATCTAAGTTTTGTTTTTCCAAAGGATAAGCTAATCATAATTTCTAGAAGAAGTAGCAAAATAGATTTCTTCAAAAGAATAAAAGGAACTTATTTCTTTTCGAAATAAAAAACTAAATACCCCATAAAGGAAGAATTTTTAACCATAAAGGATTTTAACTCAACCATATCCTTTATACGACTAATTATGTTCATTATATGTCACACCCGCCCCCCCACTACCGAGGTTCTGGATGTGATGCTAGGGCAGACAACTGCCATAGGCCCCCTAGTGATAATGGCCGACATCCACCCTCAGGTGAGACCCCAACCAACGCATGCCCCGCAAGGTATCACGGGCACTATAGGTATTGTTACCCTTAGGCAGAGTTGAACCCAGTCTGCAGACTCTAGGATTCGAACCCCAGACCTAAGGCTTTTGCCTGCCCCAAAGGCAGCACCTCTTACCAGTTGAGCTAATTTTGAGAATCACATGCTAAGAAAGTTCCTTCAAAACTTAAAATTTGTATTGTTATTCTCTTTTCAAGAATTAAAATGAAGTTTTACTAAGTCCTAAAGTTAACAAATTTTTATTAAGAAAGCTTTATACTTTTCTTATAAACTTATCTAAGAAACATTATTTTACTATTTAACTAATGGTAAGAATAAAACAAGTTTTCAAACCAAGATAAAATTAACTCACTATTTTAGAAACCAACTCAGAAAAATAAAATTTGTCAAGAAAATAAAGTTTTAAAGGTATATCTATTTTCTAAAGGAGGGAAATGATATAAAAATAAAAGGAAAGCATACATTTAACATAACTTCAAATATTTGAAACTTAAAGGAATATTTTGAAAAACTTATTTTTAATCACTAGAAATAAAGTTAGTAAAGAACCAAAATTTTTGAAAACAAATTTACTTTTGAAAGGTAAGAAAGTGAAATAATAATAAAACATTTACTCGTAACAACTCAAATATATTTTTGTTTTTCTTTTAACAATTCAAAAAAAAGGATAAGTCTTCAAAAGTCTTGTCTTTTAAAATCCTTAAAGACAAATTGTTTATGAAATATCAATATTAAGACAACACTATCAAAATCATGCATACATATGAGTATAAATATATGTTCAAAGGATTTTTCAACTATATATATATCCATATATTTTTCTTAAGAATTTTTGAGTGAAGTAAAGTTGAGAAAATCATATTTTGTAAACTATAAATTCGTAATTATTCTGTACCACAATATTTTCCAACCCAAATGGCTTTTTATGACAAAAATAACCTTAAAAATAGATAGATTTTTTCGAGTAGGTAGAAAACGATATATTATAAGCGCAATTCCGAGTTAAAATGATCAAGTTATGGCCATTTTAAGTTGGAATTACCTTCTATACGAATTTTAACGATCTTATGATATAGTTTTTGATAAGTACCATAGAATCAACAAGAAATACTCATTACGGGTATTCTTCTTGATTAGGTGAACCCGAGGAGGAGTATTCATACCTGGAGGATTATTTTGATTAGTGGAATTACCGATCGACTCATCTGTAAGAAAGATAGATCCTTATGGCCAAGTGAGTTTATTTCCTACCTTTCTCGTACTTGGTTGTGCTTGTAGCTAGAAGCACTAGAAGTAGGAAAAGATGAAATGAATTATGTATGATCATATTGGTTGAAAGAATGTTAAGCATACCGAGGCATGAATCGTTGTTAATTAACTTATGTTTTGCTATTATTCTACTGGAGTGTGTGCAAATTCTGTGATCACCTTTAAATTACTTTAAACATATACTATAAATATTATTAATTGATCCATGCATGTCACATAGTTAATTTCATTGCATGAGCTGCTAATCTCGATGGACAAGAGCTTAGTAGCCGGGTGTGCAGTAACCAGAAATCTGCAAGATGGGCAATAGGTGCAAGAAAGAACTATTTTAAGATGAGCGATAGATGCCTGAAAGAACTATTTTGTGGTGGCTAGTAGGAGCCTGAAATAAACTACATGAGTTGGATTTTGCGTTGGGTTTTAAAGAGCCTGGAACACCTAACCTGGAATGGCGGGGTAAATCCATTCAAACATATGATTTTCAGTAGATCATATGTATTGCTTGATCACGTGTTTGATGCATTCATATGCTTGTTAATAACTTGTTTGAAATTATTTATACAAGTACGTTGATTTAGGAATATTCTCACTAAGCTAATTATGCTTATACTCCGATGGACTTTTATTGTAACAGGACAATATCTTTTATGCCCGATGACATCATATACTCAAGTGGGATGATGTCTTAGTAAAGCTTATGGAAATCTTTTGAAGATCATAGGTTGATTATTCTTTAATATCTTTTGGTGTCAGCACTATTTGGTTGTGGGAAAGATTAAGTTGTTATTATGATTGTTTGGAGAATTATAAGGGAAAAACCCTAAGATGATGTAAGGATTATATTCTATTAATGATAAATTTGATGTTTATTTAGATTCTTGTATTGCTATATTTACTATCTCAAACTATACATCCCACCGGTGTCTCCTATTGTTGTGATAGATGCCTTACATATGGTATTGAAAACTTTCGCGTGACTTTGGGAAGTCATTCTTAAGTTTTAATTCCGTATGTAGTGGACTACCATGTTTAGGGTACCCTTCGGGGTGTGACAAATAGGTACCATAAAGTCTTAAATTTTAATGCATTGAACAAGTTTTTCCCAAATAAATCATTCAAAAAGTGGATTTTCTAAAATTCGGATTTTTGAGTAAATCCTATTGAAAACATATTTGCAAAGTGTAAAATGCAAATTTTTGTGTAAAAATGAAGTCCTTAGTGGTTATGTATGATTGAGCCCTAATTTTCTAAATATCAAATGATTTTTACTTGAAGGAATCACTAAAAAAAAAAAAATAATTTCTATAAAATTCGGATTTTGGAATCAACTCCACATGAAGACATGTTTACAAAGTGTAAAATGGAAATTTTTATGTAGAAATGAAGGTCATAAGTAATAGATATAATGAAAACTCAATTTTAACAAAAATAATTATATTTTCTTAAGAAATAAATCCAAAACAAATGGAAATGATCAAAGTTAGAAAACTAGATTTTTCATAAGTAGTTTTTATTATGGTCTTGCAAAATAAAAAGTTATAAAATTTTTTTTTAGCAAAAATCATTAAGATCATGCATACATTAAACTTATCTCATGTCATTTATGTTAGGAAATCATTCATATTTCATATATACTTGATTCATCAAATAGAAACATTCCAAACATTTATAAAAACTATTTTTCGGAATCAGAAACCGTTACTGATCAGATCTGATCCCTCTGTTCCAAGACCTAAATGTTTTCAAAACTTGAAAATAATATTAGAAATATATAGATCTTTTGAAGTAGATAGAAATCGATATATAATTTGCGAAATTCCGAGTTAAAATGACCAAGTTATGGCCGTTTTAAGTTGGAATTCCCGCTTAGGACGAGAATTACGAATTTGATAGTTTATATAAGATAGTTTGGATTAGTTAAGTGACGAAATACTTATTAGAGTATTTCTTCATTTTTAGGTGATCCCGAAATCAACGATTCCTTACTGCTGGATTACTTTTACTAAAAGACCGGTGATCCAATGGCCGAGTGAGTTTTCTTCTTATTTTGTTACATTATTTGTGCTTGTAGCTAGTCGCTTTAGAATTATAGGAACAAGATAAAAATCGATATGAATGAGGATGGGATATATGATGAGACTGTGATGAATGTATGCCAAAGAATACTAAAGCATATCGAAACCACGATTCGATTAGATAACTGTACTGTTCATATTATTTCTGTTATGTGTATGATATTGGTTGGTCACTCTAAAGAATGTATGAATATTTTGACCTAAGCAAAAATTAAATTGGTCATGCATCGCATTGGACATATTGCATTTGGTAGCGTGCTACTCCTACGTAGGTTGATCGATATGGTCCGAAGACTCGTTTGGATAATGAGACCCGATATCAGAGCTCATTCATAGGGAACTAAGGCACACTGGGGATGCATTCCATATGTGAGCCTAGCCGAGTCGAGTGCTATGAGCCGAGGGCTTGGGGACTAGCAGCGGTTGTGTAGACTTCAATACCATCCCTAACCCAAGATACGGAGGGCGTAAATCCATTCTGTGTGTGGGTTCTGGATACCCATACATAATTGTTTGCTCATGTGTTTGTTCATTCATAGCATATGGTTGATTATAACTTGCTTATTATGGTACGGAATCAAGGGAATTCTCACTAAGCTAGTGTAGCTTATACCCCAATAGTTGTTTAAATGAACAGGTTATCTCAAGAATACAAAGTGGGAACCGAAATGGTTGGAGCTGAAAATGACTTCGGGATTTTGGCAAAGAATAAGAATGTTTGAAGTATTAGCTAGGTTTATGTTTTGCCTTGTAATAGTTATGTAGGGAAGTCTTTGGATGGATGTAATTGAAGTTTAATGATTTGTATTTTGAAGCATAGCGATTTGTATATGAAGTATAGTGATTTGTATTTGGAGTATAGTAAATTGAATTTCCTTTACATTGTTACTTAAGTTATGTCAACATAAAATGTATCACTCCGATGAGTCTCCTCCATGTGTTAGACGCCTTGTACATAGTATGAAAGCCTTCGCGTGACTGAGACGATCATTCTTAGGCTTTAATATTGTATATGGCGAACTGCCAAGTTTAGGGTACCCTTCGAGGCGTGACAGAATCAAAGTGGAAAATTTTGAGATAGTAGTCAACTTGTAAAATTCGTAACTTTGGATGATGCCCATGAAAACACCTATTATCCAAGTTCAAAATAAAAGTTTTATGTATTAAATGAAGTCCTTAAGTAGTAGGTGTAGTAAAGTCTTAAATTTCATTGCATTACACAAGCTTTTCCCAAATGAATCATTCAAAATGTGGATTTCTAAAAATTCGGATTTTTGAGTAAATCCTATTTAAAAACATATTCGCAAAGTGTAAAATGCAAATTTTTATGTAAAAATGAAGTCCTTAGTGGTTATGTATGGTTGAGCCTTAATTTTCTAAGTGTCAAATGATTTTTTTTTTCTTAAATGAATCACTCAACAACTAATTTTACAAAATTCGAATTTTGGAATCAACCTTACTTAAAACATGTTTACAAGTGCAAAATGAAAATTTTTATGCAGAAATGAAGGTCATAAGTAACATATAATGAAACTCAATTTTAGCAAGGATAATTATATTTTCTTGAGAAATAAATCCAAAACAAATGGAAATTATCAAAGTTAGGAAATTAGTTTTCTTAAAAGTAAATAGCCATGGAGTCTTACAAATAAAAAGTTTCTAAAACTTCTTTTAGTAAAAATTGTCAAAAGCATGCATACATCAAGCTTATATCATGTCATTCATGTTAGCAAATCATTCATATTTCATGCATACTTGATTCATCAAATAGAAACATTCCAAACATTTACAAAACTATTTTTCAGAATCGGAAACCGTTACTGATCAGATCTGATCCCTCTGTTCTGAGACCTAAATGTCACGCCCGAAAGGTACCATAAACGTGGCAGCCCGCCACATATAATATTAAAGGCTCAAGAATGACTACTTTAGTCATGCGAAAGCCTTAGTATTACATGTAAGGCGTCTAGCACGGTAATAGGAGACGCTTTTGGAAGCATAGTTTAAGCAAATAAAAATGAATACAAGAATCCAGAAATAAAACATATTATATCATTAATAACCAAAGGTCTATTACATGATTTCTTAGGGGCATACCCCTGCTAATCCCAAGGATTGTGATAGTCTGTACAACATTCAAAATACTACATTAAAGATTTCAAAGGAATTCTAATCTAAGTCTTCGAGCAGATTTCCTCCAAAAGCTTCAATATAAAACTTACAACAATACGGGGAGGCCTCGGGCACAAAAATAGGTGTTCCTGAGAATACAAATACCTATAGGGTGTAAGCTTATGGGCTTAGTGAGTAAATCCCAAGATTCATACTCAAAGTAAATTATCAACCAAGTTAATTATTCAAACATATGGAATGCAACAACCACGTAGCATACAAGACATATGACTTTCCGGAAATCATATGTTGAATGAATTACGCCCTTCATTCGGGTTGGGTATTCAGGCCAATTACAGCCACAACTTAAAAAAAAAACACTTTTATAAATCTTACCGGCTCCTATACGCCATCAAAAACTTGTAGTTATTATAGGCTCCTACTAGCCACCAATTTTGTAGTTTTTACCAGCTCTATTCGCCACTTACATGATATACCTTTTGTCTACCACCACTATTATACACTTGTCCCACCAATTGTATAGTATGAATGAAATGTGACTCAATATATGAAGTGCATGAATAATTTTTAATTAAGGTCTAGTAGTTACATTTAACTTCTTTCAAGTGATCAACCAATTTCAAACACTCCAAGATATTAATGCACATACAACTTTATTGCAAACAAATCGAGTTTCGATGTACTTAGTATTCTTTCAACATATTATCATACACTTCCTTTTGATTTTGCCTAAATTCTAGTGCAACTAATTTTACAAGCACAATCAAGAGTATGAGAAAAATAATGGGGAATAAACTTACTCAGCCATGATGACACATTTCTTAAGATGGATGAGTCGTTCGGGATTTTCACTTAATCGTAGTAATCTTCGGGATACGAACAATCCTCCTCGAGATTATCTAATCAAGAAAATACCCAAAATGAGTATTTCATGAACTTCTATTCTGGAATTCTAAACTCTTAAAATCGCGGTAAAATAGTATAAGAGGAAATTCCAACTTAAAATGGCCATAACTTGCTCATTTTAACTCGGAATTTCGCGTATAATACCGTTTTCTACCTACTCGAAAAGATCTACGCATTTCTAAGCTTATTTTCATAAAACTAGGTCGTTTGGGTTCCGAAAAGGCAGCGACCAGATTTGCCACGAATTTGCAAAAACTTGTTTTCCTTCTTGTCAGCAAAGCTCAAATGAAAAAATAAATATTTCAAGTACTTTGTAAACTTTTTGAAAGATGTATACAGATATGTAATGACTCATAACAAATGGATGAAGTAAATGAAGTTGTCTCAACTTATAAAAGTAAGGTTTTAAAAGACTTGGAACTTGAGATTCTATTGAAATATTCATTTTATTTTTGAAAGATCTTGAGTTATTTGAGATGAATATTCTTTTTCTAAATTTAATCTCTTGTAATTGCTTTAATTTCCTAAAGTGTGGTTTTATTTCCTAAACTTGGATTCAAAAAGTAATAAAATGACATTTTTGTTTCTTGTAATGATTCCAAAAGAATTTCTATTTCTTGATGAAAGATAGGTTTTCATAAAACCTTTTGTCTATGTAAAAAAAACCATTTCCAAGCATGTTCATGAGTTTTTAGAAAATCTATTTCCTATTTTTATTTAATAAGAACCTTTACTTTATGATAACATTTCCCCATTTATTTTTATTGAGACAAAAACATTATGTTCATGCATAAATATGAATAATAAATTATAGAAATATAAAGGAACATAATAACTTGAAAGATTAAGAAAATAAGAAAGTAAATCAAGTATTGGGACCTTACTTCATCAAGGTACCCCGAGACTAAGAAAAGACTAGTCCCGAAAAGAAAAGAAAAGGAATTGTTTTGACTTGATCAGGACAAGTCTAAGACTAGAGTGACTAGTCTTAAAACACTTGAACTAAATTGCAATGAAGTAAATTAAATTGCAAGACAATGAGCTTATATGCTCTTAAATAATATATATATCTATATAGATATTTAGATAGTTATGAACATAAAGGAAACATAAAGAAACATAAAGGAACATAAAGGAGTTGAGATTATGAACAAAAACAAAGTATGAACCTATTGTTGCTTTCTTAACCTTCATGGTTTTAGAAAACACACACTAAGTTCATACTAAGTAGATGAACATAGGAATTCTTGAAGGCATATTACTTAAAAGAAAAAGAAGAAGAGAACTTCTTGTAAGAGACTTCTTGAGAATTTTGAGAGATTTTGGTATAGTAAACTTTAGTGTAGTAGAAGTGTGAAAGAAGTGGAAGTGTGAAGGGGTATTATAAAAATGTGGAGATAATTTGTGTTAATTAAATAAATGAAAAATAAAACAATTTTGAGGCATCATGTGGGGGGGGGGGGGTGGTGCTACTTTAGGCATAGAAGAGGGAAATTTTTTTTTTTTATTTTGTTAATTAAAAGTAAGAAATTAAAGATGTGAAATTGTATTGGAAATGAAAATGTGTAAGAAATAGGTGTATGGGTTGTAAGTATAGGTTGTAAGAAAAAGTAAGATAGATGAATATGTAAAATAGTAGAAAATAGTGTAATGTAAAAGTAACATGACAATTTAATGCCGGTAGTAAGAAAATACGTATAAAAGCGATATTGATATTTTTAGCTACCGAAAAATTACGAAATTGATATTTTTGAAATCTCATATTTTTAACGAATCTAATGGTAGATTTGGAATATTTTTCCTATTCCGAGCTCCTCGACACGTTTTTCAAGAGTCGTGTCCGGTCGAGTTCAAAGGACACTCGAATTTTGAAAAACTGATATTTTTATAAACCTATAGCTATTACAACTATATAGCTAATTTTTCCACTTCTTCCTAGGGATTGAGAAAACGTAATGCCGGACTTAAGTGTTACGGCAAACTAGGGTTGGTTGACTTCTGGGAAATCCGTTGACTTTCAATTAAGTTTTAAACTATAATTCGAATCCAAAAATTTCGGGGATTTACACTAAATGTTTTCAAAACTTGAAAAATAATATTAGAAATATATAGATCTTTTGAAGTAGAAGAAATCGATATATAATTTGCGAAATTCCGAGTTAAAATGACCAAGTTATGGCCGTTTTAAGTTGGAATTCCCGCTTAGGACAGAATTAACGAATTTGATAGTTTATATAAGAGAGTTTGGATTAGTTAAGTGACAATACTTATTAGAGTATTCTCATTTTTAGGTGATCCCGAAATCAACGATTCCTTACTGCTGGATTACTTTTACTAAAAGACCGGTGATCCAATGGCCGAGTGAGTTTTCTTCTTATTTTGTTACATTATTTGTGCTTGTAGCTAGTCGCTTTAGAATTATAGGAACAAGATAAAAATCGATATGAATGAGGATGGGATATATGATGAGACTGTGATGAATGTATGCCAAAGAATACTAAAGCATATCGAAACCACGATTCGATTAGATAACTGTACTGTTCATATTATTTCTGTTATGTGTATGATATTGGTTGGTCACTCTAAAGAATGTATGAATATTTTGACCTAAGCAAAAATTAAATTGGTCATGCATCGCATCGGATATATTGCATTTGGCAGCGTGCTACTTCTATGCAGGTCGATCGGCATGGTCCGATGATGACTCGTTTGGATAACGAGATCGGTGCCAGAGCTCATTCATGGGAACTAAGGCGCATTGGGGATGCATTCCATGGGTGAGTGATGTGTGTAAGATCACCAAGTATAAAATTTATAATCCAATTAATTCAAATCCACACAAGGCAGCGCACCTATCTTGTAGTATATAAATTAACTCGGATGTCGTCCTAAGGATCTATGGGCAATTACTAGTAATACCCTTTCACTACTATCTAGTCTAAATTATCAAAAGATTGTATTAACCCTAATGACTAATTATGCTAATAGTTGACAAACCCTAATTATAGAATATGAGAGCTTTCCTTAATTTAATTCAATCCACAACAATGCCCCTAGTTTTGATCCACCCTAACCCTTAATACTTATGATAAAATTAACTGATGAAAAATCAAATCTTGAACTGCGGGTTTCTAAATTAAACCAATTACTCTCTTCAAGTCAATTGATTCTAATTTTACATGAGAAAATGGGAATCTCTTCCTTCACTCACGCCAATGTAAAATTGCATAAAACTCACAAACCTAAATAAAGATTTAATCTTTATAGCAGAAATTCGAAGCCTCCCTATGTCTAGGTGAAACATGCAAATTTATCATTCATGTAAGATCTATCCTATTAGTTGAAATCTCTTTCTAACTAATAAGAATCAAACAAGCAATAATCCTGGCCAGAAAATTATTACAAGACAATTAAATCACATGAATGAATTCAAGATCAAAACTTCTCATCAATTGATAACAATTCAGAACATGAGTTAGGGTTTCACAAAACCTAGGGCATACAAATCTACTCTTCCATATGATAAACAACAAGAACAATAGATCTAGAAGAGTTTAAATGAATCAATAACAAAAACCCCCTTGAAACAATTGTTGTGATTCCGATGGTTGTGCCGTCAATTCTTCTTTGAAAAGCTCTCCAAAAGACGAACTTAGGGTTAGAAAATGATCTCTGACTCTCTCTCTCTCTCTCAAACAATGAAAGAAGGCTGTATTTATACAAAATTACATATACACGGGTACCCTACACGACTCGTGTAGCTCGGGCGTGTACAACTTAATTCCAGCGCATTTTCCTTTGTTGTCATGTGTACACTACTCATCCTACCTACCCGTGTAGCCTGGGTCGTGTACATTGAAAAAGCTGATTTTTCTTCAAGTTTATCCTCCAAATCTACACTAGTAGTGTATAATTACTAGTGTATGACCAATAACTTCATCTAGGCTCCATAATCCTTCAGTAACTTGGTTTCTTTCATGATGAATCTCTTAAAAAGCTTCATTATTCCATAATCATCCCTGAAACAGTAATTAACCCAATAAAAGTTCTTTCCTTTAATGACTTACTCAAATAACATAAAATATGTTCAATAATGCACAAATGAGGGTCTTAAAACACTTATCAAACTTCCCCACACTTAATCGTTTGCTTGTCCTCAAGTAAACAATAAAGAACAAAAAAATCCATCATCAAATATACCCATGAATTCTTCATAAATTTGGAGTTCACTTAACATTCATCAATCCTTTTAGACCATAGCGACTCACTTTGTACCTATTGCTCAAACCTACCGTATAAATGTAATTAGCATACTAAAATCAAAATTTTAAGATTAATCCAGGTAAGTCAAACTTTACCCTTACCATTTAAAAGTAGATTCTAAAGTTATAAAGTAATTACAAAGTCAAACAATAGCAAAAGAGCCCAGTTATACTTCACCACCTGTTAACAAGTATATAAACTTTTCACCACTTCTCTAAGCACAATAATATAAAATGAAAGTAATTGCATCTGTTTTTCCCTTGGATTTTCTCCTTCATTTTAAATCTCTTTGAATTTCTCTTTTTTTTTTTTTTTTTTTTTTTTTTTGCCTTCAAAGGAATTTCCTTTGGACGGGGTGTAGCCCGTATCTTTTCAGCTCTTATTATTTGTTCAAAGCTCATATAATGAACTTTTTCATTTCCTCCCTTCTCGTTATAGTGAGTTCATTGAGTCGGTATATCCCGGGCTCATCACCCAAGTAACCAGGTTTTAAAGGGACCCCATCGAACTCTTCCTCACTCTAACATTCAAGTTCAGAATACTCATAACTCAATTGCTTGAGTCATTGGAGTAAAGATTGTGTTCTCTCTCTTCTTCTTTTTTTCTTTTTTTTTTTTTCAATTCAAAGAAGTTATTAATAAAGGATCACCATGTGATAAACATCATATGCTCTTTCACAAAATATTAAGAGGGCTCTCAAAATTTTTGAAAAGAAAATATACAAATCAACAAGCTTAAAAACATAACCGTTTAACTTTCAACTAAGGACTTCAACCACTTCTAAACTCTAAATTCCATTGTTAAATAGCAAGTAAGATTACCCCACCTAGATTTTATCCAAAAATTTTAACCAAGTATACCAACTACAAAATAGGTGAGTAAGGTACTATGTAAGTCGCTTTTACTTTAAATTGAATGCTAATTCAAATAATTTTAAAGAGTATATTTTCAAGATTTATCTTAATATTCAACTGCCAAGAACATTTGCAAACTTGTAAGTGGGGGAATTCATCAACAATATAATATGATCAATCAAGTACATGAAATATCTATCAAGACCCAAATATATTCCTTTCAGAATACCCTTCCCCACACTTAATTGAGACAGTGTCCCCAATGTCTCACAATGCAATGCAAAGTAGGAAAAGAAGAAATAAGGAATAAAATAAAGATAAGAACTTCCCCATATGAAAGCAGTTTCCAGGATAATAGCTGACTGCAGCACCATCAGAAGTAAAGGTTCGTGAACCCTAAACAAAATTGAGCCAGCTTGACCTAAAAAAAATCAAAACAAAAAGAAAAAGTTAACCTATCCTAAACATCCATCATCAACATTATAAACCAGCAGCAAAAGAGTCTTCCCACAAGGGGATCTCAATAAGAACAGACCATCAGATAGAAAGTCTAAAAGAAAACAAATGGATATATCAAATCAAATCAAATCCAGCGAGGGTACATCACTTATCCCCCTCCTCATCATCATCTGCATCATCTTCGTCATCCTCATCATCATCATCGTCATCATCTTCATCATCATCCTCATTCTCATCCTCTTCTTCATTGATATCCTCCTCATTATCATCAGTTTCCTCCTCATTATAGAAGTAGCAACCGCTTCTTCTTCAGAAGTTAATTGCTCAGCAACAATTGGAGCTTTTCCTTTCCTTTGATACACCCTAGGTTGTGGAGTTTCCTCAGAAATAATCCTCTCAGGTGAGGACTCATAAGTCGGGAGATTCCTAGGTGGTGGGGAGAAACACCCAGCAAGTGTTTGGAGAAAACTCCAAACGGCTTTCCTAAATTTCTTATTCTTTAATCTTTCTTTCTCATGCCGTCTCTCCGCCGCCTCGAACTCTTGTCTGGACAACAGCATATCAGACCCACCAGATGATCCCCTAAGAGAACAGCTGGATCGCTCGTGGTAGGTCGAGGAGGTGTAGTATATTCTCTAGAAGAACTCTGCCCCATATATATCTTCTTAAGTCCCCAATGTCTGAAGGGCCCATCCAGAACAGGTTTAATATCAACCTTAACATCAGTAGGTGACGGGTCCTTCCAAATCTCCATCCCCATGAGCAGCTTGGTGATATACCTCCACAAAAAATTCCCTTCGTCCGGGTGTCGGTAGCTTGCCGAATGAGAAAAAGTGCTAATTCAATCCCAACATTGATCTTGCGTCTCTTATCAATGCTATATAAATAGCTCAGCTCAAAGTTATTCACCACTCCGTTACTACTTTTTCTGGCCCCAATCGTATGAGATAAAAGGTGGTGAATAATCTTGTAATCATCACTTACCATGGCAGACGCTTTAGATCTAGATGGCTTATACCGAATAGCGCAATCACACAACTCCTGCCAGTAATCTTGGGGCTCCACTGTTCGGGGTAGACCCACTGGTAAAGAATGAAACTCAGATGATGTAATTTCCTCTTGAGTGTACAAACCCATATACTGACAGAACTGAGCTAAAGTAATCTTGTACACTTTCCCAAAAGCTTGAAATGACAACATATCTTCATCGATGGATCTATCCTCCTCCTCCTCATGTCTTAAGTTGTAAGCACCTCCAAAGTGATACTCCTATAAGCAGGAGTCCTAATAGCAAACAGTTCCTCCCATGGTCCCAAAGACAAGAGCTCACGAATCCGTTGCTCCTTACCATATTCATCAAGCATGACCCAATTTACATACTTGTGAGCTCCAAAAGGCTTCTTGTCCAACCTAGTTTTCCTAGCCTTGCTCCACAGTTGATCAGACAATAGTGGACTAGCCTTTTTAGCTTGTGAGACTTTTCTTTTCTTTGAAGGTGGTGTTGAAGTAGATTGAGAGGATTTAGACTTCTTACTTACTTCTTTTGTTCTTGCCATCCTACATACAAATGGAGAACAAATTTTAGTTAAAAAGAGATAATAACTCAAAATTGTTGCACAAGAAGTCATATAGATCATGAGAAGCAATATTAAGAACAAGGAGAACAAAGCGGAACAAGTGTGCGAAAGTTGCATTGAAGCTGTGTGTACACTAGTCATTGTACACGACTAGTGTAGGGGTAGTGTACAACCAAAAAAAATTTGTAAAATTTTAAAATCAACACGAACGCGGGAAAATCACTCGTGTAAGAACTCGTGTTGAAAATCATGGTTGTCACTAAAACAATAACCAACTTCAATTACCAAAATTTCAACCAATTTTCCTTCAAATCCCAATTTTCGCACAAAAAACCCTAGAATTGCGATTAGGATGACCTAGCAAGAATTTCTCCAATTTAACATGTGCATTGTATATTAGAATGATAATTGCACTAAAAACACAAAAGCCCCAATTTTTCTTTCCAATTAAAAATCTCACATGAACCCTAGAAATGCAATTTGTGCGTGAAAACCATGCATGATTAGAGCAAAGGAAAACATAACTAGCATTTCAAAGATGATCATCAACAACACGCATCCACCAACAACAAAATCATGCTTCACCCATATTTGTCACAACTTCGCAAATCTCCAAAACTCCACAACTTTCGCATAGCTAAATGAACTAATAAAGAACATGCAATGAGGAATAGGAAGAAGTTAAATCATACCTTCGTTGATGATGGTGATCCCGATCGTGAGTCCTTGATGTGTAATGGTGTGGTTGTGTAATGGGTGATTGTGTAATGGAGTGAGAGGAGTGTAGTGTTGTGTCGTGTTGTGTAGGAGTGGGAAATGTAATGGAGTGAAAGATTAATACCTGGCGCGAAATGCAAGGAATGGAGGTGTACACGACCCGTGCTACACGGCCGTGTAGCTTGACTCGTGACTCCTCAGCAGCAAAGTGAACGTGCACGCCCTCCTACACGAGTCGTGTAGAGCGACTCGTGACTCCTCAGGTTGCTCAGTTTTGTACACTGCCTCCTACATGAGTCGTGTAGAACGACTCATGACTCCACAGTTGCTTGATTTAAACACGGCAGTGTACACGAGTCGTGTACATTGACTCATGACTTTACAGTAGCTATGCAAACGTACACTACCCTAATACACGAGTAGTGTAGAATGATTCGTGAAAGCACAGTAGCTAGAATTCATACACTAGTCTAGTACACTGGTCGTGTACTATGACTCATGAAGGCACAGTAGCTAGAATTCCTACACTACTCTAGTACACTGGTCGTGTACTATGGTAGTGTACACTGGGAGTCAAATTTTTTTTTTTTTTTTTTTTTATGAATGATCCTAAGTGTCAAAGGTTTAAAATAATACATATGATAGAATACTTACCTAGAACACTTAGCGGTTTGAAATCCTCCTCTTTACCTTCCTTAGTTATGATTTTCCCACACTTAGCATGAAAACTCAAGTATCTCATTCGACTATGGCTCAACAATCTGCAAAATCGGGATGTTAGGATAGAAAAAATGAGAAAAAGAAAAACTTACCTATCAAAGTCAGACATGGGTTGCCTCCCAAGAAGCGCTGTTGTTTAACGTCGTTGGCTCGACGTTCTCAAGCTCTTCAAAGCTAATTATCCGGTGGATGGAGTTTAAACTCCTCCCGGTCCTCGTTTTCTGCTCCTCCTCCTAAGTACAATTTGATTCTTTGGCCATTCACCTTAAACGTGCCTTGCTCAGGATGCTCCAACTCCACAGCACCATGTGGAAAAATTTGCTTTACCAGAAAAGGCCCGGACCATCTCGATTTCAACTTGCCCGGGAAAAGCTTCAACCGGGAGTTAAATAAAAGCACTTGATCCCCTACCTTGAACTTCTTTGGATGACGAATGTGTGCATCATGAAATCGTTTCGTTTTTTCCTTGTAAAGTTTCATATTTTCATATGCAGTCATCCTCCATTCATCTAATTCATTCAACTGAAATTTCCTTTTGAGTCCCGATGAACCTAAATCAAAGTTCACTTGCTTGATTGCCCAATACGCCTTATGTTCAATTTCCACCGGAAGGTGGCACGCTTTCCCATACACCAATCTATAGGGAGTCGTCCCCAAAGGTGTTTTGTAAGCAGTCCTGTACGCCCACAAGGCATCATCGAGTTTCTCCGCCCAATCTCTTCTGTGATGACTAACCGTCTTTTCAAGGATCCTTTTCAACTCTCGATTTGACACTTCAACTTGACCGCTTGTCTGAGGATGGTAAGGTGTGGCTATTCGATGAGTAACCCCATATCTCCTCAAAACTTTTTCTAGTTGAGAATTACAGAAATGTGTTCCTCTGTCACTAATAATAGCTCTAGGAAATCCAAACCTTGAAAATAGCTTTTTCAAGAATTTACATACTACCCGGGCATCATTGGTGGGTAAAGCTTGAGCTTCCACCCATTTGGAAACGTAGTCCACTGCCACTAGTATGTATTTATTCCCGAAAGATGTGGGAAGCGGTCCAACAAAATCAATGCCCCAAAGATCAAATACTTCACATGCCAAGATATAATTCTGAGGCATTTCATCCCGTCTAGATGTATTTCCTATTCTCTGGCATCTATCACAAGAAAGAACAAAACGGTGAGCATCTTTAAAAATTGAAGGCCAATAAAAACCTACCTCCATAACTTTATGCGCTGTCCGATTGGCATTATAATGTCCCCCAGTAGGGCCTGAATGGCAGTCAAATAGAATCTTCCAACCTTCCTCATGAGTCACACATCGTCTTATGATTTGATCTGCACAAACCCTGAAAAGAAAAGGATCCTCCCAATAATAATGTTTTAAATCAGAGAAAAACTTCTTTTTAGCATGGCGATCTAAATCATCAGGGAGATTCCTGCAGCAAGATAGTTAGCAATATCAGCAAACCATGGTAATTTAGTACTCAAACGCTCACAAACTGCAAGAAGTCTTTCTTCAGGAAAGTTGTCATCAATGTCTTCCTCATCAGGGTCACTTAGTTGCGGATTTTCCAACCTTGACAAATGATCTGCAGCTAAGTTTTCTGCTCCCTTTTTATCACGGATCTCTAGGTCAAATTCTTGTAAAAGCAAAATCCATCGGATCAACCTAGGTTTAGCATCAGTTTTGGACAACAGAAACTTCAAAGCAGAATGATCTGTATACACAACAACTTTAGATAAAACAAGATAAGATCGAAATTTGTCGAAAGCAAATACTACCGCCAATAATTCCTTCTCTGTTGTGGTATATTCTCCTGAGCACTGTTGAGCGTCTTACTGGCGTAGTATATTGGTCGGAAATGTTTCTCACGTCTTTGTCCAAGGACAGCACCCACAGCAAAGTCACTCGCATCACACATTAGTTCAAATGGAAGGTTCCAATCAGGAACTATCATGATTGGAGCTGTTGTCAACTTTGCCTTCAAAAGATTGAAAGCATCAAGGCATTCTTGGTTAAAATCAAAAGCAGCATCCTTCTCCAATAGCCTTGTCATGGGGCGAGCTATCTTGGAGAAGTCCTTAATGAATCGTCGATAAAAACCGGCATGTCCAAGAAAACTTCTAATGGCCTTCACTGAAGTTGGAGGTGGAAGTTGTTCAATGACTTCAATCTTTGCTCGATCAACTTCAATCCCTTTCTCCGAAACCTTGTGCCCAAGCACAATTCCTTCCTTGCACATAAAATGGCATTTTTCCCAATTAAGTACCAGGTTGGTTTCTTCACAACGGATTAAAACCTTCTCCAAGTTAGCCAAGCATTCACCAAATGAATTTCCAAAGACCGAGAAATCATCCATAAATACTTCCATAATTTTCTCCACCAAATCATCAAAGATTGCTAACATGCACCGCTGAAATGTAGCCGGTGCATTACAAAGCCCAAAGGGCATCCTCCTATAGGCATAAGTGCCATAGGGACAGGTGAATGTTGTTTTCTCTTGATCCTCTGGAGCTATAGGTATTTGGAAGTACCCGGACATCCCATCAAGATAACAGTAGTACATATGTCCGGCAAGCCTCTCTAACATCTGATCTATAAATGGCAGCGGGAAATGGTCCTTTCTGGTGGCTTCATTTAATCTTCTATAGTCTATGCAAACTCGCCATCCAGTTACAGTTCTCATTGGAATGAGTTCATTTTTCTCATTTGGGACCACAGTCATCCCTCCTTTCTTGGGTACTACTTGTGTTGGACTAACCCAAGAACTATCAGATATAGGATATATCAGCATCAAGTAGCTTTATAACTTCCTTCTTAACCACATCCTTCATATTCGGGTTTAGCCTTCTTTGGGGTTGAACAACAGGCTTGTAACCTTCTTCTAACAAAATTTTATGAGTACAGAAGGATGGATTAACACCTCTTATATCAGAGATCTTCCAAGCAATTGCTCGCTTGTGTGCTTTTAGGATCGAAATTAGTTGCTCTTTCTGTTCATCCGATAAGTCTGAAGCAATGATCACTGGCAGCTTAGAATCCTTCTCCAAGAAAGCATATTCAAGAAAATTTGGCTGCTTCAATTCAAGCATCGGTGGTTCTTCAATCGAAGGTTTCAGTTGTGCTTCATTGTTCTTCTTCAATTCTTCAAACCCATTCTGAGGTATGAATTGCTCTGTAGCATCCAATCCTGCTATAATAGCTCTTACTTCAGGGCTCGTCTCTCTTTCTTTTCATCGTGAGTCAAACTCAATTCCATTTCATCTCTGCTTAGAATTTCTTCAATGTGATCAGACACTGAGGAATCCACAACATCAATTGAATAACAGGATCAGCAGATCCCATCGGATGTTTTAATGCTGCAGAAACTGTTACCACCAATTCTTCCCCAACTCTAAGTGTAAGCTTCCCTTCCTCAACATCTATCACTGCTCTTGCTGTGGCTAAGAAAGGTCTTCCCAGAATCAAGGGTATATCCCTATCTTCATCCATGTCAAGTATCACAAAATCTACAGGATAAATGAAGTTTCCAACTTTCACTAGAACGTCTTCAATAATTCCCCTTGGAATTTTTACAGAACGATCAGCCAACTGAAGACTCATGCGAGTGGGACGGGGTTCAGTTAAGCCCTCAAGGCCTAATTTCTTGAAAAAGGAGTAAGGCATGAGATTAATACTTGCCCCAAGATCAGCCAATGCTTTATCAACAGATAATTCCCCCACAACACATGGAATAGTGAAACTTCCAGGATCTTTCAACTTAGGAGGTAACTTGTTCTGAATAATCGAGGAGCAATTTGCTCCTACTTCAATTGTAGAGACATCCTCCAACTTCCTCTTGTTAGACAAAAGTTCTTTAAGGAACTTAGCATATCTGGGCATTTGTGAAAGAGCTTCCACAAAGGAAGATTAATGTGAAGCTGCTTGAACAGATCCAAGAATTTGTTAAACTGTTCTTTATCCTTTTTCTGATGAAGACGAGCAGGATATGGTATTTTAGGTACATATTCTTTAACTGCTTGAGGTTGTTTCTTTTCTGGCTCAACTGTACCCTTCTCAGAATTCTCATTCATGTCAACTTCCTTCTCCACATTTTGCTCAGGCTCCTCCTCACTTCTGCTCGGAACTTCTTTACCACTTCTCAAATTAATGGCTTGCACCTGTTCCTTAGGATTAGGCTCAGTATTCCCAGGAAGAGATCCTGGCTGTCTTTCTGAAAGCAGTTTCGCCATTTGGCCAATTTGTTGCTCCAAAGTGTGAATAGAAGCTTCTTGATTTCGATGACGTGCATCAGAACTCTGGATAAATTGTGTTAGAAGTTCTTCCACATTTTGCTTCTTCTCAGGTGGTGGAAGAGCAGGAAGTTGTTGATGCGTTGGTAATTGTTGCTGCTGCGGCTTATGAAACCCAGGTGGAAAATTGGATCTTTGTGCATTCTGGTTGCTCCAAGAAAAATTTGGATGATCTCTCCAACCTCGATTATATGTATTGCTATAGGGATTATAGTTCCCGGTTCCTCTGTCAAATTTGTTCACAAAATTCGCTCCCTCCATGCTTGAGCTAACTCCAGGAACATAAGAATCTCCCATAGGAAAATCTGAAAAACCGTAGGACAATTGCATTGAGGTGAAGCATCCATATTTGGGATATGACTTGGTCCTGCATTTGACATAGGTTGCATCCTACTCATTTGAGCTGTAAGTGATGCAACTTGTGCTTGAAGTTGAGCAACTGCTTCTGACTCATGATTGGCAGTTACTTGCCTCGGTTTATTCCTGTTACTATGCCAACAAAATGTGTTTCTTGCCATATCTTCTATCAGATCATATGCCTCAGGAGCGCTTTTCTTCATTAGACTTCCACCAGCCACTGCATCAATCATAATCTTCAATTGATCACCAAGGGAGGAATAGAAAATTCTAACCAGATCATGAAGAGAAATTCCATGGTGAGGACAACGCCTAAGGATTTCCTTGAACCTCTCCCAAACTTCATAGAGTGATTCACCCTCATACTGACGAAAGGAGAGTATATCATTTCTCAATTGTATTGTCTTGCTTGGTGGGAAAAATTGCTCCAAAAATTTCCGTGCCACTTGATCCCAATTGGTTAGGGAATGAGGGGGTAGTGAATTTAACCATTGCTTGCCTTATCCCTAAGAGAAAAAGGGAATAGTCTAAGGCGTATTGCATCATCGGATACCCCATTACTCTTAACGGTGGCAAATCTGTAGAAATCTTGACAGATGATCATGTGGATTTTCAGAAGCTCCTCCTCCAAATTGATTTACCTGCACCATCTGAATTAGAGCAGGCTTCAGCTCAAAATTATTCGCTTGTATTGCAGGCCATGCAATAGGTGGAGCGACTCCTTCAACAGTGGGCATAAATAAGTCCCACATGGGTCTATGCACTTCATTTCCAGCAACTTGAAGTGGATTATCTTCATTCCCACCAACTTGATTTGGATCAAGTTCATTTCTTGTCCTTCCATGGTTTCCGAAGTCTCTAGATTGGCTCTTCTCTCTTTGCCTCCTGTGAAATGTCCGGTCTATTTCAGGGTCAAATTCAAAATTCTCCGATGAAGAACTACTTGTCATAAACTGCAAGAGATGAAGAGTGGATCAGTATTTTTTTTTTTTTTTTAAGGAAGAGAAAAATAAAAAAAATGACTAAATTAGCAGCTAATAAGGCTTTCCTAATATTGCTAGTCCCCGGCAACGGCGCCAAAACTTTTGATGTGTGTATGATCACCAAGTATAAAATTTATAATCCAATTAATTCAAATCCACACAAGGCAGCGCACCTATCTTGTAGTATATAAATTAACTCGGATGTCGTCCTAAGGATCTATGGGCAATTACTAGTAATACCCTTTCACTACTATCTAGTCTAAATTATCAAAAGATTGTATTAACCCTAATGACTAATTATGCTAATAATTGACAAACCCTAATTATAGAATATGAGAGCTTTCCTTAATTTAATTCAATTCACAACAATGCCCCTAGTTTTGATCCACCCTAACCCTTAATACTTATGATAAAATTAACTGATGAAAAATCAAATCTTGAACTGCAGGGTTTCTAAATTAAACCAATTACTCTCTTCAAGTCAATTGATTCCTAATTTTACATGAGAAAATGGGAATCTCTTCCTTCACTCACGCCAATGTAAAATTGCATAAAACTCACAAACCCTAAATAAAGATTTAATCTTTATAGCAGAAATTCGAAGCCTCCCTATGTCTAGGTGAAACATGCAAATTTATCATTCATGTAAGATCTATCCTATTAGTTGAAATCTCTTTCTAACTAATAAGAATCAAACAAGCAATAATCCTGGCCAGAAAATTATTACAAGACAATTAAATCACATGAATGAATTCAAGATCAAAACTTCTCATCAATTGATAACAATTCAGAACATGAGTTAGGGTTTCACAAAACCTAGGGCAACAAATCTACTCTTCCATATGATAAACAACAAGAACAATAGATCTAGAAGAGTTTAAATGAATCATAATAACAAAAACCCCCTTGAAACAATTGTTGTGATTCCGGATGGTTGTGCCGTCAATTCTTTGAAAAGCTCTCCAAAAGACGAACTTAGGGTTAGAAAATGATCTCTGACTCTCTCTCTCAAACAATGAAAGAAGGCTGTATTTATACAAAATTGCATATACACGGGTACCCTACACGACTCGTGTAGCTCGGGGCGTGTACAACTTAATTCCAGCGCATTTTCCTTTGTTGTCATGTGTACACTACTCATCCTACACTACCCGTGTAGCCTGGGTCGTGTACATTGAAAAAGCTGATTTTTCTTCAAGTTTATCCTCCAAATCTACACTAGTAGTGTATAATTACTAGTGTATGACCAGTAACTTCATCTAGGCTCCATAATCCTTCAGTAACTTGGTTTCTTTCATGATGAATCTCTTAAAAAGCTTCATTATTCCATAATCATCCCTGAAACAAGTAATTAACCCAATAAAAGTTCTTTCCTTTAATGACTTTAAATACATATAAAATATGTTCAATAATGCACAAATAATGAGGGTCTAAAAACTTATCAGTGAGCCTAGGAGTCGAGTGCTATGAGCCGGGGCTTAGGGACTAGTAGCGGTCGTGTAGACTTTCAATACCATCCCTAACCATGATACGGGGGGTGTAAATCCGTTCTGTGTGTGGGTTCTGGATACCCATTAACATAATTATTTGCTTATGTATTTGTCATGCATAGCATATGGATGATTATAACTAGTTGTTACGGTACAGAATAAGAGAATTCTCACTAAGCTAGTGTAGCTTATACCCCAATAGATGTTTGAATGGACAGGTTTATCTCAGGAATGCAAGGTGGGGACTGAAATGGTTGGAGCCGATAATGACTACGGGATTCCGGTAAGGAATAAGAATGTTTGAAGTTATCAGCTAGGTTTTATTATTTGCCTTGTAATAGTTTATGTAGGGAAGTCTTTGGATGAATGTAATTGAAGTATAATGTTTGTATTTGGAGTATAGTAAATTGAAATTCTTTATATTGTTACTTAAGTTATTTCAACATAAAATGTATCACTCGATGAGTCTCCTTCATGTGTTAGATGCCTTGTACATAGTATGAAAGCCTTCGCGTGACTGAGGCGGTCATTCTTAGGCTTTAATATTGTGTACGGTGGATTGCCACGTTAGGGTACCCTCGGGACGTGACGATATATGTACATCAAATGAAAATGGAATATATATATATTATTATATTAAATTAGGGATTAAAAAGAATACATGGATATTGTTAATAATAAATCAAGTCTCATTACTAGCTTTGAAATTGAATAATACCAATTTTTTCTAATGTCTCATCTATTAGACACACACATAAACATACTTACATTTGTTTCATTTAATTTGTTTTAATGATGACCTAAATATAGAGATGGCTCTATCCAGATTTTTAAAACTTATTTTCACTTCATATTATGATATGTATATATATATATATATATAGTCTTATAAAGGGCACAATAATAATTACATGATATAAAATCAAATTAGGTTCAAAATGTAAAAGTAAAGGAAAATGAAATAACTTTCTTATTTGATTGCAGAAGTTGAGGACAATTAAATATAAGTTTGTAACATGCAGTATATTTATACACATTTTAGTACACAAAAAATTCCTTATATATTTTATGAAATTGCTTGTCTAAATAAAATGGCTTGAAAAAAAGAAAAATGGAAGACATATATGAGCATACCCTACTTCAATGTTACAACAAGTGACACATGGCTTTAAAACCTCCTAATCATTGGTCAAATGAAACATGCTTATGGCGAAGTCATTTTTTTTTTTTTTTCAATATTAACATTTCTCTCAATAAGCCTTATATTAATAGATTTATATATATATATATATTTTTTTTTTTCATAACAGCATTAATTATTGATACATTAATGTGCAAGCATAGATCAAACATAATAAAGAAAATAATTATATCATTTGTATAGTTAAACAAAAAAATTTTCTATCATGAAGAATTTTTTAAAAAGAATTAGACTACTCAAACTATATATTATAGAAGATACTATTGTTCAACTTTTCTTTGAAATTCCATTCCCTCCCCCTCCCCTCTTTTTTAGCATATTTATTTGGTTTTATAACACCACATAATTGCTATTTCTATTGACATATATATATTATATATATATGTTTATTCAAAGTTGATGCAAATGAGATAGCCAACACATTTTTGGACAAGTTAGAGATGTCCAAGATGCGAATCAAGAGGCCGACGAACAAGGCTGCTAGCCTTAAGTGTCACCCCCCGAGGGTATCCCAGTAGTAGTAACAAACCACACTTGAATACTATCACTAGATTATCTTTGACGAGTGACATATTTTCAAACAACAAGATCTTTTAGTTGCTTTGATAAAAAAGGAAATACATGTAAGACATAAATTAGTAAACTATGGTTTATCACAAGTAGATAATATCATAAAGATGTTACAGACCATATAATCTTTCTATAAATCCTCAAATACATAATTGTAATCCATATACTAATAATTTATACTAGGAATAATAGAAAACAACTTATCCCGATTTGACCCATGAGCATCCAGCTCCTAAACACTTACAGGACCATACTCTGGATGTAACTAGCTACAGTCATAGAGTAAACCTGAAATATCTTTAGGAGTGTGAGCAAAACGACGGGCTTAGTGAATAACCAGTAAGGGTGTGAAAAAAAAACCGAATGTTTAGGATAATCGAACCGAAATCGAAAAATCAATCCGAAAAAAAAAAGGTTAACCGATCCATTGGTTTCGATTTAGGTTAGCATTTTTAATTTTTTTCGGTTTTCAATTTTGGTTTCGGTTTTTAGATACCAGAAACCAATGGATTCGGTTAATCGATCCATAATTATAAATATGTATAATTTATAATATACCCATATAATAATTTTTTTAGTGTTATCAATATGAATTATGTTAAAATGAATAATTCAAACAAGAAGAAACAAATGCATATATGTTTGAAAATGGAATGGTGGTGTTTAATGAGTTTTTATTGAGTTAAATCGATCAAAGTTGATAAGAAACATGAGTAAAAGGCTATTATGATGATTATCTTGATGGCATTGATATATATTAACAACTATTTTATATGTCTTACATTCTTAATTTATAGTTTTTAATATAATTATACAAAAAAATACTCTAATTTTTTACAGACATTGAAAAATATGGTTAACTACAAAATTTGCATAACCATTATGTTAAACAGTTAAAAACCGAAAACCTTAAAAATTAACTGCAAAAAATAGTTAATCGTTAAGGCGATTAACCAATCATAATGGATCTGTTTAGGATCAGGATATTGAAAATCGATCATTACGATTAAGATAAAAAAATAGGGCCACAGACTGGTTAGCACAGACTGGTTAGCCGAAGCGTGAACACCCTTAATAACTAGACATATTAGATACCAAACAAGTTTATTAATAAATCATATGCAATGCAATCAATTAGACATATGCTCAAATATAAGCTTATATGACGTAGAATCCAAACAGGAAAAAGATTTACGCCCTCATTTTAGGGGTTGAAGAACAATTACTTTATGACCCACCTACCTAGGAGAGACTAAGTTTACAAGAAAATTAACGATTTCTCGCCTTAGAGTTATCACTTTTGGCTTAATAATTTTTTAACTGACCATTTCCTGTATCAATCCTTAGAAACTTCCTCAGTATTAATCATTTCAAAGCAATACTATGGGTGACGTTTTTTGTTGCAACTTAGTTCTCGTAGAATCGACGGAACAAAGAAAACTTTGGAAGCACTAACACTTTAGAAAAACCAAGCATTAACAGAGAACTGAAATATTAATACATAGCAGACTGTTATCCTTTCTATATATGTAATAATGCATTTTGTGTATGAATGATTGTTTTAATTACAAGCCAATAATTCTCGATCAGACTTAAGGTGTCCAAACATTACATACACAGCTTAAGCATGTTTACCATAGTTATCAAACAATCACTATTATCACTTTCGTTATCATAAACTAGTATTCATCCAATCAGATCACAACACATTTCAACTATAACACATAATAGCCATGTTATTATCTTTGCAATACATATTCAACTAATTACAACACAAACAGTATAATATGACCGAGTTACTCACCTACTCATATTAGCTGGTTGTAATAATCGGCTGGAAAGTCCTCTATAGATTCAAAATCACCTATTGAGATGAATAAATATTCATCAATAAAACATAAATTATAGAACTAAACTCTATGGGTATTAAGTGTCCTATATGGGTATTTGGTTTTATTTCTTTACTATTTTGGTCTTTTAATGGTCTTATAATAAAAAATTATTATTTACTATTTTATTTTTCATTTTGTTTTTCTTGATCTCGTTTGATATTTATATATTTTTATTGGGTAGTCGTACAAGTTGTATTTAGTAGTTTGATTTTTTTATCATTCTTATTATCACTACTTTTATATCATTCTTTAGTTAACCTATTATGGTAACTAGTATTTATCTATTATTATTTAGTTTCGTCGTGTTTCTCTTAATCTATTTCATATAATTATTTTGTCATTTTTAGATATCACAGTATTCATAAATTTAACTTAATTAAATTTCTATTCTATATATTTATCTATATAAAAACAAATATTTAACAATTATAGTTGCTAATAACACTAATATTTTCCTATAATTTTTTGGGTTCAATACTTGTCAAGTATTAAACCTATTATTATTATTATTATTTAGTAAAAAATCTTTTTTTATTTATATATATAATATATGTTTATTATTATTTATATATATATTATGTTTGTGTAAAACAGACTTCACACAGGTGAATTACGCATGTACGCCAGCTCCAATGCTGTCGACGTTGATACTAAGTTGTCGGCGTCCTTATGCTTTACATGTTATTTTGCATCAGCGTACGCTGGCTATAGGCCACCAGCATTACATCATACACCGGCTTATACGCTGTTGGCATAGAATTCAAATTTGTCAGCGTTCATTCATTTTACATAAAAATAAATTTTACATAGCTTTTGTTCGTCGGCCTACCTGTGTATGCTGTCGGCGTTGAGCACTTACACTATTGGCATTAGGGTAGTGTTGGCACTGTTTATCATCTTCTTCTATTTTCTTCAATTCGAAACTTAACTTTCTTATTGTATATGTGTATTATACTTGTATTAAAACTTCTCTTAAGTGTTTTTCTACATTTTACATGTATCATACGTGATATATCAGTGCTATTACTTCTTCTAATCATCGTTCCACCTAGTTTTTAACTTCAACAGGTAACATAATATATCAATGGAGCTTTAGGACTAGGTATTACCTTGTTTGAACAAATTAGAAGGTGATAAACTCTCCTCTAAGCTAGTTTCGAACCTATATGAATAAGAAACATTGTTTAGGACAATGTTTGATGCATAAACTTACTCAAAACGAAACTAACTTACCTTCATTGCTACTTTCCTAAGCTTAGGCTTGCTAATGGAGTTTAGATTGTTAAGTTTGGATTGTCTACGTAGTAGTTATCTATGGAACTGATGTAAAATGAATTTTTGAGCTATTGTTTCTATTATTTGGCTACTGTTTTATGTGAGTTATTGGTTTTGGTTTGTAGTTCATTAAGGATACACACACACACACACACATATATATAGATGAAGAAGGAGAAGGCAGCTGCAGCTTAAGTCTTACAAGAGTAATTCTCCGCCAAAATTTAGCAACTTGTAATGCTTGTCCCAAATACATTTAACTTCTTTTAAGTGATAAATCAATTTCAAACATTTCAAGATATTTATTCACATACAACTTTATTACCAACAAATCGAGTTTCGATATACTTAGTATTCTTTCAATCATATTATCTTACACTTCCTTTTGATTTTTCTTAAATTCTAGTGCAACTAATTTTACAAGCACAATCAAAAGTATGAAAAATAATGGGGAATAAACTCACTCAGCCATTGTAGACACCCAATTTTTGCCCAATTAATTAAGGCTTAAAATTTAATTAAACTCATTTTTTTCAAAAGCCTTAAGTATTGATGAAATTGGCTAAGTGATCAAGGCACAGGCCAAATGGTCTGTTGGTTAAACACATTGACCTAAACACACACTCAAGCTCAAGGACACAAGTTCAAACCCTAGCAAAGGCAAATTTTTGCCTTTTTATCATTTTTGTCTTTTCATCTTTCTCAAAGTGACTTTTGCCATACTTTGCATCGGTTTTTTAACTAACAAAACTTCATTAATTATTGAAATTGATGAAGCAATTGCAAAGTGGTTATGGAATATGAAAGATTAGTGCACAATTCATGTACAAAAACAACTCAAAAGTCACAAAATTCGTGCTAAAAAAATTGAAAAAAAAAATACAATTTGTGGGCATTCAATTATACATGAATGGGGAGTTACAAGAATTGGAAAAATTGAATGAATTATCTACCCAAATTAAATGATTTGATGAAGGATATGAGAAATCAATCATCAATTCATCAGTTTCAAACAAATTAATCACGAATTTTCGAATTAAATTCGTGAAAAATCAAGAGGCAAAAATCGATTCGTTTTTGAAACTGTTCGAAACGTAAAATTGAGCTTGCAACCTATAAATAGGGGGTCCTAGGATCAAAAGGCACAAGTCAATTTCAAGAAAACACATACATAACAAAGCCAATTCAAAATTCTCGAATTTAGGGTATAGAATTCGAATTTTTCAAATTCGAAGTGATTGGATCGGATTTGATCAAAATTGAGTGTTTTAGGAATGTTAGAAACTTGATTTTGATGTTTTAGTGTGCTTGGATTTGATCAAATTGATCAAATCAACCTCTGCAAATTTTTTTTTTTTTAATTTTCGGATTTGCGCCGCCGTACGACCACCGCCGGAACAGCCCCTTGCCGCCGTTCTGGGCGCGAACCACCACCTTCAGAGGACGCGCCGTCGCACCAGGAGTCGGGTCGACAAGCTTCCAGCCGCCGTCAACCACACAGCCGTCGGAATCCGCCCGAAAAGTCGCGATCGTTTCGTTTTTTCGCCCGATCGGGTCGGATCCGACCCGAAATTCGACCAGAAATCCAAAGTCCAACCCGTCCCGGTCAACTGTCAGCTCTGATCAGACGGTCCAGATTCAATCAAGCGATTAGACGGTCCAGATTTGATCAAGCGATCAGATGGTCCAAATTTGATCAAGTGATCAGACGGTCCAGATTCAATCAAGCGATCAGACGGCTCAGATTCAATCAAGCGATCAGACGGTCCAGATTTAATCAAGAGATCAGACGGTCTAGATTTGACCAAAGCCAATCAACGCCCCAGATTTGGTCAACTCCATCAGACGGTCCAGATCGGTCAACACGATCGACGCTCCAGATCTCGTCCGCTTCATCCAACAATCCAGGTCAATTCGCATTATTATATTATTAGTTTATTATATAATTAATTTCAGAAAAATAATAAAAAATAGCAAAAAATAGTAAAAAATTCATAAAAATTCAGAAAAATCCAGAGAAAAATCAAAATAATTATTTTTTATGTAAATTTATTTTTTTTAATATTTTTGATATTTTTTGAATATTTTCAGTATGTATTTATACATAAATTGCTTTTAGAAATGTGTATTTAATGCATGAAAAATAATTTTAATATATTGTGAAATATTCTGAATATGTTGTGAATTTATGTGATGATTTTTTTTTAAAAATATATAAAAATAAAAATAAAAATAATAATAATAAATTAACAAAATAAATAAAAATGATAAAATTGGATTTTCCAAAACCAAAATTTAAAAAAAATAATAATAAAATAATAAAAAATGATTTTTGGACTTAGAAAAATATGTTTTCATGAAATGAAAATCAATTGATTAGATCATAGGACCATCAAAAATGATTTTCATAAAAATATAAAATTTAATGAACTTAAATTGAAATAGTTCAAAAATTAAAATTGATCAACAAATTAAAGTTTTTTTTTTAAAAGAACTACGTTTTGTCTTATCTCGATTAGCGAGTACGTAGGCACCTGCGGGGCGACATTAAAAAATGAAAAAATGTTTTTGTTTTTAATATTGTAAGTTTTTGTTAAAAAAAAGGAAACATATTTGTTGATATTGATATTCTAAAAAAAATGAATAAAAAATAAAAATGAAGAAAAGCACATAAAAAAATAAAAAAATGAATAATGTGATTTGTGAATATTGTTTCATAATATATTATTTGAATTTTTGAGCATGAAAAGGATAGATTATAAATTTGAAATTTCAAAAGTGGTAACCAAATTTGGTTTTAATAGGTTAGCCCCTGAATCCATGATATCTGGTTTTAAAAGTTGATTTTTCAAATCAAATTTTCGCAGACTAGTAGCTAAGTTAGGATCAACAGACCCATTGATCCTAGCTTTTATTTTTTCCCGATTTATATCGGGTGGCGACTCTAAAAAACTTTCAAAAATTAATATTTCTTTTAACCCCTAGTCGAGGATTCATGTTAAATGGGTTCGGGTTTAATGTGAATCGGATTAGGAGAAATGAACCAGATAAGTGGAAAAAATCCAGGCTCGACAGCCATGATGACACCTTTTTTGAAACAGATGAGTCGTTCGGGATTTCCACTAATCGTAATAATCTTCGGGATATGAACAATCCTCCTCGAGATTACCTAAAAGAAAGAAGAATACTTAAGATGAGTATTTCATGAACTTCTTTCTTTGAAGATTCTAATCTTTTCTTAAATCGCGGTAAAACGTATAAGGGGAAATTCCAACTTAAAATGGCCATAACTTGCTCATTTTAACTCGGAATTTTGCGTATAATATACCGTTTCCTACCTACTCGGAAAGATCTACGCATTTCTAAACTTATTGTCATAAAACTAGGTCTTTTGGGTCCCGAGAAGACAGCGACCAGATTTGCCACGAATTTGCAAACACTTGTTTTCCTTCTTGTAAACAAAGCTCATTTGAAAAGATAAATATTTCAATTATTTGTAAACTTTGAAAGGTATATATATATTTGTGATGACTCATAACAAATGTATGAAGTAAATGAAGTTGTCTCAACTTATAAAAAGTAAGGTTTTAAAGACTTTGAACTTGAGATTCTATTGAATATTTATTTTACTTTTGAAAGATCTTGAGTTATTGAGATGAATATTCTTTTTCTAAATTTAATCTCTTTTAATTCCCTAAAGTGTGGTTTATTTTCAAATTGGATTCAAAAAAGTAGTAAAATGACATTTTTATTTCTTGTAATGATTCCAAAAGAATTTCTACTTCTTGATGGAAGATAAGTTTTATAAAACCTTTTGTTTATGTAAGAAAAATCATTCCCATGCATGTTCATGGGTTTTTAAGAATCCATTTTCCATATTTATTTCTTTAGAAAGAATCTTTAATTCTAGAAAACACTTTCTCATTTATTTTTGTTGAGACAAAAACATTATGTTCATGCATGAATATGAATCATAAGCTATAGAAATATAAAGTAAAATAATAGCTTGAAAACTTAAGTAATAAAGTAAATCAAGTATTGGGACTTAGCTTATTCAAGGTACCCGGGACTAAGAAAAGGACTAGTCCCGAAAAGAAAGAAAGAGAAATTGTTTTGACTTGATGAGGACAAGTCTAAGACTAGAATGATAGTCTTAAAATCAACTTGAAATAAATCGCGATAAAGTAGATAAATTGCATGAAAGATAAATAAATTGCAAGATAATGAGCTTATATGCTCTAAATAGTATATATAGTTATATAGATATATTAGATAGTAATAACATAAAGGAACATAAAGAGATTGATATTATGAACAAAAACAAAGTATGAACTTATTGTTGCTTTTTTAACCTTTATGGTTTTAGAAAACACACACTAAGCTCATACTAAGTAAATGAACATGAAGAATTCTTTGAGAAATTTCTTACCTAAAGGAAGCTAAACTAAGAAAACTTCTTGAAAGAACTCTTGAGAGAAATTAGAGAGAAATTTTTGTAGAGTAACTTTAGAGAAGAAGTAGTGTGAAAGAAGTGAAGGTATGAGGGGGTATTTATAGGAAAATGTGGGAGGTAAATTGTGTTAATTAAATATTTGGAAAATAATACAATTTAGAGGGATAGAGAGAGGGGGCCGGCGCCAATTCATGCATGGGGAGGAGGGAAAATTAATTTTTTTGTTATTTTGTTAATTAAAAGTAAGAAATGAAAGATGTGAAGTTGTATTGGAAATGAAAATGTGTAAGAAATAGGTGTATGGGTTGTAAGAATAGGTTGTAAGAAAAAGTAGAGATAGATGAATAGTGTAGAATAGTAGAAAATAGTGTAATGTAAAAGTAGACATGACAATTAAATATCGGTAGTAAGAAAATAAGCGTATAAAAGCGATATCTGATATTTTTAGCTACCGAAAAATTACGAAATTGATATTTTTGGAAATCTCATATTTTTACGAGTCTAACGGTATATTCGGAATATTTTTCCTATTCCGAGCTCCTGGACACGTTTTTCAAGAGTCGGGTTCGATCGGGATCAAAGGACACTCAAATTTTGAAAAACTGATATTTTTATAAAACCTATGGCTATTATGAACTATTATAACTAATTTTTCCAACTTCGTTTTCTAGGGCTTGAGAAAACGGCAATGCCGGACTTAAGCGGTTACGGTAAACTAGGGTTTGGTTGACCCTGGGAAGTCCGGTTGACTTTCGATTAGGGTTTTAAACTATAATTCGGATCCAAAAATTTCGGGGATTTACATTTTTCCTTTGAGCCGAACTTGGATGTGTTGATCTACTTATTCTCTATTTCCAATTCGTTTTGGTTGATATTTGAGAGTAGTTTCGTGCTGAGGAGTTTGGGAATTGATGAGTTTTGTTTGTTCTTCATTATGAGCATTGAATATACATATATATAGAAGAAGAAAGAAGAGAAGTTGCGGCCGAGTTCTCCTCCGATTTTGGCTGCATTTCATCTGTTATTTACACTTCAATTAATGCTATATTGAGTTGTCATTATTTGGTTGATCTTTGGAGTTGATTTAGTTGACAATTTGAGTGAATTATTGGATGAACTTCGGCTCTTTCTTTCTCCGAAATTTCCACCGAATTGCAGCCGTAATGCTTATATATATTGTTTATTATTTTAATTTAGTTTTAAGATAATTTAACGAGTTATACGGTACAAATTAGCTAATATTTGAATGTTTTTGTATAAAAATATGTTTGTAGGGTTATACAAAACACTTAAATTATCAAATAACACATTTTTAGTTTATATATACGTAGTTGATAATTGTATAATTTTATCTCCCGCGATTGAGATTTCTTAAGCTCATTAGGTCAATTTTTGTTTCAGGCTTTAATAGCTTAAGAGAACTCGGTTTAGAACAATAGCATGATCCGATTATTTATTTGGAGTTTAGATTTTGAGTTATTCAACAGCTTACGTTTTCATTGTGTATTTATAATCCATAACGGTTCATTTTTAGGTTATCGTTTTCTGTCTATAAACGTAGTTATTTATTTGCTTAATGTCGTATTTGATATAGAGGCTAATTTATATATATACCTTTAGTTTTGATACTTAACGTGAAATCTTATTAGTAATTATTAATACTATCTAGGGATCTTGAACCTAAGGTTTAAATCTAAGTATAGGCTCATTACTACTCGTTGTTCCAATCTCGAATCATTATCGAGATAAAAAACAATCCTTTAATGTCTATACTCATATTTTTCTATTTAAATCTATTTGTATATCAGGTTTCGGGTTTTAAAGAAATTCTTTATTCAAATTCTAAATTCTTTATCTAACCAAATTTTAGATATTGATCTATTCTTAGACTTTAATTAGAATCTAAATCTATTATCTTGTTCATACAATCTATTGTAAGGTCGTATACTAAAGTGGAAAATTCCTGGGGTTTACATTCTCCCCCCCTTAAAATAAGCTTTGTCCTCAAAGCTTGAGTACGTAACTGAATTCTCAAACAAATGTGGATAGTTTTTCTTGATCTCCTCTTCCAGTTCCCATGTAATTTCTTCGGTTTGGAGATCCCATAATACTTTGACATAGTGGATTTCTTTGTTCATGAGAACTTGCACTTTCCGGTCCAATATTCTAACTGGATGCTTCTCATACATCAAATTCTCCTTTAAATCAATTGGTTCCAACTCCACTATCTTATCTGGATTCGGTACATATTTCCTTAGAACCGATACATGGAAAACATTATGTATACCAGATAAATTGGGTGGCAATGCAAGATGGTATGCCAGGTTCCCAACTCGTTCCAATATCTCAAATGGTCCAATATATCTAGGACTCAACTTGCCTTTTGTTTGTCTACCATGAAGACTTTTGATTGGACTTATCTTTAAATATTCATGTTCTCCTTCATTGAATTCCAATTCTCTTCTCTTCAAGTCTGCCCAGCTCTTTTGTCTATCTTGTGCTGCTTTCATTCTTTGCTTTATTATCGAAACCTTCTCAATAGTTTCCTGAACCAATTCAGGTCAACCAATACTTTCTCTAAGTTATCCCAAAACAATGGTGACCGACATTTTCTACCATATAAAGCTTCATAGGGTGGCATCCCTATGCTTGAATGGTAACTGTTATTATATGCAAATTCCACTAATGGTAAATGTTGGTCCCAATTTCCTTTGAATTCCATAATACATGCTCTTAACATATCTTCCAACGTTTGAATAGTCCTTTCTGTTTGTCCATCAGTTTGAGGATGATAAGCTGTACTAAAATTCAACTGGGTTCCCAAAGCTTTTTGTAATCCTTGCCAAAATCTGGAAACAAATCGTGGATCTCGATCCGATACCATACCAGCAGGTACACCATGCAATCTCACAATCTCCTTCAAATATATTCATGCCAATTTTTCTAATGGATATGTCATATTAATTGGCAAGAAATGAGCTGATTTTGTGAGTCTATCCACAATAACCCAAACAACATCATGTCCCATATTTGTCTTGGGTAATGAGCATACAAATCCATGGAAATCTGATCTCATTTCCATTCAGTATTGGTAATGGTTTCAACAATCCACCTGGTTTTTGATGTTCAGCTTTGATCCTTTGACACACATCACATTTAGCCACAAATTCTGCAATATCCCTTTTCATTCCATTCCACCAATACGCACTTTTCAGTTCTTGATATGTCTTTGTTTCTCCTAGGTGTACCAATATCCAGAATAATGTGCTTCATGCATTAATTCTTTCCTTAAGCTTTCATCCAGTGGTACACACAATCTATTATTCATTTTTAACACCTCTTCTTCATCCACATGAAAATCCTTGTACTTTCCTTGGGATATTCCTTGTTTAATCTCTTGAATTTCAACATCTTCTTTTTGAGCTTCCTTAATCCTATGAAGCAAAGTAGGTTCCAAAATTAGGTTTCCCAATTCAGCTTCCAACCCTTGCATTGAGAATTCCAAGTTTAATCTCTCAAATTCCTTGATGAGTTCTTTCTGTTCTATCAATATTGAGGCCACTTCTCCATAACTTTTCCGACTCAATGCATAGCCATGACATTCACTTTACCAGGATGGTAGTTAATGGTCAGATCATAATCTTTAATCAGTTCCAACCATCGTCTTTGTCTCATGTTCAGTTCTTTTTGTGTAAATATATACTTCAACTTTTGTGATCCGTATATATTTCACATTTCTATCCATACAAGTAGTGATGCCAAATCTTAAGTGCAAAAACAATAGCAGCTAATTCTAGATCATGAGTAGGGTAATTCATTTCATGCGGTTTTAATTGTCTAGAAGCATATGCTATTACTTTTCCATTTTGCATTAACACACACCCCAAACCATTTATGGATGCATCACTATAGACAGCATATACATCCTTGTCATTGGGTAAAACCAATATCAGTGCTGATATTAATCTCTTCTTTAGTTCTTGGAAACTTTGTTCCCGTTGCTCATTCCACTCAAATTTTCTCATTCTTCCTAGTCAATTGAGTCAAAGTCTTGCAATCTTTGAGAAATCCTTCACGAATTTCGATAATATCCTGCCAATCCCAAGAAACTCCTAACTTCCGTAACAATTTCAGGTCTTTTCCATTCCACAATAGCTTTAACTTTTGCAGGATCAACCGATATTCCTTCTCCAGAAATAATATGTCCAAGAAATGATATACTTCTAAGTCAAAATTCACACTTAGACAATTTGGCATACAACTTATTGTCTCTCAATATTCGTAACACACTTCTTAGATTCTCATCATGTTGTTTTTTAGTAGATGAATATACGAGTATATCATGTATGAAAACAATCACATAGATATCCAGCAAAGGTCTAAAGATACGATTCATCAGATCCATGAAAACTACAAGTGCATTAGTTAGTCCAAATGGCATAACCAAAAATTCATAATGACCATACCTAGTTCGAAATGCAGTCTTTGGTACATCCTCTGCTTTAATTCGGATTTGATGATATCCTGACTTTAAATCAATTCGAGAAAATACCTTTGCTCCTCTTAACTGATCAAAGAGATCATCAATTCTGGGTAAAGGATATTTGTTCTTGATAGTTACTCTGTTTAATTCTCTATAATCAATACAGAGTCTCATTGAACCGTCTTTCTTCTTCACAAACAATACTGGTGCTCCCCAAGGTGAAACACTAGGTCTGATAAATCCTTTATCCAACAATTCTTGTAATTGTACCTTTAATTCTTTTAATTCCACAGGTGCCATACGGTACGGTGCTTTTGATACTGGTTCTGTTCCAGGTATCAAATCAATTGAAAATTCCACTTCTCTGTGTGGGGGTAATCCTGGTAATTCATCTGGAAATACATCTGAGTATTCACACACTGTTCGGATAGTATGAATATTCGATACTTTGGTTCACCTTTAGTTGCTCCAAGAATACATCCGTTTAACTCCATATCTTCTTCATTTTCCACTTCAATTGCTGTTATTCTATTCCCGACTCCTTTGAGTATCTCACCCTCATACTCTTTTTTTTCCCCTTGATTATTGACAAAAGATACTATTTTGATATGGCAATTAACTTTTGCTTTTACACCAGTTAACCAAACCATACCCAAAATAATATCATATTTTTGCATCTCTATCATGATTAAGTCAGCAAATGATTCTTGATTTCCAATCTTTAGTGGACAACTCTTGATCATTTCTTGTGTTACCACTAAATCTCCAGTTAGTGTAGTAACTCTCAATTCTTTACTCATGCTTTCAATTGGTAATCCTATACGCCTTGCTAATCCGGTATTTATAAAATAATGCGTTGCTCCTGTGTTAAACAAAGCATACACATTCTGATCTCCTATTTGAATTGATCCTATGTATCAATTATTAAGTTCACGTTATTTTCAATTCATAAGGACTTCTATTGCTCATTTACTTGTGATTGTGTCTAATAACTTTAGATAAACAAATATGTAATTACATACCTGCAATGGGTCCATATTCTTCAGGATCAACTTCTTCCCAAGTATTTTCTTCTTCCTCCTCTATCTCCACATTCTCAACAGGATTTCCGTACATGGCAAAAACTCTGGCCGTCGTATCGGCTTTATTGGCGTTTCCATTTTTCAATCCTAAGACTCCAATCACTCCTTTAGGTTGTGAGGATCCAGCTGCTGCACTCGCTTTCTGTGGACGGTTGGTTGCTACATGCCCAACTTTGTTACATATATAACAAGTTGCAATTTTTCTTTTTGGACAATTATTTACCATATGCCCACTTTCTCCACAATAATAACATTTGTTTTGCAATTGTGGACAATTTCTTGGGTAATGAGATCCCTTACATTTCCAACATATAACATTATTCTTCACAGTTACTCCTCCTTTGTTCACATTGAAAGGTTTGAAGAATTTAACCTTGTTAGGCACAGAACTTGCCATAGAACCATCATAATTCTCTTTCTAAACATAGTTCCTTTCTTCTTATACCTCTCAATTTCATATTTTCTTGCTCGTTCAATAATTCGAGCTTTTTCTATCATGGCTGCAAAGTTATCAACTTCAAATTCAGCAAGTCTTCTTTGAAAATGAGGCTCGAGTCCTGCCATGAAAGTTTGTCTCTTAAGCTCATCACTGTCACGATAAGCATCTGGAGCAAACTGTAACAACCGATTAAACTCGTGTTCATACTCATCAATGGTCTTAGCTCCTTGGGTCAAATTCATCAGGTTAGTGCTATACTTCGCTTTTAGACTGCTTGAAAATATTCCTTCAGAAATTCTCGTCTGAATACTTCCCAAGTAATCGGTTGTGACAAACTTCTTTGTTTTGAATTCCACCATATTCTTGCTCTCAATCTTAATAAATAAGTTCCATAAGATACTTTCAAAGCTTCATGTACTTGGAAAACATCAAGGGATCGCTCGATCTGAGCTAGCCAATCTTCAGCTTCTTTTGGCTTTCCTGGCATTCCTTCAAAGTATCTGTTGCATTTAATAAATTATGGCAACAAATTCCTCTGAGGACGTAAAGGTGGTGGTGGTGGCAATTCTTGCCCATATCGAGGCGGTCCTTATGCCTCGGCAGCAGACTCATTAGGATTCATTGGTCCATTTTCCTGAAATTGAACCGGTGGAGTATGTCTTTCATTTCCCCTGGGAATTGGTGAAGGCATTGTTGGTACTCTAACAGGTGGTGCTACATTTGTTGCTTTCATATTTTGCAAAGCTTGCAAAATCAAGATATTTTGTTGTTGGAGACTTTGTAAAACATCCTCAATTCGGTTTTGGGGTGTGGCAGGAGCATTTATTGGTGGGTCTCCAGAAATTCTGGCATTTCTACTTTTATTTCTTCCTTTTGGCATTCTATTAACATTAAACAGGTTATTCAGATTAGATTACAACTCATCTTCACCAGAAGGCATCCAAGTCATTCATATATACATATATATGACACATATATATACATAACCAAAATACATCAGAGCTTCTCGTGGTTAGTGCATTATGTACATATAAAAAATGGCACTAACATTGAACCTAGTTTTCTATCATAGTCATCAAAGATACAATCATCAAAAGTCTATTGATATCGTCCTGTCATGTCATCATAAATATGTAATACATCATCATCATAATATACTAGATCAGACTCAGGGACTGGGGTAAAGACGACCCTTGCCCTTCCCCTGAGAGCCTAAATGAGGGTAATCCTCTCCCTTTGAACTACTGTCACAAATCTCAATCATGCATCTGTAAGCCCCAGAAAATTTCAATAAATAATTTCAAAATGAACTTCGAAAATAAACCCTAAAAATCACTCCAAATTAAAACCAAATTTTGACAAGTCCTAAATCACGAACGAATTCAAAAAAAAAAAAAAACTTCTTAATCTTGAGAAAATGAAAATCTTTAAACAATAAAATAAGAACTCAGTGGTTTTCAAATTCAAAACCACGACGTATGAAAAATTCCATATTTAGCTCCGGCTTGTAAAATCGGGTAATATAAAGTCCAAAGACAAATTATTAAAAAAAATAATGATTAACTTTCGGAAATGAAACCCAATTAAAGAATTCCGAAAACATTAAGAGTTATTAAATACTTATAATAATAAAATTTAAAATAAATTTCTCAAATTAAATATGTTATATAAACATAAATATCAGTTTCCAAATTGGCAAAGGTCTAAACCGGAAAATCACCCGGAAACCCTAACCGGAATGCAATAGCTTAAGTCCGGCAATCTAGTGCCCCTAACCCTAGAGGTCGAGATGTAGTTTAAATATATTGAATAACTCATAGTAATATAAGTTCGTTTATAATTATCAGATTGGTAAATTTTTGAGCTATTTCGAACCCGTTCGGATACAGACTTTGAAAAGCGTGTCCCGGGGCTCGAGATATAAAAAATATACCACTAGTACCGTTAGACTCGTAATTTTATAAGATTTCTAAATATATCAGTTATATAATTTTTCGGGTTATAAAAGTTACAATTATAACCTTTTTATCGTATTTTCATTTCTACCGGTAAGTGATTAGTCTTTTGCACTATTCATTTTATTTCATTACACAATTTTATTACTATTATTTTTTTTATATACCCCGAGTTTCCTAGTAATCGAGTAAACTTCGAAAACCAGAAAATGAAACCCTAAACCGGTTTAGTTCAAAGCGTTATGAGAAAGACCTAGAAACCCTAAATCCGGCTTTTCCTTGATTTCCAAATAAGAAACTTTTATAAGCAAAATTAATTTTGAATATAGTTCTTGATTATATTTCAAACCAAGAAAAGATCAGATTTTGAGAAAATTTCAACTCCGGGTCATCCCGAGACCCATTATGGAAAAGCGTGCCCCGAAACTAGAATTTCAAAAATTTCTTTATGAATACTCATTTGAATCGAAATAAAATAAGGATTTCAAAAATATATTTTTCATAATTTTCCGGCTTACAAAAAATACAGTTATAGCCTTTTTATTCGTATTTCCTTACTACCGGAAATTAAATTGTCCTGTCACCTATTCACTACTATTCAAAAAGTACCACCTATACTACCTAGTCTACCTATTAGCACACTCTACCATTTCAAACCCTTACCATCACTCAATCAATCACCTTTCTAAATTACTTTTTGTCTCTTAAAAATCAAGACAATTATGACAAATGGTACACAATTCAAATCAAAGCCAAATCAAAAAAGAAAATCAAACTTTCTTTTTCCCTCCTCCATGAATAGTGCCGGCATGAAAACCCCCCTACAAGTTTCAATTTGCAATTTTTTTATTTGTTTTATTCCATTTTAACCTAATTTCACTTTATATAAACTACTTTTTCTCTCTCTCTCTTCATTCTTTCATTCTCCACTTTTACAAAGTGTAAAAGCTCTCAAAAAACCTCTCCTCTTTGCCTCTTGGCCGAAAATATTGAAGCCCCACACACACACACACAACTCTTCATTTACTCTTTACATCTCTTTTCTACTTCAAGTAAGTAAACTTTTACCCTTTCCATCCTTAGATCTTTGTTATGGCTAGGTGATTCTTGGATATTTCAACCAAGTGTCCCCATGATCTTTTGGTAGGGACAATGAGATATCAAGATAAGAATACCGAACCATTACAAAGTGGATCTAGCATTTAAAGGAGTTTCCATGCTAAAAGCTTTATGTTTATCCATCAAAAAGTATTTTTAACAAAAGATCTTTTACAAAAATATAGTTTTTATGTTTTCAAAACTCATTTAAGCATTTGATAAAGTAGATCCATCATATTACTACTCATGTTCATGTAGGCAATTAAGATCTCATCTTTATTTTGTGTTTATGTGCATTAATAGTCTTTAATGCTTTTGTCTTTAGTAAATAACCTTCCTAGCATATAGATCCATGGTTAGATAAGTTAATAAAGTCAAAAAGGAAAATACTTTTCAAAATATGAACTTGTGTAAATTCGGATGACTTTAGAAACCTAGGTTAAAAACACTTTTATCAACTTCCAAACATGTATTTTTCAAGAAAAATGAAGCCTATAGGTGATAGATAATGTTTGATGATGTTTTTCATGAGTTTAAATGAGTTTTTACTAAAGAAAATATTTAAAACAAGAGATGAAGTCTAAAAGAAATTTTGGGTGAAAAGTCTTGAAAGCCAAATTCGTAATAATGGATGTATGGTTAGAAAACACTATTTTTCCAATTTCAAAAATAGTATTTTCTTAAATAAATGAAATCCTTAGGGTATAGGTATAATAAATACTTAAAGTTTTGAGTATAAAATACATTTTCCTTAAGGGAATCAACTTGAAAATAAAGTTTTCTAAATTCGGATTTTTGGAAACCTCTAGTAGAAGACCCACTTAAAAGTTTACAAATGAAGATTTTATTAAAGAAATAAAGGCCTTAGGATATAACTATAAGGGTCAAAATTTCTTTAAACAAAATGGAGTTTTCCCAAAGAAAATCCTTGTAATAAGTAAGTGTGACCAAGTGTGGTAATCTTACTTGTTAAACAATAGCATGAAATGATTTTCTAGGAAAAGTTTATTTAAATTCTTTAAGTCTAAAAGTTATAAGAACTTAGTCTCATTAGAGTTCATATCATGACATTCATGATAGGGAAAATCATTACCATGGCATTTAGTTCCATTTTACATGTAGGAATCTCAAGTGCATTCATGAAAACCGCATTTTCGGAATCAACACAACCGCTGTACAGATCTGATCCCTCATTTCCGAGGCTTAGATATTTTCAAAACTTGATTTAAACTTCATATTTAAAAAGCTCTTCCGAAGTAGATAGAAATCGATATAAAATTTGCGAGATTCCGAGTTAAAATGACCAAGTTATAACCATTTTAAATCGGGACATCGAAAATGACGCGAATTTTGATTTCGCTAAGTTTTCTTAGAGTTTTAGTATCCTTAGATGGTAGAATACTCATTAGAGTATTTCTTATGTGATTAGGTGAACCCATGAACGTTGACTCTTTACCACCGGATTATTACTAGAAGACCGGTGATCCAATGGCCGAGTGAGTTCGTTTCCTGAGTAATTATGCTCATTGAGTGTGCTTGTAATTGTAGTAGCACTAGATTTAGGTAAAGATAAAATTGTTGATGAGAAATGAACTTTTCATGTTGAATGAATGATAAGTATATCCAGATGAGACTTGTTGAAATAATATTGTATGAGTTAGTATAGACTTGGATTGTTTGAAATACTCTATGATCGCTCTTAATTTGCATAATGAACTTGCTACGATTCTATAAATAAACTGTACATGCATATCATCTGTGAGTCACATTGCATTACGAGAATGCTTTTGGTGGGAACAAAATTATGATCGGGAGGCAGCGGGCCTTCGTTAACGTTAAGGATCTGCAGGGTCGCTTAAGTTAACGGGCAGTGGAGTAGACACTATAAACCAATACATATAAACAGGTGGAGGACCACCTTCGTTAACATCAAGGGCCCATGAGGTCGCTTATGTTAATGGGCAGTGGAGCAGACACTATAAACCACAAGAGAAAATATTGGAATTGTGGTTGCATGTTCATGGACCACCCCAAACCCCGAATGGAGGGCGTAAATCCATTCACATATGGCTACCGGAAAGTCATATGCTTGTATGTTCACGTGCTTGTGCATTCATATGACTGTTTAAATAAACTTGTTTGTATATTTTACAATTGAGTATATTATTGCGGAAATGAATCTCACTAAGCTAGTGTAGCTTATACCCCAATAGATGTTTAAATGAGCAGGTTATTCCAAGAATGCTAAGTGGGGACTGAGATGGTTGAAGCCGAGAATGAATTCGAGATTCCGGCAAGATATAAGAATGCTTGAAGTTTTTGGCTAAGCTTTACGATTTGCCTTGTAATAGTTTTATGTAGTGAAGTCTTGGGATGAATGTAGTTGAAGCTTGATGATTTATATTTTGAAGTACAGTGTTTTGTATTTAGAGTATAGTGGATTGCATTTCCTTTTCATTGTTACACAATTGTATCAACATAAAACGTATCATTCCGATGTGTCACCTCTATGTGTTAGACGCCTTGTACATAGTATGGAAGCCTTCGCGTGACTGAGGTGGTCATTCTTAGGCTTTAATATTGTGTACGGCGGACTGCCACGTTTAGGGTACCCTTCGGGGCGTGACAGCATCTCTATCTCTTGGAGGTGCTAAAGTCAAAGCTGTATCCATCACCCTAATGCCTCTGGGTGCAAGCCTCAGCTCACTCTCAGCACTAGGTGGTATATCTCTCTCAATCCACCCTCTATGTGCTGATCCAATCCATCTAGCATAATTAAAATCTGAGACATACTTCTCTACCTCCATCCTTCCCTTCTTACCTTCTTTTCCATCCAACAACTCTGTGGTTATACTTCTTTTATGAGCAGAAATCTGTACTGACTCCTGTACCAGTCTATCCTGCACAGAAGTAGGGCGCTGAAACTCACCTGCTATCTCGGGTTTAATCGGTGGTTTCCTCATCAAAATGCGTCTAGAATGACTGCATCTGCTAACTCGAGCAAGCATCAAGTCATCATCATAGGCTGCATCACCTCTGACCCTGGTATGATCCTGTCTAACATCATGAGCATAAACTACTCCTCTCCCAATATCTACCCATACTTTAAAATCTGGAGGATCTGGTCTCACGGATCTGGATGAGACTATAAATACTATATTATCAATCTCCAAGCCACCTCCTCTCTAAACTATCAACCTCTCAAATCTGTAGAGCGTCCCTATAGCTGATCCATTATCTAGAAAAGCCCGCTCCATCAGAAATAACCAACCATTAAACAAAGGCAGTAGTCCTCTCTTCCAGGTGCTAAGAATCTCCTCCAAGGTTTTAGTAATCCCGTATAAATACAAGTCCTCTACTAGAACTCGTAATCTGTGCCTGTAATCTGTCACTATCTCCTCTTCCTGCATACTAAAAATCTCCCATCTAATATGACATGTAACAGGATTAGTCTGCACACAATAAAATTTGCATGATTAATAATCACACATATTTTATTCCTAATTGTGCAGTATAACTCTATCCATTACTACCTAACTATTTCTACAAGGTGCTAATTAAATCTAACTAACTACATTCACCAATGAAATTCTTTCACATATTTATCTTTCTTATACTAGTAACCATGCTCTGATGCCAACTAAATTCTGTCACTCCCCAAGGGTACTCTAGTAGTAGTAAACAAGTCACACTTGAATACTATCACTAGATTACCTTCAGAGAATGACAGGTTTTTAAAACAGGAGGATCTTTTTAGTTGCTTGATAAGAAATAACAAATATATGAAATAAATAACTTAGTGAATAAACATTATAAAACTATTACAAACCATATAGTTCTTCTGAATACACAACTAGATAATCTATTCTAATAGTACATAACCATTAAACTAAAATATAACCGTAGACTTCCAGCTCCTAAGCTCTTACCGGAGCCATACTCCTGGAAATGACTAACTAGGATCGTAAAGTAAACCTGAAAAGACTGTTGGAGTATGAGCGATACCACAACTCAGTGAATAATCAGACATACCATACATCACACAAGTTATTAGCAAATCATATGTAATGCAAGCACTCAACCATATGCACAGATACAAGCTTGGATGATCTAGAATCCAAACAGGAAAAAGATTTACGCCCTCTTTTTAAGGGTTGAAGAACCATTCTCAAAGACCCACCTGCCCAAGAGAGACTAAGTACACAGAATAATCAACGATTTCTCGTTTTAGGGTTATCACTTTGAATATAATTGATTAAACTGACCATCTCCTGCAATCCCCTTAGAAACTCCCGAAGTATTAATCATTTCAAATCGATTCTACAGGCGACGTTCTTCAGTGCCACTTAATTCTCGTAGGACCGACAACCCAAAGAGTACCTTGGAAGAACTAACACATTAGAACAGCCAAGCATAAATAGAGAACCGAAATATTAATACGTAGCAGGCTGTCACCCCAAAATATATGCAATAATGCAATTCATGCAATGCATGATCAAGTTATTTAGTAAGTCACTAGTTCTTAATCAAGTTCATGGTGACCATACATTACACACAATCATCATTATACTACTTCACAACATCAATTATTGCATTATCACTTTTGTAAGGATATCTTAACAATCATATAATCAGATCACAACATATTTTTAACAATACAATCGTTTAATTATCCTTGCATTAAATATTCAACTACTTACAAGCACAAACAGTATAATATAACTGAATTACTCACCTGCTCATACTGACTTAGTCGTAATAATCAGTTGGTAGATCCTCTAGTGTATCAAAGTCACCTATTTAGATTAATAAAGTATTCATCAATATAAATTATAAAATTAAATTCTTATATGTGACTAGTGTCCTAGACTCGATATTTATCAAGTTTTGGTAATTAATATTACTCATTTTATGTTATTCTATATTGATCTCAATATAGAAAATTATCTTTAGTTATTATTACTTAGTGTCGTCGTGTTTCTCCTAATTCATCTCCTATAATTATTTCGTTATTTTTAGAAGTCACATTACTCGAAAATTTAGCTTATTTCAATTTTCTTTCTTACCTATTTTATCTAATTAGAACAAATATTTGACTAATAATAACTTTTTATTAATACTAAATATTGTCTTAAATTCTAGGGTTTTAAAAGTTATTAGATATAAATCTAAATATGCTTGAATACTTGTATTTATTTAACTATCTATAATTTCTTATATTATCATATATATATAATATACTAAATAGATGTATTGCATATGTATATGCATTATATATGTTCGGTTTTTGTTACAACAAGCTTTCGTTGATGAATTTTGAGTGTATGCCGGCTCAAAGCCGCCGGCCTTCAAACCCAGGTGCCGGTGTAAATATGGTTTTGAAGATTATTTCAAAGGAGTTGCACTGGCTTTGAAAGCTGTCATCTTTCAACGTACGGCGGCTCTACGCCGTCGGCGTAAATCTCCTGGTGGCCGGCTTACGTTCATTTTTACGTGAAAATTATTTTTTAAGTAGCCTCTGATCAGTGTAAGCCGTCTCTACACCGCCGGCCTATCCATGTAGGCTGCCGGCATTGAGCGATTACACTGCTGGCTTTGAGACAGTGTTGGTACTGTTCATCATCTTCCTCCTCTGTCCGATTCATGTTCTTTAAATTTTACACGTTAAAAACATTATTAAACCGTTCCTAAGTGTTTATATAACTTATGCATAGTTAAATAATAACTCCTGACACATCTATAAACATATATACTTGGATCTAGATCTTATAGAAGTAAAACTAGGGTTTCAGATTTTTACCTTGTTTGGGCTCGTCCGATGAAATCTGAGGCTTTTAATTGTGTTTATTATGTTCCTAAGATTATTAGAAGTCAGTTATAAAGCTTAGATTTGAAAGATAATCATTTGAATTTCATCAACTTACCTTTGAACTCGTATTCAAGGGTTTTTAGTAATGTTTTTCCTTTGATCCGAACTTGGATGTGTTGATCTGCTTATTCTCTGTTTCTAGTTCGTTTTGGTTGATATTTGGGAGTAGTTTCGTGCTGAGGAGTTTGGGAATTGATGAGTTTTGTTTGTTCTCCATTATGAGCATTGAATACACATATATATAGAAGAAGAAAGAAGAGAAGTTGCGGCCGAGTTCTCCTTTGATTTTCCTCCGATTTTGGCTGCATTTCATCTGTTATTTTCACTTCAATTAATGCTATATTGAGTTGTCATTATTTGGTTGGTCTTTGGAGTTGATTTAGTAGACAATTTGAGTGAATTATTGGATGAACTTCGCTCTTTCTCTTCTCCGAAATTTCCACCGAATTGCAGCCGTAATGCATATATATATATATTAGTTTATTATTTTAATTTAGTTTTAAGATAATTTAACGAGTTATACGGGTACAAATTAGCTAATATTTGAATGTTTTTGTATAAAAATATGTTTGTAGGGTTATACAAAACACTTAAATTATCAAATAACACAATTTTTAGTTTTATATATACGTAGTTGATAAATTGTATAATTTTATCTCCCGCGATTGAGATTTCTTAAGCTCATTAGGTCAATTTTTGTTTCAGGCTTTAATAGCTTAAGAGAACTCGGTTTAGAACAATAGCATGATCCGATTATTTATTTGGAGTTTAGATTTTGAGTTATTCAACAGCTTACGTTTTCATTGTGTATTTATAATCCTAACGGTTCATTTTTAGGTTATCGTTTTCTGTCTATAAACGTAGTTATTTATTTGCTTAATGTCGTATTTGATATAGAGGCTAATTTATATATATACCTTTAGTTTTGATACTTAACGTGAAATCTTATTAGTAATTATTAATACTATCTAGGGATCTTGAACCTAAGGTTTAAATCTAAGTATAGGCTCATTACTACTCGTTGTTCCAATCTCGAATCATTATCGAGATAAAAAACAATCCTTTAATGTCTATACTCATATTTTTCTATTTAAATCTATTTGTATATCAAGTTTCGGGTTTTAAAGAAATTCTTTATCTAACCAAATTTTAGATATTGATCTATTCTTAGACTTTAATTAGAATCTAAATCTATTATCTTGTTCATACAATCTATTGTAAGGTCGTATACTAAGGTGGAAAATTCCCGGGGTTTACATATTGTGTATTTATAATCTTAACTATTCATCCATAATTTGTCATTTTCCAACTATAAGCGTATTTAGTTGTTTATTCTCTATCGTATTAAAAATCTTAACTAAATTATTCTTATATCTAGAGTTTTTGACGCCCACTATGAAATTTTATTAATAGTATTTAATACTATCTTGAAAACTTTATTTTAGAGTTTGAAACTATATATAGGCTCATTACTACTTATGGTTTTTTTAAGGCCTTGGTTGAGTCTTATATTAACATTATATTTTTTATATATATTTTTTCATTTATTTCTATTTGTATGAAAAATATTAGGGTTTACATTCTCTCCCCCTTAAAATAAGCTTTATCCCCAAAGCTTGCATGCGTACCTAGATTTTCAAATAGATAAGGATAGCTTTTCCTGATCTCATCCTCCAATTCCCAAGTCATTTCTTCAGTTCAGAAATCCCATAACACTTTGACATAATAGATCTCTTTATTTCTAAGCATTTGCACTTTTTCGTCTAGTATCTGAACATGATTCTTTTCATATGCTAAGTTCTCTTTCAAATCAATTGGTTCCAACTAAACCACTTTATCTAGATCCGGTACATACTTTCTTAATACTAATACATGTCAAACATTATGTATACCAGATAAGTTGGCTAGCAACGCAAGACGATATGCCAGATTTCCAACTCGCTCTAATATCTTAAATGGTCCAATATATCTAGGGCTCAACTTTCCTTTTGTTTTTCCATTATGAAGACTTTTGATCGGACTTATCTTCAGATAGACATGTTCTCCTTCAGAAAACTCTAATTCCCTTCTTTTCAAATCTATTAAGCTCTTTTGCCTTTCTTGAGCTTCTTTTATTCTCTGCTTTATCACAGTGACCTTGTCAATTGTTTCCTATACCAATTCAGGTCCAATCATTACTTTCTCCAAATTATCCCAAAATAATGGTGACCGACACTTCCTACCATATAATGCTTCATGGGGTGGCATCCCAATGCTTGAGTGGTAACTGTTGTTGTACGTAAATTTTACCAATGGTAGATTTTGATCCCAATTTCCTTTGAATTCTAGAATACAAGATCTCAACTTATCTTCCAAGGTCTGGATAGTTCTCTTTATCTATCCATCAGTTTGAGGATGGTAAGCCGTACTGAACATTAATTGTGTCCCTAAGGCTTTTTGTAATCCTTGCCAGAATCTGGAAACAAATCTTAGGTCTCGATCTGACACAATACCAGTAGGATACCATGTAATCTCATAATCTCCAAGTATATTCATGCCGATTTTTCCAATGGATATATAACGCCCTAACCTATTGGCAATTACAACCTACCACGTATCCTCTCTTAAATAGGATATGCAAAGGTTATAACATTCTAACACCACAATTTAAAACATATAAATTATAATATCCATAACTCTCTCAGAGGATACAACAGAAAGTTCAAATCCTATAAAACTTGTAACTAATAATCTTTTCAAACATCCTGTTGATCCAAACAATGTTGGCAAAACCAAAGCCAACAAATCCAAAATACATAAAATTTCAAAAATCCTTTTTAACATATAAATTCTTAATATAGTTCCAAATATTGTAAATGATCTCAAAATTCTTCTCATATAAATCTATATCTGAATCTATTCATCAACAGGGTAATTTGGACCTTTATCATCATCTCCATGATTTATGTACAAATCATAACCAGATAAATCAAATGCTACGTCCTCATCATCTATGCCTGAAAAATGAAAGGAATGAGCGAAATCGCCCAGTACACCAATCCACAAAACAAATGCATATGCACACGTAACATATATATCAAATGCAACTTAAGCTAATGCAAGCAACTAGATTATTATCTTTATTAAGCCAGCAAATCAACACAATTCAAAACTACTATACATTAGTCCCAAACCTGGAGAAACTCAGACCCCATGAGAAAATCAACCAACTTTTCGAAATAGGTAATTATATACATATATTGGTGAATGGGTACTCCCTAAACACCCGTGGCCATACTGCCAAATGACCTAAATCTACCGGAATCATCTCTAAGTACAACTCCACGAGGGACAATGACACACAAGGATCATCAGGATACCTCACCAGTATCACTGTCTGCCAGGTCTTTACTAGTCAAAGCGAAAGACATCCAGAAAAACAAATTAAGCCAAATAGAATTAAGTTCATTTATATATATGTTCCTACAGACAACAATCAACAAACTAAACCTGCAAGCAAATACAAGGAAAGGTCATACCTTTTCCAATTCCAGGAACAATCTCTCTAAATCCACAAATCTCTTTTGAACAATAACACAAAATCTCCAAATCTCCTTTTATGGAAACTACAACAGCAACTTCTTCTTCTTCTTCTATCAAACTCCTCAAAATACCAAAAGAACAGATCTTCCTCCAAAATCATAATATGGAAATCAACAAGAGCAGATAAATTTCTCCATAAAATCGAACTTTTGTAGAATCTTTAATTTATAGGATAAGAACTCACCTTTAATTCTTCCTGAAACCAAACCTTAGGTTTTCTTCAATTATCAACAGACAAAATCCCAAAAAAGAACAACTTCCTTTAAAACCCTAGATTTGAGAAATTAATAAGAACAAACATGATTCGTCGAAAATAATCTTTTCATTTCAAATCTATGATAAAGAAGATGTAACTTACTTGATTCAAATCTTACTCCTTGAGGAATTTCCCAAAGAATAGATTCTAATTGAAAACTAGGGTTTCTCCAAAGAACTCCTTCAAAAACACAAAAATCTATGAGAAATATGTTGTTTCCATATAAATCTGCACGAATCTTGATTAGATCAACTTACCCGGATCAAAGATTTTGTTTTCCTTCAGATTTCTCTCTCAAGCGCTCTCAAAACCCTAATAGATACTCTCTAGTCGAAAAGAAAGGAAGAACTTATGAGAAATACAAACCCTAAAATTCTATTTATACAAAACATTTCAGGTAGGTAAGCTGGCACTTACGCTGGCAGCCTTCTTGCCAGCTTTTACAAATTTCATAAAAGTCCGAGAACTTTACACCGACGGCTTTCACATATAGGTCGGCGGCCTAGAGACCAATTTTTTTCCTTTGTTAAAAGCTATTCTTCAAACATCTTTAGATCATAGACAAAACCATTAACTTAGTACTAAGGTGGACCGTAAAACCCTCTTATTTTTCAACATATGATAACTTTTGCCCTTTATCATAATTTATTAAAGATTTACTATCTTTAAGGATTTGTTGACCATAATCAATGTAAGAGATGATTATTATATATCTCATTTATTAGGAATGACCAAAATTTCACTCTCCTTAATGAACAAATGACATTGCTTTGCCCTACTTTATGAAATATTTTTCTGTATATTACAGGATATATCATGTTTATTAGCAAGAAATGAGCTGATTTGATGAGTTTATCCACAATGACCCCAATAGTATCATAACCTGCATTCATCTTAAGTGATGAACATACAAAATCCATAGAAATTTGATCCCATTTTCATTATGGAATTGGTAATCGTTTCAATAATCCACCGGCTCTTTGGTGTTCAGCTTTTACCCATTGACACGCTTCACACTTAGCAACGAATTTTGCAATATCCTTTTTCATTCCATCCCACCAATATGCACTTTTTAGTTCTTGGTATGTCTTTATTTCTCCTGGATGTATAGAATATCTAGAATAATGTGCTTCATGCATTAATTCCTTCTTCAAGCTTTCATCATGTGGTACACATAATCTCTTATTCATTCTCAACACCTTCATCATCCACATGAAAGTCCTTATATCTCCCTTGTGATATTCCATGTTTAATCTCTTGGAATTCCACATCTCTTTCTAAGCTTCCTTGATTTGTTGGAGTAGTGTAGGTTCCAAGACCAAGTTCCTAAGTTTGAATTCTGAACCTTTTACTGAGAATTCCTATTTCATTCTTTCAAATTCCTTAATGAACTCTTTCTATTCTGTCAGCATTGAAGTCGCTTCTCCATAATTCTTTCGGCTTAATGCAACAACTAAAACATTTACTTTACCAGGGTGATAGTTGATAGTTAGATCATAATCTTTAATGAATTCTGACCATCTTCTTTGCCTCATGTTTAACTCTTTCTGTGTAAATATATATTTCAAACTCTTGTGATCTGTATATATTTCACATTTTTGTCCGTACAGATAATGATGCCAAATCTTGAGTGCAAAAACAATAGTAGATAACTCCAAATCATGGATGAGGTAATTCATCTTGTGTGGCTTCAATTGTCTAGAAGCATATTCTATTACTTTCCCATTTTGCATCAATACACATCCTAAACCATTCTTGAATGCATCACTATAGACATCATATGAATCCTTATCCTTTGGCAAGGCCAATACTGGTGCTGATATCAATCTCTGTTTTAGTTCTTGAAAAACCCAGTTCACTTTGATCATTCCATTCAAATCTCTTATTCTTCCTGGTTAATTGTGTGAGTGGTCGTGCAATTTTTGAGAAATCTTTCACAAATTTCCAATAATATCTTGCTAATCTCAAGAAACTTCTTACTTCTATAACTGTTTTTGTCATGCCCCAAAGTGTGCCCTACACGTGACAGTCCGCTACACTCGACATTTAAACTCAAGTAAGACAACCTTAGTCTTTTTGTGAGTTTGAATATCGGGTGTAAGGCTCACTCTCAACATACATAGACCATACTTTGCTTCGTAGTAGCTTAAGGAGACATACATAGCAGCAAGAATGTAAATCATGACAGTCTTATAGAGAATTATTCTATTATATGAACTAGGGGGCATACCCCCGATAACAATACTAAGAATTCTCAAGCTCACAAGATTCCTTGTATTATCCTTCAGACATGGTTCCTGGAAACAGGATTAGAAGTCCATTTCTACTTTTAGGACCCAGCCTTAACAAAAGCTCCTCGACCTCTGAGAGTTGTACCTGATGTCCATGGGTCCTTGGAGATAACCAAAGGTATTCATACTACAACAGGAAACTATTGGGGTATAAGCTACACTAGCTTAGTGAGTGAAAACTTCCGAATCACAATTAATACAAAACATTCAAGCAAGTAATTAATCAACCAAGTGGAATGCATCAAACGAGTGAGTTCAACAAACATATGACCAGCTGGAAATCATATGTGGATGGACTTGCGCCCTCCATCCCGGGTTAGCAGATTAACGAATCCTGCAGTATGACGCCGTTTAAGCTCACGGTCAACTGAACAACAATTCATTTTATGGATCACGATTAACCAACATATATTCGTTTTATGGATCACGATTAACCAACATATATTCGTTTTATGGATCACAAAAAACCAACAAATGCTAATGCTCCATCCCCATCGTGATATGAATGAGTTCAATTGTAATTGAGATCCAATAATAGATTAATCCAATTTTTTTAGGTGGCCAAGCAATGTTAGCAGACAATCAATTCTAACTCATCTCTACACAATAATAACTTATCACCCGGTTTCGATATTCCTTAATTTCAATTTCGCATATCAACAACAGAAAAACATAATTCCCAACTAACCCATCATGCATAATCATTCTTTTTATCTTTACCTAGCAACTAGTGCAGCTATCATTACAATCACAAACAATAATTGAAATCGGAAGAGAAACTCACTCGGCCATGGTACGCAGGTCTCTTAATAACGGTGGTTGGGTGATACGGTATCATTGTGCTCGGGATCACCTACCAAATAAGAATATCCTAATAAGAATCTCATCACTAAACTAATTCAAGCTAGGTATCTAAACTACACAAAATCGGAATTCTCGCTATTTGCGGAAGTTCCAACTTAAAACGGCCATAACTTGGTCATTTTAACTCGGAATTTCGCAAATTTTATATCGATATCTATCTACTTCGAAAGATCTATCTATTTCTAGTATTATTTTTAAGTTTTGAAAACATTAAGGTCACGGAACAGTGGGATCAGATCTGTTTCGTAAAATCTCCGATTCCAAAAAATTGTTTTGCATTTGATAAAAATGTTCCTAGTTGATGATTCATGTATAAATGGTATATGAATGAATTCCTAATATGACTATCATGTAATGAACTCAATATATGCATGGTTTGATGATCTTTGATGATGAACTCCCATGGACTCCTAATTATTAAGAAATTCCTTAATGACTACTTATAAAGAGCTATTATTTCCAACCTTACATTCCCTAGGGTATTCATAATTTTCTTCTTGAAATTTGCTTGTTATCCAACTAAAAATAAGTTCCCAATATCTATACTTATTATGACCTTCATTTATGCATAAAAATCCACGTTTTTCATTGAGTAACTATGTTTTTGAACAAGCTACTTATAAAAATCCGAATTTTGTAAATTTCATTTTCTTGCATTTTCTTTATGAGAAAACTTGTTTAAGGCATAAAAAATTGAAGCTTCAATATATTCATTACCTAAGGACTCCATTTGACTCATAGAACATGCCATCTAAGCTTGGATACTAAGTGTTTATGTGGGCATCATCCAAAAATACGAATTTGACTATAATTTACTATCTCCATATTTTTCATCCTAACTCCACTACTTGTCTTACATTTTTCTCATGCCTAAACTCATCTAAACTTATGAGAAATTCCTTAAGGGCATCTATCACATATACCTTCCATTTTTTATGAAAAAATGTGAGTTTTAAAGTGGTTTTGGTGGTTTTCAACATAGGGTTTCAAAATCATCCGAATTTTCAACTAAGCTTTTCCAACAAAATATTTTCTTTTTCAAGTTCCTTGTCTTCTATACATGAAGATTTACCATCTAACATATCTATACATAGGCAAGGCTACATTTTTTTGATCATCCATGCATGGAAATCAAAATAACTATATGAACATACATGTAGATGAAGATGTGGATGTCTAAACATTAGATCTACTAAATATAATGCATGAATCATAAACTTCATGGCATGAACATCAATATATATGCAAGATCTCTACTTTACATGCATGAACAAGAGGATATCTTAACAAAAACTCATTTAAACACTAGATCTACTTCTTGTGATGGCTTGTTATTCTTGTACAAGTGTTTTCATGTCCCTCGCATTTGATCATTGGGATTAAATGTGAAAACACACAAGAATAGCTTTGCCATTACAAAATTTAGGAAGAACAAAGCTTGAAATCAACACTTTAATGGAGATTTAAAGAAGAAAAGAAGATGAAGCAAACTTGTGGAATGTGTATGTGTGTGTGGGTGTCACGGCAAGCTTGGAGAAGAGAGGGAGAGGATTTTCAACCTTTGCAAATTTTTTGTAAGAGTGAAAATGAGGAGAGAGAGAGAACATTAGCTTATTTATTGAATGGCTTAGGGTTTTAATTGAATAAAAATGAGTAAAATAAAACAAAATAGGAGGGAAATATGGGGAGGAGGCGCCGGCCAAGAAGGGGGAGGGGATGTGTGTGAGTGTGAAATTTGATAAATTTGAAATTTGTATAATAAAATGTAATAAAAGTGATAATTTAATAGGAGACAAAAATTTCTTGGAAAAGAAAATATAATTGAGTAGTTGTAAGGATGTAAGAATAGGGTATGGGTAGTGTGTAGTGTAGGTTGTACTTGTGAATAGTAGACAAGACATCTACTTTACCTGTTGTAATGAAAACACGGGAAAAAGGCTATAACTGTAATTTTTATAGCCCGGAAAATTATAAAATTGATATTTTTGGAATCGTTATAAAATTACAGTTCTAATGAATATTCCGGAACATTTTTCTGAGTTTGTGGTCCGGGGGCACGCTTTTCCGTAATTGAGCTCGGGAAGGCCCGGAATTGAAAAATTCCGAATTTAAAACTTTCAAAGGTCTAAAATATACTTTAGAATGATAATTCATATTCTTTATTTTATAAAACTTCTTTTGTTATGAAATCAAAAGAAAGCCGGATTAGGGTTTCTAAGCTCCTCTCACTAAGCTTGAACTAGACGATATAGGGTTTCGTGTTCCGGTTTTCGAAGTTTATTTGATTACTACGAAGCTAGGGTATATATTACAAGAACAAAAAAAAATAAAAATAAAATTATGTAATGAATAGTGGTAGATCGTACTGAAAGACCCCAATTACCGGTGTACAGTAATACAGATAAAGTTGCAAAAATCATGAAATTCTAGCTATTGAAACTTATAAACTAATATTTTAAAGATCATTATAAAACATGAGTCTAACGGCATTAATAACATGTTTTTAATATTGCGGATCTCCGCGCGCTTTTCAAAGTCGGTACCTAACTGGATTGGAATAGATCGAAAATTCGTTAATCTCATCTTTCCAGAGCATCCTAGACTTAATATAACCATTACACCTTTTCCTCTTATTCCAACTCCTTGGTTTAGGAATACGAGATTGTCGGATCTAGGTTACGGAGTTTCTTAGGAGTTTTGGGGACCCAGGTTTCCCGGTTAACCTTCCGGTTTACACCATTGCCAATATGGAAACTGATATTTTATACTTATATGACTTATCTGATTGGTGAGATTTATTTTAAGGTCGATTTTCATAAGTATTTAATATCTCACAACGTTCTCGGAATTCTTTTGGATTGTTTTTTCTCGAAGGTTAATCACTATTCACTTTTTAACAATTTATTTTAGGGCTCTATTATATCCGAATTATAAGTTGGAGTTAAATATAAAATTTGTTGTACGTAGAGGTTTTAGAATGGAAATATATTGGGTTGCTATTTTAATTCTGAGGTTCCTTATTTTCCTCACGATTCAGAAATTTCCAGATTCGTTCGGAATTTAGGACTTGTCGAAGGTCGGTTTTAACTCGGAGTGACTTTTAGGGTTTTATTTCCAAAGTTCATCTTCATAATTATTTATTGAAATTTTCCAGGGCTTACAGTTTTAGATCTTTTCCATTCTATAATAGCTTTAACTTTTGCAGGATCAACAGAGATTCCTTCACTAGAAACAATATATCCAAGGAATGATATGCTTTTAAGCCAAAATTCACATTTAGATAATTTGGCCTATAGCTTGTTATCTCTCAGGATTTGTAATACATTCCTTAAGTGTTCATCATGTTCCTCTTCAGTAGATGAATACACTAATATATCATCTATGAAAACAATCACACAAATATCCAATAAATGTTTGAAAATACGGTTCATCAAGTCTATATAAACCGTAGGTGCATTTGTTAGTCCAAATGGCATGACAAAAAATTCATAATGATCACACCTAGTTCGGAATGCAGTCTTTGGTACAGCTTCTTCCTTAATTTGAATTTGATGATATCTTGACTTTAAATCAATTTAAGAAAATACATTTACTCCTCTCAATTGATCAAAGAGATCATCAATTCTGGGTAAAGGATATTTGTTCTTCATAGTCACTCTATTCAATTCCCTATAGTCAATATAAAGTCTTATTGAACTATCTTTCTTCTTAACAAACAATACCGATGCTCCCCATAGTGAAACACTAGGTCTGATAAATCTTTTATCCAACAATTCTTGCAATTGCACCTTTAATGCTTTCAATTCCATAGGTGCCATGCGATACAAAGCTTTCAATACTGGTTCAGTTCCAAGTATCAAATCAATAGAAAACTACACTTCTCTGTGTAGGGGTAATTCAAGTAATTCATCTGGAAATACATCCGATATTCACATACTGTTCTGATAGTATGAATATCTAATTCCTTGGATTCGCTCTCGGTTGCTCTAAGAATACATCCATTTAACTCCATATCTTCTTCATTTTCAACTTCAATTGTTGTTATTCTACTACCGACTTCTTTGAGTATATCACCTCTATTCTCCTTTCTTTCTCCTTGGTTGTTAATAAAAGATAACATTTTGAGAGAACATTCAACTTTCACTTTTACTGTAGTTAACCATGTAAACCCTGGGAATTTTTCACATTAGTACACGACCTTATAATAGATTTTATGAACTAGATAATAGAATTAGAATTTAAACGAATCTAAGAATGGATCAATATCTAGAATTTGATTAGATAAAGAATTTAGAATTTGAATAAAGAATTTCTTCAAAACCCGAAACCTGATATACAAATAGATTTAAATAGAAAAATAAGAGTGTAGAGATTAAATGATTGTTTTGGTCTCGATAATGATTCGAGATTAGAATAACGAGTAGTAATGAGTTTATATTTAGACTTAAACCCTAAATTCAAGATTCCTAGTTAAAATTAAAAGCTACTGATAAGATTTCATGTTCGGTATCAAAACTAAAGATATTTATATAGTTTAGTTTCTGTATTAAGTCCAATACTACATAAACGATTATTTACGCTTATAGATAGAAAACGATAACCCAAAGATAAACCGAAGATTTTAAATACACAACGAAAATACAAACTGTCGAATAACTCAAAATCTGAACTTCAAATAAATAATTAGATCACGCTATTGTTCTAAACCGAGTTTTCTTAAGCTATTGAAGCCTGAAACAAAAATTGACCTAACGAGCTTAAGAAATCCTAATCGCGGGAGATAAAATTATACACATAAATAACTACGTATGTATATATAACCTAAATTTGTATTATTTGATAATCTAAGTATTTTGTATAACCCTATAAACATATTTTTGTACAAAAACTTCCAAATATTAGCTAATCTATACCCTTATAACTTGTTAAATGATCCTAAAACTAAATTAAAATAATAAACTAATATATATGTATTATTCGACGGTTGATTTCGTTGGAAATTGAAGAAGAAAGAGGAGCCGAAATATGGTTCAATAATGCATTTCTAGTCAACAAATTCAATCCCAACAACCAACCAAAAGAGGACAACTCAACTCATTAATTAATATGATAACAACAGATGAAACTCAGCCAAATGAGGAGGAAATTCGTATCAAATTCGGGGAAGGAAACAGCCGCAAGCCTCATCTTCTTTCTTCTATATATATATATACCTTTAAGACTCCTTAATGAAGAAACAAACAAACTACATTACCTCTCAAATTTTCAAAACGAATCCACTCTCAACCAGCAACTAAAACTACTCGGAAATAAAGAACAAACCGATCAAAACAACCGAGTTCAGATCAAAGGAAAAACGAAGCTAAAAACCCTTGAAAAGAAGTTCAAAGGTAAGTTGATGAAGTTCAAATGATTTTCTTTCAAAAATAAGCTTTATAACTAACTTCTAATAATCTTAGGAACGTAATAAACATAACCACGAGCTTCGGATTACATCAAACGAGCTCCAACAAGGTAAAACTTCAAAACCCTAGTTTTACTTTCATAAAATCGAGATCTATATATATATATGTTTATAGATCTGCTAAGAGTTGTTGTTTAACTATGTATAAGTTATATAAACACTTAGGAATGGTTTAATAAAGTTTTTAACGTGTAAAATTCAAAGAACATGAATCGAACCGAGGAAGAAGATGATGAACAGTACAACACTGCCTCAAGGTTGGCAGTGTAAACGCACAACGCCGACGGCTTATATGGATAGGCCAGCGGTGTATAGGCGGCTTACACTGATCAGAGGCTACGTAAAAATAATTTTTCACGTAACAAATGAATAAAAGCCGACTATTGGAGATATACGCCGACGGCGTATGGCCGGCGTACGTTGAAAGCCGATAGCTTTCAAAGCCGGTGCATCCGACATGAAAAAATTCTTCAAAACTAATTTTACACCAGCACCTGGGTTTGAAAGCCGGTGGCCTTGAGCCGGCGTACAGCCAAAATTTTCCAACGAGAGCTTGTTTTGACACAAACAGAATATATATATATATATATATATATATCATAAGCCAACTTAGTATAAATATATACATATATGATAATATAAGAATCTATAGATAGTTAATTTAATACAAGTATTCAAGTCTATTTAGATTAATATCTAATAACTTTTTAAAAACCCTAGAATTAAGAAAAATATTTAGTGTTAATAAAAGTTATAATTAGTCAATATTTGTTTTAAATAGATAAAACAGGTAAGAATGGAAATTAAAATAAATTAATTTCTTGAGTAATGTGACTCCTACAATTAACGAAATAATTATGCGAGATAAAATTAGAGAAACACGACAACACTAAGTAATAATAATTACCAAAATATCGAGTCTAGGACACGAATCACATATAGGAATTTAGTTAATTTGTATTGATGAATACTTTGTCTTAAATAGGTGACTTTGACTCACTAGAAGATCTACCAGTTGATTGCTACGATTGAGTCGGTATGAGCAGGTGACTAATTCAGTCATATTGTACTGGTTATGATTATAAATAGTTAAATATGTAATGTAAAGATAATCAAATGAATGTTTGCTGGAAATATGATATGATCTGAGTGTATGATTGTTAAAATATCCTTACAAAAGCATAATGAAATGATTGATGTTGTGATATAGTATAATGATGATTGTGTGTAATGTGTGGTCATCGAGCAATTGATTAAAAATTATTGACTTAACAAAATAATCTGATCATGCATTGCACAAATTGCATTATTGCATATAAAGTGTGTGACAGCCTGCTACGTATTAACATTTCGGATCTCTGTTTTTACTTGGTTGATCTAATGTGTTATTCTTCCAAGGTTCTCTTTGGTCTGGCGATCCTATGAGGAACTAAAAGGCACCGAAGAACGTCGCCCGTAGAATCGCTTTGAAATGATTAATACTTAGGGAGTTTCTAAGGGGATTGCAGGAGATGGTCTGTTCAATCAACTATATTCAAAGTGATAACATTAAAACGAGAAATCGTTGATTCTCCTGTGTACTTAGTCTCTCCTGGGCAGGTAGGTCATTGAGTACCGGTTCTTCAACCCATTTAAAAGACGGCGTAAATCTTTTTCCTGTTTGGATTCTAGATCATCCAAACTTGTATCTGTGCATATGGTTGAGTGCTTGCATTGCATATGATTGCTAATAACTTGTGTGATGTATGATATGTCTGGTTATTCACTGAGCTGTGGTTTCGCTCATACTCCTACAATCTTTTCAGGTTTACTTTACGACGTTGGTTAGTCACTTCCAGGAGTATGACTCCGGTGAGAGCTTAGAAGCTGGAAGTCTACGGTTATATTTTAGTTTAAATGGTTATGTACTATTAGAATAGATTATTTAGTTATGTACTTCAGAAGAATTAGATGGTTTGTGATAGTTTTGTAATGTTTACTCATTAAGTCATTTCTTTCATATATTTGTTATTTCTTATCAAGCAACTAAAAAGATCCTGTTGTTTTAAAAACCTGTCATTCTCTGAAGGTAATCTAGTGATAGTATTCAAGTGTAACTTGTTTACTACTACTAGGGTACCCTCGGGGCGTGACAAACCAAGTCATTCCTAAAATAATATCATATTTCTGCATATCTACCATGATCAAATCGGCAAATGATTCCTAATTCCCAATCTTTAATGGACAACTCTTTATCATCTTCCACATTATCACCAAGTCTCTTATTGGTGTAGTAACTCCTAATTCTTTATTCATGGTCTCAATTGATAATCTTACATGTCTTGCTAACTCGACATTTATGAAAGAATGCATTGCTCTCGTGTTAAACAAAGCATACGCAGTATGATCTCTCACTTGAATTGATCCTATTTATCATTTATTAATTACATGTTATTTTTAATCCATAAAGATATTTATTGTACATCTAATCATGTTTGTGTCTATTACTATAACTTTAAATAAACACATATGTAATTACATACCTGCAATGAGATCGTAATCATCAGGGTCAACTTCTTCCCATATATTTTGCTCATCTCCTTCCTCTATCTCTGTAAACCCCGGTTTTCATAGTAACTGAGTAAGCTCCGTAAATCGGAAATCAAAACCCTAAATAGGATTAGTACAAGTAACCTAGAAACCCTAATTCCGGCTTTTCTTAGATTTCTATATAAAGAACCTCTATAAGATAAATTAATGCGGATTATTGTTTTATAGTATATTTCGAACCATACAAAATTTTGATTTCGAAAAATTTTCTATTCCGAGCTTTCCCGAGCTTCATTACGGAAAAGCGAGCCCGGAACTAGAAACTCAGAAAAATATTCTAGAATACTCGTTAGAACCGAATTTTATAGGGATTTCAAAAATATATA